>JAIEZT010000124.1:772570-1102570 GCA_019594935.1 Periophthalmus modestus
AGCTAATTCACGGATTTTCCTATTGCGGGTTATTTTTAACCATAAACCTCCTCCTCACCACTTAAAATAATGACTTTGTAAAGAACTAGACATTATTCTCCAGCTTGGGCGCTCCCCAGTGATAGAATGTGGTGTAGGGCTCCATCTTTTGGCAGCAGAGGGAACTACAATAAGTGAAAAAAAACTAACAAACGTGCTCCAACATGTTAATGAAAGCACTAGAGAGAGTTGTAGTGAATGCAGTTCGACGGCTCATGTCTGGACCTAAAAACTGCACAGAGTTTCTACCTGTGACGCAACAATCCTGGGAAAATTCTCCAAGGCTCAGAAGCAAAGGACTGTTGACGAAGGATTATTAAAACCAGCGTGAATGGAGGGAAATACAAGTCCAGATTTGCATAAAGTGTCGAGAAAGTTTAATACACAGGGATTATTATTATTACAGTGGTCGTTTCTCCGCAGATCTGACATGTAAAGTGAGATACATGGAGTTAATGCCATACTGCGGAGCATTCTGGACAAACCAATGACGTTTTCATGGAGAAGCAAAGTATAAAGTACACAGAACATGTTTAGTTTTGCACGAATTACTATAAACTCACATATACAAAGAAAAGTTCCTCTGTGAAACATTTTTTATATAAGTTTGGGAATAATTGAGGTTTATATTCGATCACGAAATTGCAGCTAAACTATCTTCATGTTATTTCACACATTCATTATGTCGTCCAACGAAAATGGCACAGATCACCATTCCACACCTCATTTTCCGATCGCTCCCGTTTGCCCCGAAGACAAAGCTCTTGGAAATAAATTAGCAGCAATTTTCCAGATGAGTCGTCGTTTAGATTTGCTTTTTCCGATATGAGCTGTGAAAATAACGTCCTCAGCAGCGTCGTTCGGTCTCTGAGCTCGGTCTGCGTGAGGACAGGTTCACACGACGCATCAAACTATGTGATTAAAATCTCACATCTCAAACAAACAAAAGAGTTAATGCCATAATGCGGCGCTTTTGTCATAATAACCCTGCACTTCGCACTGACACGGGCGATGAGGGTCGTTTCTAATGTTCATAAGTCGCTTCATTTGTTTGTAAAGTCTGGAAGTTTATTGGTTTTTGTAACACACGTCTGGAAACTGGAAATACCTAGAAATAATAAATGAAGTGGTTATATTATATTATTGGTTATCGTGGGGCGACAGTGGCTCAGTGGTTAGAGCGTTGGTCCCAACCTGAAGGTCGGAGGATCGAGTCCAGCTCGGACCAAGTTCTGTCGTTGTGTCCTTAGGCAAGACACTTCATTGCCTAGTAAGAAAGTGGTGTGTGTGTGTGAATAGTCGGTGGTGGTCGGAGGGGCCGATGGCGCAAACTGGCAGCCTCGCTTCCGTCAGTCTGCCCCAGGGCAGCTGTGGCTACAATAGTATCTCACCATCACCAAGTGTGAAGTGAATGAATAATGACTCAGTGTAGAGCTTTGAGAGGCTTTGATAAAGCGCATTACAAATGTAAGGCATTATTATTATTATTATATTTATCCACTGATTTGTACTATAAAGTTATTTTCTACTTTTTTTACAATTCAAAATCACTGAATATTAACTTTTACCGTTGAAATACTGCAGAGACGTGTGGAGAGGCACAGGCCGTTCGTGCCTCACATGGACTGACTGTGCTCTGCCGCTTTAAGGCTGTTTAGTCCTGGTTTAGACCTGGTTTAGTCCTGGTTTAGTCCTGGTTTAGACCTGGCTTAGTCCTAGTTTAGTCTAGGTTTAGTCCTGGTTTAGTCCTGGTTCAGTCCTGGTTTAGACCTGGTTCAGTCCTGGTTTAGACCTGGTTTAGACCTGGTTTAGTCCTGATTCTCATAAACCCTTTGACATATTACTGTAGTTTTCACATTCACGACTTTAGAACCGTTTTTTCAGACAGTGAAGTTACAGGATGGACAGTTATCACACAAACAACAAACGCACAAACTGTTTTATGTGTCAGGCTCTTTATTTAGGGCTTGAACTGGTTTTATAATTGAATCTATGGGGAAAAATCTAAATGTTTTATGTTTTCTTTTTAAATCCGGTTGGGCATCCAGTGTAAAATATCATAATCAACAGAAAATCAAATCTTTTTTTCCACTAAAACAGCCTGAAGTTTATCTGTCAGTGTCGCCATTTTTGTTTCGTCATGATGCTGCTCTGTGATTGGTCCAGTCTCCAAACCACTGGACCAATCGCAGCAGGAGTCGTGGAAATGTGACAGTTCTGGAAGAAAAGTCAGAACAAATGTCTCTTTGACGTATAGATTCCACTTTTCACAGACTCCACGGCCTATAATATCTCGCACTTCAGTCCCCGAAGCTTGAATGAGTTGAGCCATCACTTTCACCTGTATATCCCTCTATTTCTTTCATTCTCCATTTATTTTTATCAGCTCTTTCCTTTTAAGATGCAAACCCTTCACACCTCCCCTTCTCTCCTGTGTCCTCTGATTGGCCTCTATTAACCCAGAGGTGGGAATGGCAGAAGCAAATAAAGAACCATCTAAAAAGAATCGATAAACGCTACATCAGATTTAAAAGACAGTGCTAGCCTGAGGTCCGCTACACTCTGAGGGTGGCCGAGTCCTTGGGTTTAAAAGAAAGCTTTATAGTGCTGTAAACATGGCCCAATTCTCTTTTCCATTTGGAGCACATAAAAGTCCTGACACACCAGTAAATCTGCACAGGCGAGTGGGCGCTCCTTGGCCTCGTGCGTTCTGGTGGTGGATCTGCCGTTACTGTGTCTCCACCTCCATCTACGGCAGCGCCATGCCAAGGCTAAAGAGCAGCGCACGAGAGCTTTTAGCGAGAAGGCGACGCTCACATGTGCAAAACGGACACTGGTTTTTCCTTCCACAGCTGCAGCAGAGGCTTAGACGTAGGTTTAATAAAAGTAACTGGATTGTATCGTGCAGAATATACAAGGTTGTGTATGGACCTGTGAAAAATTAAACTTCTTGTACTACTTCTTATCACTCGCTCCATGGCTCAAATCTCATTTTAGTTAAATCACTCCTGTCTTAAATTGAACACATCCAAAACAGTAACGATGATTTTCAGTTTCTCGTTTATCGTGGGAGTTACGTTCCAAAAATGACCCTCGATAAATTGAAACCCGCGAAAACTTGACTTTAGCACATGCTACATCAAAGGGACACATTAAATATTTGATATGGGCTTGTTTAGAGTTTCACAAATGCACAGTAAAAAGTTTAAAGTAATATGAGCCAATTCACCTGGAAGCTTGAAGGTCAAGAAAAATCAGTCAGAGAGCCGCATTTGGCCCCTGGACCACAGATTGGACATGTCTGTTCTCGTCGTTTCTTCTCGTCGTTTCTTCTCGTCGTTTCTTCTCGTTGTATTTGGAGTGATTCATGTTTGAGTTTTAATCTTTAATCTTCTATTTTCAAGACGCCATTTTGTCGATAAATCCTTGTTTTCGCCTCCACAGTGCCACGCCCACTGTGCCTCGCCCACTGTGCCACGCCCACTGTGACGTCTGCACTTCCTTCTCCAGTTTTATTTTCTCAATCAGTGATACTCGCAGGAATCAGCAGCATCGTGTCTTCATATTTGTACAAAAAAAAAAAAATCCGCTGCTGTAGTGTGATGTACTCTGTCCACAGGGGGCGCTGCAGGTACACGACACTTTGCTGTGATGATCTTTACGGCGACGTCAGCTCCTATTGGACCCTGCAGTCTTCTCACGTGGAAGTCAGCTGTTTAATTAAGTCGTTTTAGATGAAAATTGTGATTTAAAATGAGTAAATTACAACAGAGATGAGAACTGTAGAGACACAAGCACAGCGGGAACACAGACATGAGCATTTTTTATCTCTAGTTCACGTTTCTGAGATGACAACACTTCTAAACAACAGCGGCTCCTGTGTCTGGATCGCAGCGGCCCCGGCGGACCCCGTGAGGCCGGCGTGGAGTTAAATTTAGGTCAGCACTTTATTACGTGTAACAGATGCCGCGGTGGGTCCACCTCGGGGTTCGGGAATTGTATTTGCGGTCCACCATGACAGAGGAGCCGACAGTTATGATAAGCGTGCGGTGGGGTGGAATCCATTTAACCTCCAGGCAGAGCAGCGAGGAGACGGCGACACGGCGAGGAGGAGGAGGAGCCGAATGGGACCCGCAAACAGGTGGCGCCGGGCTAAATCGGACCAGACCTCTCCCTCCTCATCACCCCAATTTCTACATCATTAACCTCAACGAACAACTGCAGCGCTAATGGACTGACCAAGACAAGAGGCACGCAAACACGGAGGTTAAGTGGCCGACGTCCACGCAGAGTTAGAACCACAACTTTTATAGGTTCAGTCGAGCGATTACGGCGGCGTTTTAAAGGCGCTGTGCCCGATTTTTACTGCAAACAACAGGTTCATTTTAAACAGTTTGGTCCAAAGTTGTTACTCACTGTCTATTTATTCACCGACTTGAGTTTCTAATCACTTTTTCGTAACTCTGCTGTGTTTTTTTGACAACTAGCATGCTAACACACACTTCCAGATTATCAGACAATAAATATTTTGATCTGAAGAGCCACAGTTACAACGGTAAATGAGACTAACACATGGACTAGTACAGTTTCCCTCGTTATAACACGATTCACCTTTCGACTAAAGGACTGTAGACCATTGTGTTCTGCGTCCTGATTGGCTGAGGGACTGTAGACCATTGTGTTCTGCGTCCTGATTGGCTGAGGGACTGTAGAAATTTACATAAATGTTGGATCAGTGTGACTCTTAAGTGCTGTATGTTTGCAAGTTTTCTCCCCGACAAAACCCACAATGTCGATGAAACGTTCTGCACCGACAAAGGCTTTGAACTTTGTGTTTAAACGAGAGAGAAATGTGAGAAAATGTTAATGTGTGAGAAAAGTGTATAAAGTGTGAGGTGAGGGGTTTTACAGCAAAACATAGAGAATAATTATAAAAAATAAAGCTGATACTTCGTGGATTTTGCCTATTGCGGGTTATAAAACAGGGAGCACTTGTAATTTGGGTCTTAAATGTTCGTATTAACTTACTCTGTATGATCCAAGGTTCATTTTATTTAGTTTTTTTGAGTTGTTGTTTTTTTTAAGGTATTTTGAGTTTTGTTTATAGTTTTATTTATTTTTTATTTATTTATTTATTTTTTTATGTTTTTCCTTTTAGTTATTTTGAGTTTTTGGCTGTTATTTTGAGTTTATTTAGATTTGGTTTTTTTTATTATTTATTATCATTATTATTTTAAGTTCAGATTTTTGTTATTTTGACTATATATTGTTTTATTTTTGTTATTTTGATTTAAGTTTTTTTTTTTTTTTTTGATGTATTTTTTTTGTTATTTTTTTTATTTATTTTTTTTAACTAATTCATTATTATTTTTTGTTATTTTGAGGTTTTTTTTTGTTGTAGTTTCTTTTTTTTTAAATAAACTTTCGCCTCTCTCTCTGTCCCTGCTGCTGTCAGACTCATGTTGGTCTTAAATGTTCGTATTAACCCTCTACATGATCCTGGGGTTTTATTTCACGTCTGTGTCTGTAAATCAACATATGAACATTAAAAACAGACACATCACTTCGTTTACACCAGGTCGTCTCATTATTTATTGACACAAACCTGTTGGTTCAATAATCTCATTTTTGTCTTTCCACAGATCGATCGGTTTATCACATGAGACAAACTGATCGTCACAGTCCTGGATTCGAGCTCCGTGTCCATTTGTGTTTTTTTCTTTTTTCATCTCTTGCCTTTTTAAAATCTCCCGCAGAGGTTGAATATTTTGTCAAACTGTCATGGCGTCTCTCCGGAGAGGTACCTGAAGCGATTAATCCGAGGCTGACTGCGGGACGCCCGGTCGGGAGGCATCGGTGTGACCAGCTGGAACCGCCAGATGTGTGGATGGATCCCCGCTCGGAGCCGCTCACGTTCACGAGCGAGGCCTTGGACCGGGGATAACATTCGTAGGAGACGTGATTGACTGCTGTTGGCACAATAGCTGCCAGTGGTGCGGCTGAGGCTGACAATCGCACGGAGTTAGAGAGCAGAGCGAGGAAATCACCTCGCTCCCTCTCCCAGCGGGCTCCTCGCCACACTGTACAAAACAGGGCTGTAATGATGAGGAAGAGGCGGGTTTGGAGAGAGGAGGCCCGGTCGTGTTCTGTGGGTTTGAGTCAGAGAAACACAGATGCAGATTTCACGATGGGGACAATAAAGTGTAACCTAATCTCACCTGTTTAGTTAAAAATATTACAAGATTAAATGAGGACGGCTTAAAAACGAATGTGCAGCGAACTCAACTTTGTCACTGGTTGCGAAAAGGTTGGACGCTACGGCAAATACTTAACCTCCTAAGATTCAACCTTTTGCACGGCTTACTCATTATCTGGGCTGATTAGAATTATCTTTTTAGACAATGAGAAAAAGGATGTCCACATATGAGGACATCCGTTCTACTTTATAATGATTACATTGAGAACAAAATAAAATCACACTTGAAGACTGATTTGCAAAAAACTATTTATGAAACAGCAACATTTGTCCTGAGTAAAAATAAAATGAGAATGTGTCAATTGTGTCTCTTTGAAGAATGTTTAAAGAGCTGCAGACAGGCGCAGGAGACGTCTGTCCATCTGGAATCTAAACTAGAATGTGTCATACTCTTCTGTCACCACTGAGGGGCAGTATAATGACCTCACATGTGGACACTAGGACTTTGTAGAGAAAAAAAATAAAATATTGTGGCCGAAACAACCCAAAATCTGTGTCCTCACATGTAAAAATAAAATGAAATACACTGACGTAGATCCGTCTGCGTCGTCATGTTTTTTTGTCTGTTGCTTCGTTTCTGCCCAAACTGACCCAGAGTCAAAGACAAAGTGGAAAAACAGACGCAGCCGAATCGTTTCTCTTAATATTAGGCACATGTGTGATATTTATAAGTTCTACATCTGTTAGAATCTCTTACCCGAGCTCTCTCCAAAGTGAAAATGATCAGAACCAGTGATTGGCTCGTTCAAATAATACTTCACGTTGATTGGCTGAAGTGTCACAACAGCAGAACAAGACGAAAAGTCGAACTTTAGCTCCGTCCAGTTGAGAAAAGTCACCTCACCGTCCACAAAAGCACAGAGCTCTTCCCTCTGAATGTTTGGTTTGTTTGTTTGGTGCTGCTTCGGCCCAAACCACAGCGCTGCTCTGTGATTGGTCAGTTTCTGCATCACTGGGACGACCGGGACGGATCCGACGCAAACGCTTCAGCGACACAATCTCAAGAGTGAAATAAAAATACAAAATCAGGAGAATTCATCTTTCTGGCCGGGCTGAGAATCTCCTGCCTCCCTGGTAAAAAAACACAACTCCAAAAGATGCATTATGTAACTTTTCTGACAAAAGATGCGCCACCTGCTGGTCTCCACGGTCACTGCTTCACCTGGAACATTCCACAGTTTGACATTAAACTTGCTCACGTTTGCAGCCGGACCTGTGACTTTCCCGTCTTATTTCTGTGGAGATAAAGATGTTTAAATCCAAACTGTGGAAGAAAAGAAAGACGTAACAAAACAAGCAGCTGTAGATTCTTCTCCAGAAAAGTTTTATTTAAAGAGACACAACTTAAAAACATGAAAAGCAGAGGTTCAGACTCGTTCTTCTCTCGTCTCCGTGTTAAACCATGTGCTGAACCGTCGTAAAACGCAGGCTTCAGAAAAGTATCACACTATTACCATTTATTTTTACTGTCAAACCTCATAAAAACCACAGCTCCTGATATTTTACGATCTCTTTACATATTTTTACAGTGCATGTCGGGGCGAGTGGGCGTCGGCTCCGTCTCTGACACCGTGATGAAGCGGAGGGCGTCCAGCAGAGGGAGCGTGTGCAGAGACGGGCTTATTACAGACATCAGTTGTGCCGCTACAGAGACGGGCCCGTGTCTGCATACACAGCCTCCCCTGAAATACTGAGGGCACTGGGCCTGTTTTATCACCTCTGCTCCTCACACTTTTAACGTGGTTGAGGTTCTTCTGCAGGAGAAATGTTTCTATAATATGAAAATGTTTTTACCGAGGTCCGTGTCTCTTATTCTTAAATAAAAGGCCGAGTTTCTGTGGAAGAGTTTTTAAATTTCACTTTAACTCAGGTTTGTTCAACTTTACCTTAAACATTCTGAGCATTTTAATCATTCAGAGTTTAGACGTGTTTTTTACAGCTCACAGAGGCCAGCGCAGTGATGACTAGCATGCTAACGCACACTTCCAGATTATCAGACAATAAAATGTTTTCTAATGAGACGTGGACATATTTTGACCTACAGACAGTTCAGGATCGTAAATGAAACTGTCCATCCATCCATTTTCTTCCACAGTTTGAGCAGGAGGTTCAGACTTCCCTCTCCACAGACGCTTCCTCCAGCTCTTACGAAAGGTTCCTGAGGTGTTCCCCGTCCAGCCGAGAGACACTGTCCCTCCAGCGTGTCCTGGGTGTTCCCTGGGTCCTCCTCTCAGTGGGACATGTCTTCTCCTGAGCAGACGCCCGAGCCTCAGCTGCTCCGCTCGACGTGGAGGAGCAGCGGCTCTACTCCGAGCTCCTCACCCTGTCTCTGAGGGAGCGCCCAGCCACCCTGCGGAGGAGACTCCTGACCCCGGTGAGGGCAGGAACGCAGACTGACCGATAAATCAAGAGTAAATGAGAATAATGAACATGCAAATTAGAACAATGAATATGCAAATGAGACTCATGAATAATGAATGAAGCCGTAAATGAGAAACAGAAGAACAGTTTATTTGCAAAATCACCTACTGACCCATAAATGAGCTCTCTGCAGGTGACCCATTATTTATTATTTATTGGCCCTGAACAAACCTGTTGATGTTTAGTAATCTATTTATTTTGTATTTATTTATTTTATTTTATTTATTTTTAGTCTTGACTGTGACAAACTGACAGTCTCAGTCCATTAGTGTTTTTTTGTGACATAATTTTTCACACTTCTCAAGCACTTTTTTCCACCATTGCATCTGTCCTGAAAACAAACAGGTCAGATCTATGGAGAGGCGAGCTGGATAAAGTGTCTTAATCTGAATCAAGAGCAAATCAGTAACATTTCCATAGAAACAAGCAAGAAAAGTTCCATAGTGTGAGTTTAAATGACTTTATCCTTCAGTGCAGCTGCAGATAAAACTTCAAGTACGTTTTTTATGTGATTTTTTTATTTATTTTGCTTGAGTATTTGTACTTTTACTTCAGTAACAAACCTGTGCACCTCTTCCACCACTTCATCTATTGTCATGGAGACAACCAGGTCAAATCTACGGAGAGGCGAGCTGGATAAATCGACCAAATCAGCAACATTTCCATAGAAACAAGCAAGAAAAGTGACATATTGCACATTTAATTGCCTATATCCTTCAGTACAGCTGTCAGTAGCTCAGTTTGTCATGTTTATCCACTGATCTGAAGGTTGGCGGTTCGAATCCTGCTCCCACAGATGAATACTGTTGTTGTGTCCCTGGGCAAAACACTTAACCACTGGTTCATGTGATACTTTTAGTTTTTTGGTTTTTTTTGTTTTTTTTTTGCTTGTATTTGTACTTTTACTTCAGTAACAAAACTGTGCACCTCTTCCACCACTTCATCTATCGTCATGGAGACAACCAGGTCAAATCTACGGAGAGGCGAGCTGGATAAACCGTCCAAATCAGCAACATTTCCATAGAAACAAGAAAAGTTAAACTGTCTGCATCCTTCCTACCACCAGGGGGAGCTTCTTTATTTTGTTTTAGGTTAACGACTGACTGATTTGACAGTTTTTAGCTTTTGAAAATGATTTTTGTTGTTCTTTTCCCCTCAGTAAATATGAACGTAACTATCTGTTCACGCACAATAGCTCAGTGTGAGGCGCACGCGGCATTTTGACATGACAGGAGAAAATGTCAGACGACTTATCTGCAGCTCCCATTTTCGTGCCTCAGTTTGGTTAATTGCCTTGAAAGAAGCTAATCTGTGAGTGCCCACTGCTTTAGTCCATTTGTATTATGTTTTAATTGACTGTACAGCCGTCAGGTGGCAGCCATTATGAAGAGTGGGCGCCGAAAACACCGCATTACGCTGCATTAAAGTCAATTAATTGGAAAAGTCCTCAGCGAGGGACCGCACTCCTTCAATGCCACTGGTCTCTCCCTGTAATTATTTCTGCGCTCGGGCCGTATCTCCGCTGAGTGAATGGTTTATAAAGCGGCGAGTGCTCAGGCGAACGCGGCGACAGTTTAATCTTTGGAGAAACTTCGATTAATAATGGCTTTTTGTTCGGTGTTGTTGTGCCAAGTCAGAGCGAGCTGCTATGTTCAAATCCACAGGACGAGAGTCGCTGGAGAAAGTGCTCCTTCAGAACACGGTTTGTTTATTTGATGTTTTTATTTTATTTTGAGTCGTTCCGTTGTTACCGGGGGACTGTGCAGTGGAATGAAACCAGAGGCGGCGCTAGGGGGGGCTGGAGGGGGCGCTTCTATGATAAAAGGCTCAAAATTATTATTATTATTATTATTTTGTATCAATCTCAAGTGCAGATATACAGGTTACAAGCCGATTACATTTTTCCCACTTTTTCACCCCTCCAACCCCCAACACGATGGGCTTATAAACAAAAAAACAAAAGAAAAAAAAGAAAAAGAAAAAAAAACCCAAAAAAGAAAAATTAATGATAATAATAACAGTAACAAAATAAAATAAAAATAAAAATAATAATAGTAAAATTAAAATTAAAAAGGCTCAAAATTATTAAGTGAGCACCTGCTTTAAAGATCTTAGCACATCCTTTGCTCCATCAAAACAAAATGTCAGGGGCCTAATGTCATGATCCCTGCTCCTGCCTCCTGTGTCTCCTCCCCCTCCCTAACCTGACTCCAGAGCTGGGCGGAGCCCTGGCTCCTCCCACACGCACCTGCAGCCCATCAGGGCAATTAACACACCTGCAGGAGGATAAAAGGAGCCAGGACCCAGCTCTCTCTGCCAGGTCGTCTGATCTTCACCGTGTGTCTGTGCTGCTCACATCTCTGCTTGTCCTCTTGTGCCTGCTGTGCTACCTTTTTTGTGTCCTGCTTGTCCTGCTCGTCTACCAGTTGTTTTCACGGTTTGTCTGCCTGTTGTCCTGTTCGCGTCCTGCCTGTGTTCCCGTTCGTGTTCCCACTCAGCACCCAGCCTCCCTGCACGTCTCTGGACTCCCGTCTCCGACCCTGTCTCCCGGTACCGGCTGTGTTTCCCGTCTCGTCTTCCCTGCACCTCTGGACCCTGACCAGCACCCAGCTCCTCGTATGTTCTCCTGTCACCTGTTGTGTCTTGTGTCCTGTTAATAAACACCCTTAAACTTGCCCCGAGTCCTGCATCTTTGGTCCACCTCACACCCCACTTTACAACACCTAAGGATGAATATTAAAATTTAGACTCGTGATTAATTATATCATGATATAATGGGGCGACAGTGGTTAGAGTGTTGGTCTCCCAACCCAAAGGTCGGAGGATCGAGTCCAGCTCGGACCAAGTTCTGTCGTTGTGTCCTTAGGCAAGACACTTAACCCACATTGCCTAGTATGAAAGTGGTGTGTGTGTGTGATCGGTGGTGGTCGGAGGGGCCGATGGCGCAAACTGGCAGCCTCGCTTCCGTCAGCCTGCCCCGGGGCAGCTGTGGCTACAATAGTATCTCACCATCACCAAGTGTGGAGTGAATGAATAATGACTTTAGTGTAGAGCTTTGAGAGGCTTTGATAAAGCACATTACAAATGTAAGGCATTATTATTATTATGATAATTATCCATCCGTCCATGTTCTTCCGCTTGTCCAGGGCCGGGTCGCGGGGGCAGCAGTTTAAGCAGGGACTCCCAGACTTCCCTCACCCCAGACACGTCCTCCAGCTCCTCCAGTGGGACTCTGAGGTGTCCCCAGCCCAGAGACATAGTCCCTCCAGCGTGTCCTGGGTCTTCCCCGGGGCTCCCTTCCGGTGGGACATGCCCGGAGCACCTCCCTAGGGGTTTATAGTTTTTTTTAAAAGTCACTAAATTATCAATTACCAAAACATTTGCAGGTGTCTGAGCAATCACTTTTATTTATTTTATTTTTTTTGCTGAAACATAAATTAACAATGAATAAAAAATAAATGTGTCAACTATAAAACTCTTGACTATAAAACAAAACAAAACACATGAAACAACCTGAGAAAGCCCCCCAGAAAAAAGACATGAAAAAGGACATGAAAAAGGACATGAGAAAGGACAGGATAAAGGACATGATAAAGGACAGGTTAAAGGACAGGATAAAGGACATGATAAAGGACATGCTGCATCAGCTGTGCAAAATTCTACTTAGCTAGTGCTAACTTAGCGATAGCAAAGTCGACACAAACACGTCCCATTATTCACACAAATCCAAACTAACACAAACTACATTCAATATTTTATTTCACATCGTGTGTTATTTACGATGGATATTTTCAGCTGAAGTTTGTCAAAAGATGCAGGAAGGTCGTCTCGTAAATGTGCGTTTAAGTCGTTTTCCCTCAGAGCCGTGACTTTTTCCTTCAGACTGAGGCTCATCTCGTTGGTCTTGTTTTTCAAATCCATAATAATTCCACACATCAGACTTCACCTTCTCAAGTGGACGATATAAATGAGATCCACCGCTGCCCACGAGCCACAGACGCTAACGAGTTTCACTGCTATGACAGAGCGCCCCCTTGTGGACAAACAACAGAACTAACTTAAAACAATGTCTTGAAACTGGAAACATGAGGTAGACTGGTGCTGTAAAAATGATTATCCAGATTATTAAAACATGCCATGAACGATTAATTACGGACCTTTTTGATCACGATTATCGTTTTTATCGAATATCGTTCCATCCTTAGTGCCGCCCCTGTATTAAAATAAAATTAAAGAAAATACATTTGCATCTCATGACACTGAAATTAACCCGTGTTCGTGTAAAATATTAATAACATTTAATCTATTATGTTATTATTATTCTCCTGCTAACTTTGTGCAGTTGAGCCTTTTTTTATTAAGTTCTTTTGCTAATCCACGCACCAAACTCGACATCCACGCACAGATTAAAGAGGCAGTATTATGCAAAATTGACTTTTTGGAGCCATCTGCCATGTTATTTTGTTGTTTCCTCGTTGAAAACATGTCTGAAGATGCAGATGTCGACCATGAATGTTTGAGTCATCATCACAAACGCTGTTCTAACGTTTTACAGTCAGAAGTACAACCCACACGAAGCTCCGCCCACAAGTGAATACCTCCTCTTTAAAACCCCACAGAAGTAAATACCTCCCCTTTAATACAACACAGAAGTAAATACCTCCTCTTTAATACCCCACAGAAGTAAATACCTCCTCTTTAATACCCCACAGAAGTAAATACCTCCTCTTTAATACCCTATACAAGTAAATACCCCCTCTTTAATACCCCATAGCGGTAAATACCTCTTCTTTAATACCCCATAGCGGTAAATACCTCCTCTTTAATACCCCATAGCGGTAAATACCTCCTCTTTAATACCCTATACAAGTAAATACCCCCTCTTTAATGCCCCATATTAGTAAATACCCCCTCTTTAATACCCCACAGAAGTAAATACCTCCTCTTTAATACCCCATAGCGGTAAATACCTCTTCTTTAATACCCCATAGCGGTAAATACCTCCTCTTTAATACCCCATAGAAGTAAATACCCCTCCTCTTTAATACCCCACAGAAGTAAATACCTCCTCTTTAATACCCCACAGAAGTAAATACCTCCTCTTTAATACCCCATAGGAGTAAATACCTCCTCTTTAATACCCCACAGAAGTAAATACCCCCTCTTTAATACCCCATAGAAGTAAAATGTCCGTCTTTTATTAGAGATTTAAGTGACGTGATGAGGGAATATATCGTTTAGTGGTGTTTTTTTGTGGCATTTAACTATATTATTATTAGTAGTAGTTGTAGCAGCAGCAGTAGTACTAGTAGTAGTAGTAGTAGTAGTAGTAGTAGTAGTAGTAGTAGTAGTTTTTTTTCCCCAAATAAACATACGCACCATTCGTCTGCAGCAGTTTCTGGCACTTTTTACCTCGCAGCTTAAATCTCC
Source organism: Periophthalmus modestus (assembly GCA_019594935.1). Classification (NCBI taxonomy): domain Eukaryota; kingdom Metazoa; phylum Chordata; class Actinopteri; order Gobiiformes; family Gobiidae; genus Periophthalmus; species Periophthalmus modestus. The sequence continues at coordinate 786,717 of JAIEZT010000124.1, forward strand.
TGGATGAAAATTCCGTCTGATCCTGTTAAAAATATGAAGCTCGTTTAAACATTAGATTTTTCCAGGATATATTTTCTGAACGTGACTGAGTGATTGGATCTTTCTCAGAGGAAACAGGGCGACGTCTTTATGAAGCCGAGCGCAGGCTGGAGGCCGTGTGCCTGACTCCACAGATATCGACGCAGGTCCTTCTGAATTATAGACTCATGTAAATATGTCCACACGGGCGGCGCTTGATGGCCACATTAAAGCTGCTCTATGAAAATGAAAGCCACACATCATCTTTAAGGCCCGGCGCTAAAACTGGGATTTTCTTTGAATAAATAAATGTGAAATGATTTGGGGCTGATCTCGGTGGCGTTCGGTTTGGCTTCGTGGAGTTTGAAGGACACACATGCAGGATCTGTGCTGTTATTGGTCGTTTCTCTGGAGTTTACTTTGGGATTTAACACGACAATTTGAAGAAAAATGCATCTGGTTTATGGACTTAAAAACAAAACAAGAGATAATGAAACTGAGAGATTTGTGAGGATCAAAATGACGTCGTAAACTGTTCATGAACCAACCCAACAACAGCGTTCATCTGTGGAGCTGGAATTGCACCGTCAACCTGTGGGTCAATGGATCTGACTCAACCAACGACGTTCACATCGAAAGCGGGATTCGAACCATCAACCTGTCAGATGAGAGGACAAACACGTGACCATCTCAGCCTCTGTCAGAACATTATACAGGGTTAAAAGTCCAAAAAAGTCTATGTATATTTGGCCTTTAATGTTGTTTTCAAAATGAAATGGTTCATTCTCATGGGAGCATCTCAGTGTCATTGGTGTTTGCACTTTTCCCTCACAGCAAGAGGGTCCTGAGTTCGATTCCGGGGCTGGGTAGGGAATTTATTTGTTTATTTTTGTTGCTCCTGGTTTAGTCCTGGTTTAGTCCCGGTTTTAGTCCTGGTTTTAGCCCTGGTTAGCCCTGGTTTAGTCCTGGTTTAGTCCTGGTTTAGTCCTGGTTTAGTCCTGATTTAGTCCTGTTTAGTAGACTGATTTAGTCCTGGTTTAGTCCTGGTTTAGTCTCTGGTTTAGTCCTGGTTTAGTCCTGATTTAGTCCTGGTTTAGTCCTGGTTTAGTCCTGGTTTAGTCTCGGTTTAGTCCTGGTTTAGTCCTGATTTAGTCCTGGTTTAGTCCTGGTTTAGTCTCGGTTTAGTCCTGGTTTAGACCTGATTTAGTCCTGGTTTAGTCCCGGATTAGACCTGGTTTAGTCCTGGTTTTGTCCTGATTTAGTCCTGGTTTAGTTCTGGTTTAGTCCCAGTTAGTCCTTCACCTGACACAGTTTACACCTGTGTGAAGTCCTTCACCTGACACAGACCATGTGTGAAGTACTTCACCTTTTGTCCCATGTTTGAAGTACTTTACCTGACACAGGTTTAGTCCTTTAGTACTTCACCTGACACAGACACATGTGTGAAGTACTTCCTGGTTCTAGTCAGACTCTCGCAGCAGTGTTCTGGATGTTCTGGATGTTCTGTTCTGTCTCGTTTGCAGAGGCCAGTGAGACGTTACAGTCGTCTAACCTCCTGGAGACAGATGCAGGATAAGTCTCTGTAAATCTGGTTTTGCCTTTAAAAAATACATTTAAATTGAACTGAAATTAAAACTGAGGGATTACACAGATACCCGCCATTATCTAAAGTGGGAAAAGGGACCTGCAAACATCTGAATAACTTTGGTGAGCTTGGACTCGTTCGTCTAATGAAACAAGTAAATGACTGAAAGCTTCGTGTCCAACAGTGGAGCAGAACAATAAATCAGCCGTTCTCTTCTGGACAAACATAAAAGCAGCAGCATCTTTGTCAAGAGCGTGTGCATTAGCAGAGCCAGGACGCAAACGGCTAATTACAACATTTCAATGGACCCGGTCTTAAGTACAGGCAATTACGATTATATTATGTCATGGGAGAGAGAATTACAGCGTTAATGTACAAAGTGTGTTCTCTTTTGTCCAAATCTATGTTATGCAATGACTTTACTACAATTACACATTTATTCTGCCCTAAGTTATGCAAGAACTAAAATGGTATAGACAAAACTACAAAATGGTCCATTCAAAGTAAAAAAAAAAGTGTTAGATGAGTCTGCGGCGTGAACCAGGGGCCTGTGGGCTGCGGTTGTGGCTGCGGCGTAGACTCCCCCGTCTTAACGAGCTTCGCTTTAGGTCGTCTCATTACGCCGGTTGTCAGGGCGATAATCAAACCGTGACCCACAAACCCACAACAACGAGATGCTATGACCTAAACGCTTGACTCCAGGCCAAGAGATTATGATTCCAAATGATGTGGCAAAGCTAATGTAAGTGTTTCATTTGAGGGAAGAGGATTGTGGGAAAGCCCCAGCGGTGAGGAAATGGAAAGAAATGAAGGAAATGAAGGAAGAATGAAATGAAAATGAACGCTTCCGACTCCAGCTTCAGCCAACACTGATCTTTAAAAACTATTATTACGCCTAATTTTTACTCCAAATTATATTTAAATGAGATAAATGCTCATGGGGAGTGTCAACTAGAACATACACATCTCTTAGTAGTAATATCAGTCGATTTTCGTTTCATTTGTCTGTTCCGATACCGATTTTAGCATTCATTAAAGCTCAAACTTCGCACATTTTTCAGATATCAGTATCGTGAGTACTCAGACCAAATCCCCGATCTGATACCACTTTGTATTTTCCAGAATGACGACATGTAGATGTGAGCGCTGACGCTGTTGACTTCTGTGGCTAATGCTAACGCTAACGCCCTAGGTAGGTTAAAGATTGTGAAGGCTCCACAAACACTTAAAACATGCTAATACTGACGGAAAAGACACCTGTGTTAGCTCTTTGATACCTTCATTTAGGCTTTGGATTGGACGCTGAACTTAGTAAAATAACTACAAGAGATGACAAAAATGATATTATGGCCCCGCCCTAAAATGTACAGGAAGTCGGCCATATTGGATCAAACCCGGTGATGACAAAAGCGCACACCCTCACATTCAGGACATCTCCTCGCACAGTTTTCATCACAAACACTTCAAATTTGGCCAAAACCCACTAAACCCATGTGAGATTAAAGTCGACTCTTGGATTTTTCTATGTCATAAAATGTGGGCGTGGCCAGCCTGCAAAGAAAAATAGCATTTTTTGAAGTATTAAATTGTACCTAAATCAAACATGCAGTGTCCTGTTAACCGGCATTAATAAACATTTTGGTCACGATGTTGATCTGAACCTAATGTTACACAATTTGCAGAGGTGAGATAATCCTTTGCTCCACAGCGCCCCCTAGAACTTTTGAATGGAACCCAAAAAAATGTACTCGTCAAAAACATTTGAAATTTGGCATGGACATCCCTATCCTCATAATGAACAAAAAAGCCAAAGATAACATACCTCTATTTGTAAGTGTGTAGTTAAAGGTTTATTTAGTCCATGGATGTTTAGTATTAAAACAGTTAAAACCCTAAAGAAGTAAAATACCTCGTCTTTAAATGTCTGTATTTAAATGTACTTGTGATTTTTTTAGCCTCGTCTTGATGTTTGAAATAAATTTAACCAAACCAACATGTTTCTGTGACATTAAACCCACACTGGATTTTACGAAGTATAAAAAAAACTCATAAAACATCATTTATTTTTTTATGTTTATTTTTTCAATGCAGTTAAACCCGACTCTCCCAGAGCAGCTCAGACTGATTTTATGTGTGGAGGACGATCCTGGTGTAGATCTGTCTCCTCAGTCTGGACATTCGAGATGTTCTCCTCCAGGTTTCTCGTCCCGTCTCGGTTCTGTCTGAGCTCATTTTGAAGAGCGATGATCTCCGTTCTCAGCTCCTCCATCTTGTTTTGAGACAGAACCTTTGTCTCCTCTGCAGACGTCTCACACTGGACCTTCAGAGCTTGTTTTTCCTGCTGGGTTTTGAGGGTTTTGATTTTCGCCTCCAGTTTTTTTACAGTTTCTCATCTCCTCCACGTGTTCCTCTCTTGCTTAGGACATCTCTTCGTTTGATTTTTGAAGAGCGGAGATCTCCTTTCTCTCATCTCCTCCACCAGAACGTCCTTGATTGTCAGACTGAAAGTTTGCACAGTCGATCAGAGCTGTTAAGGACATCTTCTTCCAGTTTGTCGCTCATCTCTTGCTCTTGTTGTAGGGCATTTTGAAGAACTTGGACCTTTCTTCTCAGCCCCTTAATTTCACTCTGAGCCAGAACTTTAGCCTCCTTGATTGTCATCTCCAGTGTTACTAAAGTTTGCTTAAAGTCCTCGATCATGATGATGCTGTTTTCACGATGAAGCCTTTTTTCTTCTTCTAGGGCCTGGTTGCTCCTCTGGTTCTCCTCTCTAAGCTCATTTTGAAGAGCGATGATCTCTTTTCTCAGCTCCTTCTTTTCGCTCAGAGCCAGAACTTTAGCCTCCTTGATTGTCATCTCCAGTGTTGCTAAAGTTTGCTTAAACTCCTCGATCATGATGATGCTGTTTTCACGATGAAGCGTCACTTCTTCTTGCAGGGCCTGGTTCCTGCATTGCTCCTCTCTTGTTTGAGTTTGAAGAGCGGAAATCTGCTTTTTCATCTCCTTCACGTTCGTTTCAGACTGACCCACCATCTCCAGAGCCATAAGGACATCTTCTTCCAGTGTGTCGCTCATCTCTTGCTCTTTGTGTAGGGCATTTTGAAGAACTTGGACCTTTCTTCTCAGCTCCTCCATGTCCTTCTGAACTTTAACGCTTTCCTCCTCTGACAATCTCTCATACTTGTTCATCAGAGCTTGCTTCTCCTCCTGAACTTTTGAGACGGCATTCTCCAGGTCTTTGCTCCTCTGGTTCTCCTCTCTGAGCTCATTTTGAAGAGCGATGATCTTTTTTCTCAGCTCCTTCTTTTCGCTCTGAGCTAGAACTTTAGCCTCCTTGATTTTCATCTCCAATGTTGCTAAAGTTTGCTTAAACTCCTCGATCATGATTATGCTGTTTTCACGATGAAGCGTCACTTCTTCTTGCAGGGCCTGGTTCCTGCATTGCTCTTCTCTCATTTGATTTTGAAGAGTGGAGATCTGCTTTCTCATCTCCTCCATGTTCAGTTCAGAGTGAACCTTCTTCTCCTCTGCAGACCTCCTCAGAAGGTGCATCTCCTTTTGAAGCTGGTCCACCTCGTCTTGCAGACTCTGGCTTCTCTCCCTCTCGTCTTTTAGCTCAAGTTTTAGAGCCGACATCTTCTGCTCCTTCTCGACTAAAGCCTTCTGAGCAGTGGCTACTTTGTCTTCCAGCCTGGCAGTGGTCACTTTCAGCTGTCCATAGCTGATCTTCAAGCGTCCTTCACCATTGTGAACTGCTCCCTCTCTCTCTCCATCTGATCCTGGAGGTTGTGGATCTTTGTGTCTTGGAGAGTGATGAGGGCGTTCATCTGAGTCCTCTCCTGCTCTAGACTCTGGTTCTGGAGTTTTGTCGTCTCCAGTTTCTCCCTCAAAGCTTCAGTGAGAAGTTTGGAGTGGTGCGTTTTGACGTCCATCTCTTTGTGGATGTCTCTGGAGGCGTCTAGCACCTCCTGGAGAGCGGCTCTGTGCTCGCTCTCCTTCTGCACCTCCTCCTGCAGACTCCTGTTCTTCTCCTCTGAAAGTCTCAGCTGTTGCATTAACTGCTGGACCAGGGCGTCCTGTGTGGCGCTGGATTTCTCTTGAAGAGTTTCAATCTTTGGAGCTTTGCTAAACACGTCCTCTCGTCAGTCGTTCAGGTGAGTTATGAGCTGACACTGGACAGGTATCAGTAACCTTACTTTTTGAGGAGTGATGTCATAGTGATGTCACAAAGTGATGTCAGTGATGTCACTCATCACCACGGAGACGATGACATCATGATGACATCATGATGACATCACTCCAGTTCTATGGAATTCCAAGACTGTGTGAAAAAGAGTTTATAATAAATTAAATATAAACAAAAGGCGTTTTAGGATTTAAAAAAATAGTGTTGAATTTTTTACTCCGTAGAAACTTGCAAACTGGTCAAAATGATCTAGACCCATGTGGGATCAGAGTCGACTCTGATGAATTGCACAGAAAAAAGTAAAAAGTATTTTTGAAGTATTAAATCTGGCGTAACTCTGACATGCAGTGTCCCATTTCCCGACATTAATATACGTTTAGTTAGTTTAGTTTAGTTCTGAACACAGTGATATACAGTTTACAAGTCAAACATTCCACTGCTCCACAGCGCCCCCTGGAACTTTGGAATAGGATCAAAACAATGACTCTGTCGCAAACATTTGACATTCTGCAAATACAGTTTGGTACAGACCCTTTATATTATTTTGAACGAATCTGCTGTTAAAGACCACGCCCCATCCTATGTCTCATTTGCATGGCCACGCCCCCGAAAACTCAATGGGAAGTGAAAAAACTAAAGTTTGTTGAAATCCAATGAAATTTATTCCACTCATTTCTTATTTGACCCTGAGCAAAAAAGTCCATGGGGACCGCGCCCTGTCTCCGACGTGAAGGCGGCCATTTTGAATCAAAATATGCAGATGGACCAAATCTAGACCTTGAAATTTCACCACGTCTGACATTTTTCATCATAAACAAATGAAATCTGGTCCACATATTCCACACACACTGAACAAAAAAGACAATGCAGACGTCCCTCTGTGTCCAACCGTGTCAAAATGTCAGACATGTTCTCACTGAATTAATGAAGTAATATTAGATAAACGCTAATTTTGGGGGAGGGGCCATGTACGTGGGAACAAAAGGCAGGATCTTCACAGAGACGTGTACGCCGCGATCGCAGGGGGTGGCGAGGGCCTTTATCACTGCTTGCAGTTTTAATTATTTTTGCTCTTGTGCTGACCAACAAAACTGAGTAGCTTTAATCCACTTCTACGCTAAGACAAGTATCAGTATCAGAACAACACTAGAGAACACCCCAACACACCCGACTCGTTCACACTAAGGAGCACCTGAAATTAACTCGACATATTTTGCAAAATTGTCTTTTTAACCTTATTTTTCAACCAAGTTTTATGTTGTCCACCCATTAAAACATACTAAAAGTTTTTACTTCATTCACACTTCTTCACCAATCATTATTCCAAAGTTCTGTTGTCTGAGAATAAAAAAAAGAAGCTTTATTTGAATTTTGCCTGAATTATTGTGTCATAGATAAAATCCAGATTTCCTTTGTGCATTTTCAAGCCCATAACCATCACCGAGCACATTCTGAGTCCAATCGTGCTCACAAGAAACACACAGAGTCTATTAGCCTAGCATTTGTTTGCCTAAAAGGAGGTGCTAGCTAATTTAAAACCGTGGCACGCCCTGGTGGTGGACAGTAAGTCGAGTGAGTAACAGCAGATACTCCTACGACAGAGTGTTTGGGGGGTATTGTCCAGTTGACAGATTTCAACCTTGTTTTGCAATGGACCCAGTCACCCACAGACTGAAGGATCACAGCGACATGTCTGTGAGCAGCGAACGGAGGAGAAAAACCTCGCAGTCCCGCCGCCGTGGACACAACAGTATTTCACCACCACCTCAGAGCATTTATTGGTAACAGAGATGAAGAATAATATCGTTTATCGTGATAAAAATGGAACAGAATAATCATTTGTGGGACATTTTATTGACATTTTACAAAGATAATCGCTGTTTTATCACCAGAATGTGCAGAAAAAAGCTACTTACCCACAGAGGAGTCCCTGTTGTCCCCGTCCCAGGGTTTTAGGGGCCCAGAATTGTGAGACTTTTTGACCCTGGGCCCCCAAATTTCTGCTGACGGCCCTGCTGCTCATAATATTTTTTACCAATAACAAAGAACAATTAGATAAAAGTTGTATAATTATTCATATTTATCGTCCCAGGCCTCTTTGGTGATAGTTTTCAGGGTTGTAACGCGTTGCCAGGTGTTGCTAATCCAATCTTTATGAGTGCTACAATTTATAAATATCAAAAAGTATATGGTATTATTGCAGTAATCCATCATCTTAGATCCATTATCTTAAATTTCCAGAGACTGTCCAATCAGGTCCCGCCACGATCATCAACCCACCCCTCTTTTTTACTATTTCCCGTGGTCGCTTGACGCCTGACACTCCAGCGTAACCAGGTGGACTGCTAACATGGAGATATAATTTTAAAAAACTGGATAAAACACTCTGTCTTCCTCTGTCCTCGAGTGAGATCGACTAGTGGCCGCTCCAGGTACTGCAGCTCCCATAGAACAATACATTTTTTGTGAATTCAAACCGCCCGTGTTCGTCTGACAGGGCATCTGGCTTTCACAAAGGTCGGGTTTTGTAGGGATTCTTCTGTGTTCTCACAACATGTACATTCAACTATTTTAGGTCGTCAAAGGGTCTAAAAGTTAGCTTTGTAAGATTTAGCGCCCTTATTTTGACGCTAGCTCGTACTGAGGATGCGGAAGAGAAAAGAGTCCACTGAAAACCAAACGATGCCATCTTGGGTTCACTTCTCGATTTTATACTTCCGCGACTGGTTTCCTCCCACACTGACACTGCTGTGGCTCTTCAGAGATGGTCCAGCGGAGGGCGACGACGGCAGATAGCGGCTAATAGTTTGATAACAATCATTAGAACAGAGTCTGAGTTTAAGAGCAACCAGCCGGTCATTTCGATAGTTCCACTTGGTTTAACTCAAAGGAAGCTGCACGTCCAGTGTCCAAGACGTCTGTGTAAACCCTCAGTCGTCCAGGTTTGATCCAGAGTAAAAGCCAAATTTAAATCTGTCAACTGGACAAAACGCTGTAGGAGGGAAGTCTAAGGCTCCTGTTCAAGGAAGGATTCTCTTTCCTAACAAAAATATCTTCTTTAACTCTCCTCTCAAACAGTTTCTTTTCTCTGGCTCAGATCTGAACTTCACTATCTTTAAACTTGTGGTTATCGTCTTTGAGATGGAGATGAACATCAGACTGTGGTCCTGAGCTGCTCTCTCGATGGTGTTGGAGCAGCTGTTCAGTTTCTCCCAACCTGCCCAAGACCAAAGACCTTTTTACATTTTACTTTTTAAATATACTGGATTTTTACTTTTGGAGCAACACACTTTAAATCCTTCTTGAGTAATTGTTTTGTTGTTTTTTTTGACTGTGAAAATGACTTAGAAAAGAGCGTTAAAGGTCCCATTTTCCACTATTTTCCACATGATACCATCTAGATTTGATACAGTTACATGTGTTTTTATTGCTCAAAAACCCTTGACAGTCATACTGAGAGCGGCGTCGCCTCTCCACAGATCTGACCTGCAGTTTGTCCTGGTGCCACATCTGCTCATCTTCAAGTTTAATGCCATAAAGTGGGAGATTCCAGGCAAAGTAAAAACATTTCCATGGAGACAAACTAGAAAAGTTACGTAAAGAGTGAACTTTAACCTCTGTATTTATTACCAGACACTTTTTATTTCTCAAAGTTTCTTATACTGAAGTAACAAAACCTCCGCTGAACAGACACGTCCCATAACGTCTGAGTGTTTTCCTCATTAAGCTGCACACAGGTCCAGAGAGGAGCGGCTTTAGGACCGTGGGCCGGCCCAGAGCGAGAGGCGGGACAGTGGGCCGCAGAGGATTCATATAAACTTTAGTGAGCTCCAAAAACAGTCTGAAAACACACCTCCAGCACCACAGCTCCCTCTGCTGGTGAGGAGTTACCTACCAAAAACGAACAATGTGCTTCGAGTTTTCGATTATGTAAAGAGTAAAACTTTCATCTGTATAAAACCCACAGACTGTTTAAAGACGTGACAGAGTGAGACGTCACCACAGCGTCCGGCTCCAAACGAAGCTCATCGAGGCCAGAGCAGGTTTAGCGACGGATTAGAAGTCGAGCTCCATATTTGGGATTCTCACCGTGAGTATCATAGCAACCAAAGAGCCAATCAGGAGCGAGGCTGTTGAAGGTCATGCTCTTTCCCACCTGCATTGGGAGCGGGCGCTTAGAACTAATATCAGTCTGTCTTTGAGTATCTTAACGAATTATGACACCGTCTAATTCCCGAACATGAACACAACCGATTTCTGAGTTTCAGCTTCCTGTTTGTGATATTTTGCCGTTTCCATGGTGACGGCGTTAGAGTTTCCTCAATCTGAAGCCTGTTGCTAACGCTAACAGGAGCGACGTCGAGGAAAGAAGGACCTGATGTGTCTGTTATTAATGTTCATATGTTGATTTACAGACACAGACGTGAAATAAAAACCCCAGGATCATGTAGAGGGTTAATACGAACATTTAAGACCAACATGAGTCTGACAGCAGCAGAGACAGAGAGAGGGGACAGTTTTTTTCAAAAATTGAAAAAATAAACTCAAAATAACAAAATTAAAATAAATAAATAAAATAAAATAATAAACTCAAAATAACTAAAATATAAATTAATTAATAAATAAAATAACAAAATAAATAAATAAATAAACTTAAAATAACAGAAAAAAATCCTTAAAATAAGAAAAAAAAGTCAGAATAAACTAAAACATACTTATATAAATAAAAAACAAAAAAACTCAAAATTACTCAAGAAATTAACTCAAAATAACAATACAAATACAAATACATAAACAAATAAATAAAATAATAATAATTTTTTAAAAAATATATATATATATATATCAAAATAACAAAAGAAATAAAAAAAAAACAAAAAAACAAAACTCTAAATATCTAAATATCTAAAAAATAAATAAATAAACCCCAGGATCATGTCGAGGGTTAATATGAACATGTAAGACCAAAATGAGTCTGACAGCAGCAGGACAGAGAGAGAGGACAGTTTATACATAGATAGTGAACTTGAGCCAGAGTTGGAGTGATTTGTGCATGTTGGAGTTCTCTTTAATCACTTCTTTTCAAGACGCCATGTTGCCGATCAACCTCCATTTTCACTGCCACTGTGACGTCCGCTCTTCCTTCTCCAGTTTGATTCATTTAATCGCTGATACTCGTAGGATTCAGCGTCGCGTCGTCATATTGGCACAAATGTAAAAAATCTGCAGTTTTCTAGCGTGATCTGCACCAAATCTATCGGCGACGATTGTTTATTGATGACGTTTACGGGGACCTCAGCTCGCCAGTGGACTTGTTTCTTGTATTAAGTCGTTTTAGATGAGTTAAAACCTGCAGATTATAACAGAATGATCCTCGAGTGTCACAGATTATAACTTTAAAACCGACACAAACACAGTCACACTTTCGTTCCTGGGTCAGACTCCCGCTTCATAACGACCTCGATCACACTGCAGAATAATATTTTGCCAGTCACAATCCTCAGAACAATTTAATAGCGCTTTAAATATTCAAAACTACTTCACCTTACCTGACTTGCCTGTAAATCCCTCGTCCGTCGTTTATAATGTCTCCCAGTGCTTCCCGCCATAATCCTCCGCACCGTCTTGCTCTGTATGTGAGGAGTATTATTGCCTGTTAAAGCTAACGCAGGCTGACCCGGTGTCTCCTGCGTGTCCCTTAGCCCCCATTAAAGGCGCTGATGAGGAAGTCTGCAGCTCCTCTGTTGGTACACAAGCAGATGCATTTTTAACAAGCCGCAGTGTGTACAAACGTGGCGAGGAAAATGTCCGTGTCACTTCCAATCCGGCGTTATGTCGTCCCAGAGCTCCCACTGCGAGCCCGTCTTTAATTATACACCGATTCGAGCGTTTTAATGGTGCGATACGCTGGCTGTTAGCGGTGTGTTCGTGTCGGAGGCTAGCTAAACGCGTGTACGGTACAATGGTGAACTTTGACCTCGTGGGAAAAGGTCACAGAAGTGGAGAATGGTGTAATGAGTGGAGCAGTTTACTGTAAAAAGTTGGAAAGTTGTAGTGTTTAATAGTGTTTTTTGTCGCTTTTGTGAGTGGATCTGAGTAACTACAGTAAATACTAAATATAACACAAAGTTTAAAATAGAGAAACAGCCACTGGGTGTTTTAAGAAATAACTAAAGTAAAGAATAAAGCTCAGGTTCGCTCGTAGTTTCAAAGCTCTTTTTGGTGAGTTGTGTTTTACTTTCACATCTTCAGTTCGGTTTGTACTTCGTTTTCGTCGTGGAACAGCTGCTAATTCTGTTCAGTCCAGTTGATTAATTTAAAATAACATGTTACACTTCGCTTGATTTATATAAGAAGGTTATTTATGTAGAAGCAGCTCTGCAGGAACCAGTCACGCCCCACGTCCCACGTCTGGAGAGAAGGGTTTGATTTTCACTTTAATCTGCAGAGAAAATCTACAGCTATAGAATGTACAGCTAAATGTACGTGACACGCCCACGAGATCAGCCACGCCCACAAGAGCAGCCACGCCCACAAGAGCAGCCACACCCACAAGAGCAGCCACGCCCACAATGAGCAGGCACGCCCACAAGAGCAGCCACGCCCACAAGAGCAGCCACGCCCACAAGAGCAGCCACGCCCACAAGAGCAGCCACGCCCACAATGAGCTGCCACGCCCACAAGAGCAGCCACGCCCAAAACGATCCACCACACCCACAAGAGCAGCCACACCCACAACGAGCCAATCAACCACGTGCCCGGACTGTCCAGCACCAGCTCCACAGAGAACTCCAACAAAGACACAACAACCTACTACACCAAGGACCCCACACACTGACTGGGGCTTCCTGACTCCAGGGTCCCAGACTTCCAACACCCCAGACACTTCCTCCAGCTCCTCCGGTGGGTCCCCAAGGTGTCCCCAGACCAGCCCAGAGACACAGTCCCTCTGGAGTGTCCTGGGTCTCCGTCTGTGTCCTCCTCCTGCTGGACTCATCTGTCAAATGATGTTTTTAGTTAAGTTTTGAGTTTTGAGTTTACTTTTAAAGCTGCACTATGCACTTTTTCTGGTGGAGGGTCCGTCACCTGCTCGTTTCCACGGTGATGTCACTGTTTTAGACACAATGTAGAGGCCAAGGGGCAGGTCAGATCTGCGGAGAGGTGATCCCGTTCAGTAAGAATGCATGTTATTTTTGGATCTTTTTTTTTATGATAAACCATGTCTAAAGGAATGTCATACTGCGGAACATTCCAGGCAAAGCTAAAAAACATCCAGAACATGTGACCAATCTCACCGATGGGAACAGCAGCAGCCTCTTCTTCAGGTTAGTCTCGAAAATCTAATGTTTTTAATGTTTTTTTCTGGTTTATGAACTGAAACAAATATGAAAGCTGCGACTGGAGCCACACGGGTCTGAGCCTGAATGATTCTGTGTCGGACGCAGTGACACGAGCGGCGTCTGACTCCGATTACGCCGCCGCGGAGGAGCTGGCGTCGTAATCAGCTGATCACTGATGGAGAGATAGAAGGTGGATATTACAGGACTATATTAAACCTGGTCCGTCTCAGATAAAGGCCTTTTGTAAATGAAAACACAGATTATTAAAAGCTCCGCTCACACTTGTCCTGCGAGACTCACAAACTGGATTTTACACAAACCTAGGACCATGAGCGACGTTTAAAATATCGTATAAACACGTCTCGAGGTCAAAATAAGTCTGTCGTTTACCGTCGGGAACTGAGAAAGTGTTTTACTGTCCGATAATCAGGAAGTACACGTTCGGATACTAGTTGTTACCTTGGATATGACGTCAAAACTTCGCTCTGGTTTGTGAAAGTCAACAGTGGATGAAGTACTCAGTGTTGTTACTGAAGTAAAAGTACAAATACAGAGGTAAAAAGTTACTCAAGTAAAAGTATTTCAGTACCTGTTTTAAAAAAAAGTTTGTAAAGAGTAAAAAGTAAAAGTATTTCACAAGTGTTGTACATTTGTTAAAGTGTAAATGTAGAAATATTGATTAAAAATGACATGTATTTTGTTCAACAGTAAAAATATGAATCAATTTCTGAATTTTTCTTCTGATTTTTGTGTTTTTATTTTCGTTTTGCTCAAAGTCGAAGCTTGAACTCGAAAACGAACATGAACATCATCAACTTTTTACTTTTAAGTCCTGTTTATAAATGTAGTGGAGTAGAAAGTACAGATACTGCTCTCAAATGTACTGCAGTAAAAGTAAAAAGTACACACTGTGAAATGTACTTGAGTAAAATAAAGATATCTGAAAATTCTACTTAAGTACAGTACGTTACTGCTTGGTGAAAGTTGTGAAAAGTGCTTGTAAACTCATCCTGGTGAGTAATTAGGATGTTCAGAATGTTTAAGTGAGGAATAAACTTTAGACCAAACTGTTTAAAATGTACCACGTTTTTCAGATTTTAAAACTAGTAGAAATCGAGTACTTCAACAAAACATAAGACTTTTTGGGACATTTTGAGTTTATTACAATATTAATTTGCATTTCTGTGAGAAAACTGCACATGTACGACCAGCAGGGGGCAGAGTTAGGCTTTTATCTGGTTAATCGACTATTGAATGTGAATAATTGGAGTAAATGGATCATTAGGTCATTTTTTAGGGTGAAAAACACAAAGACGAGGACAGAGATTGATCCGGTCGCAGATTTATTTTCCACGGCATTTTCACGAAAAGCTGGATATTATGAGAAAAGGTCGGCTAACCCTGCGCTAGCTAACCTGTCCCACCAGGAAAAGGGTTTGTCCGCAACTATGAACAGAACCCGGCTGGACACTTAAAGCTACGGTGTGTTTAAAAACTCTGGAGTCACCTGCAGCTCAGAGGCGCGCAGGGAGACGGAGCTCCACTGTGAAAAAGTGAGTTTATAAAGTGAATAATAACGTGAAGCAGTGAAGTCACCTCAGGTAAAACTGCACTAAAGTTTGTTCAATCTCAGCTGCGCCACATTTTCAGTTATTTGCTGTTGTTTAGATTATTATCAAAAAATGCAAATCCTGTGTTTATTTTATTTTCAAACAGTTTGTTCTTGTCTGGTTGTGTTTTATATGAAACTTTGTGCAGTTTATTGGACTTGTTTAAACTCACACAGCCTCATTTTGGTGCCGTTTTGTTTGACGTCTTTAAATCTCATTTTTATTTTTTATTTTTGACAGTATCTGTGAACTTAGTTTCCTCTTAATCGTGATGTTGTGCAGTTTATCGGTTTAAATGCTCCGGACATTAAAAGCTGCTTGACGAGCCTGAGGTTGTGATGTAAGTGGGACGTCACTGAAGGTCAAGGGTCAAACGCTCGGCCCGACACGGTGTTTGATTCACACTTTATTATTCGTCTGTAACATCTCCACAGCTCAAAATGCTCTGTTCCACCTTGTGATGTCATCAAGTGGGAGTTTTCAAGTTAAAAGCTGCTTTTACCTTTAGTTCAGTCGAGATAAGAGGCAACTCCAGATCGACTGGGAAAACTGTTGAGCGTTTGATGCAGTATGAAATAAAATAAATAAAATAATAAAATAAAACAAAACAATAAAATAATACATTAAATAAAACAAAACAAAATTATAAAAATCAATAAATAAGTAAAATAGCAAAATAAAACAACAATAAAATAAAATAATAAAATAAAATATAACAAAAGCTCAAAATGCTCTTTTCCACCTTGTGATGTCATCAAGTGGGAGTTTTCAAGTTAAAAGCTCCTTTTACCTTTAGTTCAGTCGAGATAAGAGGCAGCTCCAGATCGACTGGGAAAACTGTTGAGCGTTTGATGCAGTATGAAATTAAATAAAATAATAAAATAAAACAAAACAATAAAATAATACATTAAATAAAACAAAACAAAATTATAAAATCAATAAATAAGTAAAATATTAAAATAAAACACAAGAATAAAATAAAACAAAATAATAAAATAAAATAAAATATAACAAAAGCTCAAAATGCTCTTTTCCACCTTGTGATGTCATGAAGTGGGAGTTTTCAACCATTTTAACGGCTCTTTTTACCTTTAGTTCAGTCGAGATAAGTGGCAAATCCAGGAGTGAAATGATCCAAATGTGTTATGATCCGCCCATTCCTGTGTCCTGTCTTCGTCTCATCCCTGTTCCTGTGTCTCCTCACCCCCTCCCTCACCTGCCTGTCTCTGGAGCTGGGCGGAGTCTCCTGGTCCCGCCTGCACGCACCTGCTGCTCATCTGCCTGATCACCTGCACCTGTGGTGTATTTAAGGACCGGGAGCCAGACGTCCGGTGCTAGACCGTCCGCATGTCTCATGTGAATATAGCTCTACTTTGTATCCTGCTCGTTGCTGCTTTTTGCCCTGCTCATTGGATTTTTTGTGCTTCCCAGACTCCTGCCTTCTGCTCGTTCCCGCTCCTCTGCCTCCGCCCTGGACCCTGCTCCCGCCTGGTATCGTGTCTTGTCTCCTGTCTTTGTCTGCCTGCGCCTCGACCCTGGTTTCTGCCCTGTACTTCTGCCCAGCTCAGATTACCTGTTGTTTGAACTGCATTTATTCACCTATTGTAAATAAACACTGTTAAACTGCCCCGGGTTGTGCGTTTTGGTCCTAGACCCCCAGACTTTGTGACAAAATGACTCTAGAAATGAAGGTGTGTGGAGTTTAAAAACACAGCGGAGCACTTCCTGTATCACCACATGATGACATCACAAGGTGGAACAGAGTGTTTTCAGTTTGAGAGAAGAACTCAGTGTAAATCTGCAGAAACAAAACACAGCTCCAGGTTTGTTTGTGACGAGGAAACATTAGAACAGAATCAGAAACGAGCGTAAGACGAGCGCTTTAATGTGAACGCTCGTTAGCCTCGTACGCTAACTAGTTTAGCATTAGCGGCATGAACGATTTTGCAAACTGCATGACTCATTTTTCACAATTACAAATCAAAAACAGTCTCTGCTAATGAGGCGTTCTTCGTTTCTCTCATAAAGTGAAACAGAAAAACACCGAGTCCCTTCAGTTTGTGTATTTTGATAAATTTGTGCTGCGTTTATTGAAGAAGAAATAAGCAGACGTAATAAAGCGAACCTTCTGCCACGGCGAGTATAAAAGTAAAATATGTGTCAGAGCTTATGTGTGTTTACAGTGTAATGATCAGAAATGGGACGCGAGCTCATATTCGGGGACACGGAGGCTATCAGAGTAAACATTTTAAATAACAGCACATCGTATCTGACAAGGCGCAGATCAGGGCTGGAAATAGACCCACATTTGGGGAGATTTAGCTAAATTTGAGCCCAACTGAGTGTAAAGATGAAGAGAAACACGAGCAGCTGCTGTCGGGTTTGTGCATGTGTCTCTAAACCAGAGCTTCTCAAACAGTGGAGCGAATGACCCCGGGGATGTTCTTTTTTTTTTTTTTTTTTTTTTGTGTTTATTTTTTCATTTAATTTTATTTTTTTTTTTCATTTTTACTCTTTCATTTATTTTATTTTTTTTGGGTTTGTTTTCTTCTTTTTTTAAATTGATTTGAGTTTTTGTTTTTTTTCTTCTTTTTTTTGAGTAATTTTCAGTTTTTGTTGTTTTTGTTTTAGTTATTTTGAGTTATTATTATTATTATTTTTTTTTTAACGTACTGCACTTTTTTTTATTTTTTTTTTTTTAAATTTTTAATTTTTTAATAATTTTATTTATGAGAAGAAAAAAGACAAAACAGTTCAGTACAAAACATAACAGGACTTGACAAAAGATGGAAACATGCAAAGGAGACCAAGAAACAAACAGCTAAATAATAGACAAACATGGTACAAAGCAAAGGCAAAAAAAAAAAAAGGATTTATTTATAGAGTTTATTTATTTTAATATTTTGTTTTCTAGAGTTTATTTATTTATTTTTTGTTATTTTGAGCTCTTTTTTTTTTTAAGAGTTATTTTGAATTTAGTTTTTTTGTTTGTTTGTTTTTTCCAGTTTTTTAATTTATTTTTTTAAACTGTGTCTCTCTCTGTCCCTGCTGGTGTCAGACTCATTTTGCTCTTAAATGTTCGTATTAACCCTCTACATGATCCTGGGGTTTTTATTTCACTTTTTCACTGCTGAAGTGGAGCCACAGACCGGTGCAGGGCGGAGCTTTAAACACAGACCTGACTGAGCCGCTGTGTTTTCATAAGACTGAAACATTTTAGGTCTGAATCACACTGTGACGTTTGAGGTTATAGTAGAAATAGTTGAATTTGCTGTTAAAGGTTCTGCTCATGATCAGCTGGGCCGCTTCAGCAGGAGCCTGAGGGCCGCATTTGGCCCTGGGCCGTAGTTTGGACACTCGTCTATGGGATTTATGCTTTAATCGTGTTTTTGGCTGTTGATGCACAAAAGCAAATGGAAAAACAACTCTCCCTCAAACATTAAAAACCCTGAAAGTCGATCGTCTCTTTTGCCGAGTCACAAAAACATCATGAGGCAGATTTTCTGAAACGACTCAAAACTAGAACATGTTTCCTTCTGTGTCATGACGAGTTTAACATGTGAAACATCCCGACTCTGGTCAAGGGTCCGGCTCTTTCTGGTCTCCGTGGAGATGTCGTTACGCCTGGAATGTTGCACAATATGGCACAGAACAAAATGGCCGTATCTCCAAGGAGACGAGCGCGAATTTTCAAATTAAAACAGCTGTAACTGAATAAATGCAAGACAGATGTGTTTAAAGCCAGACTGCGGGACATTTCAGGCAAAGGAACGACACCAGGAAAGTTCCATAGTGCATTTTTTGTTCATTTAGACTGATTAAAGTAGAAAAATATCCTCCTCACATGGCTCACGTCGTCTGTAACACTGTAACGAGAAGGTTGCTGGTTTGAATCCCGCTGTGGCTCTTAAACAAAGCGACGTTTCAGAACAAAGCAGCTTCAGCTCTGAGCCTGGAGAGAATAATGAACGACAGCACCATTATTACGTTAGTGTTATTTTGATATTCCTCATTATTATCACATTACTGTTCACACATTTGCATTTGACAAACCCTGTTCCTCAAACTGCGTCTCAAACCGAGCTCAGATAAAAGTTTGAGTCGAACAAACCTGGAGGCTTCTTCTCTGATTATTCTGCTCAGAAGTGCTCCATTTATCTGATCCGCTGATGGCTCACAAATCACTTTTACAGGCTTAAAGGAAACAAGGCCCCAACAAAAGTCTCAAACTCGAATCAGACGAGACGCAGCTTTTACTGAGAAGCTTTTAGCCGCCGCGTCTCGTGTTGATCCGAGGAGACGGATGTGCAGACGGGGAAATGGTCGAGGAGACGAGGAGCAGCAGGTTCAATAGAAGCTGCTCGAGTGGTTATGTAACAGTAATAATTATGTGAAGTCTGGACTCTGCTGCTCTGGGACTGGTCCTGACAGAAAGTGACACTCTGCTCTGGTCTGGAGACATTTTCAAATCGAATCAGAGAATATCAGAACTTTAAAGCTGCTGTATGTCACTTTTCTGCCCAAAAGTATACATTTTTTTCATAATGAATGTTTTGTTGTGCTATAAAACAGAAAAAAACATATGTCCTTACTCAGAGCTGCTTGCCTCTCCACAAACCTGACTCTTATTTAGCCTTGACATTTTCAAATCTAATCAAAAAGCTACAGTATGTCACTTTTTTGCCCCAAAGTACACAGCATATTGTGTTTTTTTTCAGTTTTTTTTTCATTCTGGATGTTTTTATTCGACTATAAACCCTCCGTCCTCACTCAGAGCTGCTTGCCTCTCCACAGACCTGACTCTTATTTACCCTCCTTCTGCTTGAGTCCATGAAATCGTTGTTTCTTTGGTTAAAATATTCCACAGTGTGTCATAAAATCTGTCTGTCTCCATGGAGAATGTTTCACTTTGATGGAGGAAACATGCCACCTTCAAAAAGTTCCACATTATCACTTTAAGAGACTATTCTCAAGATGAAATTACGAAATAACAAAAAGTATTTAGGGAAACAACCACTGAAGAAAAAAAAAACAAAAAAACATCAGACTGGAAAAAACCCAACTTCAGAGTGAAGAAAAAACCCAATTACTGAAAAAAAATCCGACTGAATGAAAAAAACAAACAAACCAAAAAAAAAAAACATCAGACTGGAGGAAAAAAAACCCAACATCAGACTGAAAAAACTAACCTGAGATTCAAAAAAAACAAAACAAAAAACAAACAACAGACTTAAGAAAAAACTGAACTTCAGACTGGAAAAAAAAAAACAAAAAAAAAAATCAGACTGATTTATATATATATATATATTTCAGACAAAAAAAAACAACAAAAAAAAAACAAAACATCAGACTGAAGAAAAAAAACAACAACAGACTGAAAAAAAATCAGACTGAAGGAAAAAAAAAACAAAAAAAAAACAAAAAACATCAGACTGAAAAAAAACAACAACTTTAGACTGAGGAAAAACCCAACATCAGACTGAAAAAAAACAACTTTAGACTGAAGGAAAAACCCAACATCAGACTGAAGAAAAACAACTTTAGACTGAAGGAAAAACCCAACATCAGACTGAAAAAAAAATACTTTAGAATGAGGAAAAAACCCAACATCAGACTGAAAAAAAAAACAACTTTAGACTGAGGAAAAAACCCAACATCAGACTGAAAAAAAACAACTTTAGACTGAAGGAAAAACCCACATCAGACTGAAAAAAAAAAAACTTTAGACTGAAGGAAAAACCCAACATCAGACTGAAAAAAAACAACTTTAGACTGAAGGAAAAACCCAACATCAGACTGAAAAAAACAACAACTTTAGACTGAAGGAAAAACCCAACACAGACTGAAAAAAAACAACTTTAACTGAGGAAAAACCCAACATCAGACTGAAAAAAACAACTTTAGACTGAAGGAAAAAAACAACATCAGACTGAAAAAAAATACTTTAGACTGAGGAAAAACCCAACATCAGACTGAAAAAAAACAACTTTAGACTGAAGGAAAAACCCAACATCAGACTGAAGAAAAACAACTTTAGACTGAAGGAAAAACCCAACATCAGACTGAGGAAAAACCCAACATCAAACTGCAGAAATCCGCTGTGAAATTGTGAAGAAAAACCGTTGGATTTGCCTTCGACTTTTCCACTACAAGGTGATGCTGAGAGATGATTTTTGATGGGACCCAGAGCTTCGTGCCTGGTCTGAGGAGATAGGAGATGTTTTTTTCTCCAAGTCGTTGCTATCTCCCTGCAGCACACACCTCCACACGGACTCACACTCTGCACTCACACGGGCGAGGACGGCGGCGAGGACGGCGGCGAGGACACGACGGCCACACACGGAGATTAGTCGGGTCACGAAGAATAAAAAAACCGAACAGAGGGCAAAGGAAAATTGAAAACTGTGGAAAGAAATCGTGGAAATCCGGGCAGGTGTGATGAGCGATAAGAGGATAAACGCTCTTTGATTGACCTCGCAAACGCTCGTGGAGAAGTGCGCAGGGTCGGCGTGAAAAAGAAGAAATAAAATAATAATAAATATTCCCTAAATGATGAAGTCTGTCCCGTGGATTGATTGGAGAGGCTATGGTTGACAGAACACAATTATTATAAGCAAATGGCTCGGTATATACAAAATATCACGAGGCGGAGACGAGCTGAGAGACGCTAAAATATTCCAGGAGGGAGAAGCGGCGGCGGCGGCTCCTCATGGTCGGCTGAGTCTGGAGATAAATCAAAGAACTGTCTCTGGAGATGACAAATAACAAAAGAGCCAAGTATTTCTCTGAAACGGCGTCGACGCAGAGTTTTTAAAGGGGTACAAGTGCGAGTTTGCACGAGGAGGCGATGGTCAGATCCCACAGAAAAAAACGAAACTTTGCTCTTATTTAATGTTTCGCTCCATCGTCGAACAGAAGAGATGTTCATGTCGGGTTTTAGTGGTGATGTGCTGCAGTGTCTCGGGTTTATTTACTTCAGTCGTCTGTGGTAAAAGGTCAAACACAGGCAGGTTCAGGCTGGAAAGTGTCAGGCTCAAGGACACAATGGTAATGTGAACCGTAACCTGCATCAGAACTGGAGCCGAATCATCAAACGACTAAAGAATCAGTCTGTGATCAGCAAAAACGAAACAAAAAGTCTCGTGTTTTAAACAAGGAAAGGACGAGGACGAACCAGGGCTAAACCTGGACTAAACCTGGTACTAAACTAGGACTAAACGAGGACTAAACCAGGACTAAACCAGGACTAAACCAGGACTAAACCAGGTCTAAACCAGGGCTAACCCAGGAACTAAACAAGAAACCGGGACTAACGAGGACTAAACCAGGACTAAACCAGGACTAAACCAGGACTAAACCAGGGCTAGACCAGGACTAAACCGGGACTAAAATGCGACTTTGATTCTGCACTTTTCTCTTTTAATGTTCCTTTTATGATTATTTGTTTTGATGTGTGATTTTATTTTCTTTCTTATTCACTTCCTGAATGTTCTTCTCAAACGTCTCGTGACACTTTCATGAAGAACGTTCCTCAGACACGTCTCACGTCGGGACCAGGTCTGAACTCGTCCAGCGGCTCCTTTATCTCGATTCTTCACTGTTTTGTCTGATTTTTTATGCTGCAGAAAATGAAAGAAAAACACAATCAGCATAAATATTCATCACATCAAACTGACGGAGCAGCTCGAGTCGTCACCTCGGCAGATGGAGGAGTCCGACCTCCGCCCTGCTCCACCAAAACTCACTTTTCTCCACAATCACAGTTATTACGGATCTGAAATAATCAGGTCAGTGTTTGGATAAATGTCTAATGTGACTTTTTACAGATAAATGACAAATTAAAACGTCTTTGATGCAACGATTTTATTCTTTGATTCACACATTTTGCGTTAGCTGTTCGTCAGAGCGTGTGACGATTTATTTTATTTTAACATCTAAAACATTTATTATCAAACAGTGACAAAAAAAAAACAACATATATTTAAACGAGGAGCATTTTAAAAAGGTTCAGACGTGTTTAACTGACAGTTTATATTAGGAAAAGCCACAGAATTGATTTTTTTGTATTAAATAGACTGAAAAAAGGACTGAAAGTGAAAAACCTGCTGACTCGGAGCGAGCTCGCCTCTCCACAAACCCGACTCTTCTTACTGGTTTCCATGGAAATGTTTTTCTTTCCACAGTTTGACTCATGCAGGTGACGATCCGCCTTCAGAAAGTTACACACTGCAGCTTTAAACAACAACAAGCACTTTCAGAAAACTTTACTGACTTTATGTTTGACCTGTTAAATTAAATCAGACGCAGTTAGAGTCTCAGGTCTGTGGAGATGCGAGCCTTTCTTCTCGTTTTTTCTCTTCTTCTTCGTCTGAAGTTTGCGCCCACCCGTGACACGCCCACTGTTACTCACTCTCGTCTCCTCGTCTCTCGTCTCCTCTGTCACCTCCTTGTCTCCTCGTTTCTCATCGCTTCTCTCTCATCTCCTTGTCTCCTCTGTCATCTCCTCGTCTCCTCTGTCATCTCCTCGTCTCCTCTCTCGTCTCCTCTCTCATCTCCTCGTCTCCTCTCTCGTCTCCTCTGTCATCTCCTCGTCTCCTCTCTCGTCTCTCCTCTCTCTCTCCTCTCTCCTCTCTCGTCTCCTCTGTCATCTCCTCGTCTCCTCTCTCGTCTCCTCTCTCGTCTCCTCTCTCGTCTCCTCGTCTCTCATCTCTCTCTTCCTCTCCTCTCATCTCTTATCTCACCTCCTTGTCTCTTCGTCTCTCATTGCCTCCTCTCTCATCTCCTCTCTTGTCTCCTCATCTCCTCTCTCATCTCTCTCTTGTCCTCTCTCTCTCTCGTCTCACGTGTCCTCATCTCTTGTCTCCTCGTTTCTCGTCTCTCTTCACCTGTCGTCTTCTCTCCTCTCTCTCTCATCCCCTCGTTTTTGTATCTTCTCTTGTCTCCTCTCTTGTCTCTTTTCCTTGTCTCCTCTCTCTTGACTGACACACCCCCTGTGACACGCCCCCCCTTGACACGCCCCCTGTGTCTTGTCTCTTCCTTCTCCAGTTTTATTTCCTTAATCGTTGATTCTCGTTGGATTCTGCAGCGTCGCTTCATCATTTTGGTCCAAATGTTTAAAAACGTGCTGCTGTGACGTGCTCTGTCCACAGGGGGCGCTACAGCTACACCACTCTTTAATGTCATGACATTTACGGCGTCGGCTCCACTGGACACTGCAATTTTATAACTTAAAATCATCTGGACTTGTTTCTTTTATTCAGCATTTTTAGATGATTATTGTGATTTAAAATGTGTAAATTATAACAGAATAATAATATAAATGCAGCAGACACAATACGACTGATTTCATGTAAAAAAAAACACACGAAAATAAATAATTGATCGTGAGCCTCCTGGACGTGGCCTTTTCTCACGTGATGAATTTAAATAAGTTACGATCATGATTTCACACAGTAAATATTTAAAAAGCTAGATGTTCGTGTGACACTGGATCAGTTCAGACAAAATAAAATAAAAGTGTAAATTGGTTTTGCACGAGCGGCTTTTGTCGATAAACACGTCACGTTTGCTTCGGGATGGAGTGAGCGGTGACGTTTCGCTCGAAGTCGCTTGAATCCGACCGGAAAAAATGTGGAATACATTGGGATTCGAGGAGCGAGCGGCTGCATATACACGGCCACACAAGATTTATTTGAGTCCACTATGGGCCAAATCAATCAGATAAGCAGCTGAAGAAATGCCAGCGCCCTAAGCTACAGAGCGCTGATGTGAATTTAAAATACTGCACTACGACGGCGGCCGATCCTCCGAGGCCGCCGCTTTGGCTCGCTTCAAGAGTGATCATGTTGTGCCCAATGGAGGAGAAAGAAAAGGCTTTACTTCCACCTCCCCGTCCCGACCGAGGCAGCGGCGCCCGGGTCCGACTGCAGAACGAGAGTCGCACTCGCTCCAGGAATCAGACAAGAGTGTGGGTTTAGAGCAAGAGTTTGTCAAGGAAAAAAAAGGACTAAACCAAGTCTAAACCTGGACTAAAGCAGGACTAAACCAGGGCTAAAGCAGGATTAAACCAGGACTAAACCAGGACTAAACTACGACTAAACCAGGACTAAACCAGGACTTAACCAGGACTAAACCAGGGCTAAACCAGAGCTAAACCAGGACTAAACCGGGACTAAACTGGGACTAAACCTGGACTAAACCAGTGTCGTCAAAAGTTTGTCACTGAAAAGAAGTGAATTTTCTTTTTTTTGTGATGTAAATATGTGAAATATGTGAGGTTCGAATCTCGACATAAATCATCAGTCGAGCTGTTTTTGCTGAAGCACAAAGTTTGTTTTCCAGAACAATTTGCTGAGCAGCGTCAACAGAATAAAAGTCTCCGAATCTGAAGAGCAGCGACTGATCTTAGTTAAACCCAAGCTGTGAACAAATATTCAAATAAAAGACACGTTTAAGACTGAATTCTATGTCAGAACAAATCAGAGTCAGATGTTTGAGGCACAAAGATCCTCCTCGACGCAGAGACGGTGAGGTTTTCTCCAGCCTCTGAGAGGAAAGACTCTGAGGTTTATAGCTGGACAAGGGGAAAGTGAAGCTCATTTTTTGTTGTTTTGTCCATTTTATGATGAATTTAAAAATCCTTTATTTGATGAGATGTTCTCCAAATACTCTGAGATGTTCTGGTGTAACGACGACCACAAGACGAGATGATTGTTTCATTCTCTCTATTTTTATAATCGAAACAACACCACAGCGAATGTGCCGTAATCAAAGCTAAAGGTGGAACTAAAATATTAGAGTGTGTGACCTTTTTTTAAAGGCGACTTTTTTTTTTTTTGGCCAGGCAAAATAAACCATAATAATAAACTAACAATAAAATAAATAAACTAAATAAATACTAAATATAATAATAATAATAATAATAAATAATAATAATAATAATAATAATAATAATAATAATAATAATAATACATTTTATAATAATAAATACATCATTATAATAAAATAAAATAATCAATAATAATAAAAGTGTAAAAATAAAAATAGATATAGCTAACCCCGCTAGGCACTGTGTTAATAATAAATAAATAAAATAAATAAATAAAATAATAAAATAAAAATAATAAGTGTATAAATAAAAATAAACAACTTACCTGCTAGCCACAATGATCCAAATATTCCAATTCCTTTGACTTCAATTCACTTTCTATTGAAAAACCGTGTCCCCCTCTCTCTGTCCCTGCTGCTGTCAGACTCATGTTGGTCTTAAATGTTCGTATTAACCCTCTACATGATCCTGGGGTTTTTATTTCACGTCTGTGTCTGTAAATCAACATATGAACATTAATAACAGACACATCAGGTCCTTCTTTCTAGCGTTAGCAACCGGTTTGATTGACAGCGTTGCTAAGGGAAGGGACGCCACAGTTCTACAGAGTTTGACATGTTGAAACCATCTCGACAAAGACTCCAGGGTTAAGTTCACGAGCCAAACACAAACAGTTGGCCCGAGCTTTCATCAAATATGCATCATTTTATTTGTTAAAGACAAACGTGGGGCGAGGCGGCGGTAAAATGAAACCGTAGTTAAAGTTTGACTCTACGTTTCAGCATCTCCATCGTCTAAAGGAGCGGCGCTGACAGCTGCACGCCGCTAATCCCACCAGTCGCCGCACGGAAGATCTCATCAGCGTAATCGCACCTCGTCTGAGCCATTTGCATGTTTCATCTCCAAAATGTGGTAATTACAGCGTTAATGATCAGGTGCGGCGCGTGCCTCTGATCCCCGTAATAGTCCATCAGCCACCATCACAGCCCTCGTAACGTCACTTTATAATGCCATTCACTGACGGATCCACTCCCGCCGCGAGTCGCTCATGTTCCAGCCGCGAAAGGTCAAAACTCGCCCTTTAGCTCCACGTTCAGACCCACAAATCTCAGCTGGCGGGCGGGAGCGGGAGGTAGAGCGGCCCGAGGAGGACGAGGACGAGGACGAGGACGAGGACGAGGACGAGGACGAGGACGAGGACGAGGACGAGGGGAATGTGCAGGGTTTAGGGCGAGCGTGTTTGAAAAGGTCTCGGGTTTTGAACCAGACTTGGATTCTTTTGGTTGTGTCAAATATGAGTCTCTGGGTTTTATTTATGCTGAGGAGAAGTTTTCAGAATAACTGGATTGTGTATTTTTTATTTCTTATGGCAGGACGTTCTTAAAGGGTTAATATTTTGTGAGTAGCAACGGATGAACGCCGTCGTTTTGAGGAATAGTGCTGTCTAAAAATGTGACGGTTTCCCATTTACCACAGTTAGAGAACACTTTAATTCAGAGTCGCATTTAAATTATAGTTTAAACATGGGATTAAAAACAGATTTACGCTTTAAAACTGTGCTGTTTGAAGCCGATATAGTGAAGTACTGCAGTGTATTTGTTTGATTTTAGAAAAGTAACTGTACTCTGAATACCACCAAATGAAAAAGTAACTGTACCTGATGACAAAATTTGCGTTCTGAGTGACGTATTTTCCAGATTATAAGTCGCACCAGCCAAAAAATGCACAAAGAGCACCACCATCTCCAGAGATTTCTCCGATGCTCTTTCCAACTTCTCTTCTTCTCTTTTATTCCAGGCTCATGACATTGACACGTTTTAACTCCTCCCTCTAACAACAGAAATCAGTATCTTCCTGCACATCTCCTGACCTCCTCACCTCCATTTATTGCTTTCCCACTTCAGATGTTTTTTTCAGCTCAGTTGTTCACACAGTCCTACATTTATTAGCTTAAGACTAACGACCTTTATCATATTAACCATTCTTTTAACACATTGTCGTAACGTTCAGGCAGGAGGCAGAACAGAACAGAAGTGTTAACAGTGTCTATGTACAAATAGTGAAAAAAGAACAAGAAAGCAATGACGGTCGATCCGACGAGGAGCAGGGTGAAGGCCAGGGTCCAGGGTGAGACAAAGACGAGGAGGACAGTACAGGTGCGAGGAGGCGGAGTCAGAGACGAGGGGCAGAGGAGGAAAAAGGAGAAAACATGAACTAAGCCAAACAAGGTGTATTCACATCGACCACGCGGATGATCTGACACCGAGTGTCTGGTCCTGGCTCCTCTTATCCGCCACAGGTGAGATGATGATGATGATGGTGATGAGTTCCAGGTGCTTGTGGGAGGAGCCAGGAACCCCGCCCAGCTCCAGAAACAGGCAGGTGATGGAGGGAAAGAGCAACACACGAGGCAGGAACAAACTGGGATAAAAATACAAGTATCATTTTATTCACATCTTCACAGGATCATGTGTTTCTCTCTGGGGCTTTTGTCGCTCTGAACTGGGCAAAAAGTCTTTCGTCCACTCTGCACCTTTTTCTGGGAACATGCTGCAGAAACACTGGGACTGGACAGAGCTGATTTCCTAAATGTTTTTCAATCTAAACTGCGGACTTCACAACATGCTCTTGTTTTTCATAATCTGTTTGTCTTTTCCTGTTATTTTGTCTCTTTTTTACAACAGCATATAAGTGCCACTTTAAAAAAATTAATTCTGCGAGCGCTACGAGAATAAAGTCGTAGTATTTCGACATTAAAGACGTAATTTTACAAGAATAAAGTCGTAATTTTATGAGAATATCGGCTCCTGTGACCAGTGTGTTATGGAGAGTTTGGACTTTGTGGTTTATGCACAAACACTTCAGACAGTTCCTCTTCCACAAAAGTCGCAATTTATTCCAAATCCCGACGGTTCCTCTGACGAAACAAACTCAAACATGAGCAGTGTCGCTTCAAAGTCCTTAGTCTGATGATCGTTTGGTGATGGTGGGATAAAGACACAGTATTTTATTGTGCGTAAAGCCACATTGAAAGTTTATCCGAACAAAATACTCCAAACTCTTCATAACACATAACGTCCATAGTCCATATTCTCATAAAATAACGACTTTATTCTAATAAAACTACAACTTTATTCTCATAAAATTATGTCTTTAATGTCGAAATGCTACGACTTTATTCTCGTAGCGCCTGCAGATTTTTTTTTTTTAAGTGGCAGTAATACACCGCCGTACTTTGTAATTATGTAACTGTATTTTTTATTTTATTTTTTTTTTCTGCTGCGGCTTGGCCAGGACTTCCTTGAAAAAGAGGTTTTTAATCTCAAGGGACTTTCCTGGTTAAACAAAGGTTAAATAAAAGTAAAATAAAGTCGCAGCTTTGGCCAAACTATGAAAAAAAAGTGACTTACAGTCCAGAAAATGTGGTGCATATTCTCCCAACACTGGACACTAAATAAAGTTATAAAACATGAAATAAAAGGCTATAACAGACAGTGACTATATTCCACAGGGTGATTACAGCCGACCTCAGGGCTACAGTCGACATCAGAATAAGTTTTATCGCTGTTGTCACTGAACAGAATTGACAGTGAGGATCCTGCTTCGTCGGGAGCAGCGCGACATAAAACTGTGAGAAGTAAATATGAACTACGAGCCAATAAAAGGAAAGAGTCTGCGTTAAAATAAGGTAAATAAACATAGACAAATATAAAAATACAGTATGAGCAGAACAAAAGTGCGAAACTCTGATGTGTTTCTGTGACAGTTTCAGTATTTTTCATCACTTTAAACCAGTGGATAAAAAACAATAAACTAATGTAGTTTTTTAAAAAGAGGCAACAACATGAAGAACCCGTCCAACAAGGTCCATCTGGTCTCATCATTTAGTCAAATATTTCATTTTTTACATTTTTTTTCAGAAGGTTTAGTTAGTTTTGACAGTTTGGAGCTCACTAGCGCCTCACACTGGTCACGTGATGTTGCTGTGACGTGTCTGATCAGCTGATGGTTTCAAACATTTTGAAGTTTGACGTCTTCAGGACAGAATCCCAGGTGTGTGAGAGTAAAAAGGCCCCTCGTCCTGGTTTAAAGTCTCTTCACCGGGACGAAAACAGCGACAAAATGTGTTACTTTAGTCTGAAAAAAGAATCTATTAAAGTAAACATGAAAAATTCTTCTTCTTCTTCTTCTTTCTTATTATTATTATTATTATTATTATTACTATAATTTAACTTAACCCAGGTCTAAAATCCACTAATTCATAATAAACTCCATAAATTCCCATTTTTCATATATCAGTAAACGCACCACACAACCTCAGTTCCCTCATGTGATCACCCCGACCAATCACGTGCTGATAGAGCCTCGTATAAAGCAGCTGCGCTCCTCTCCTGTCCGAGCCGGGAGGAGGCGCTACAGGAGCTGGGAGGAGGCGCTACAGGACAGCTGCACAGGTATCGTGACGTCGCTATTTTTACAATAAATAAAACCATCCGTGCTCTAAAAAACTACCGCTACATGTTTTAAACTCACAGGAGCTAATACCACTACCACAGACGTTGGGAAAAGACGGGTTCTGACACAAACAGGGGATTTGGTGAGTCTGTTTGTTTGTTTTAGTGTTAGAAATACGTCTGTAAATATATCGCGGTGCATTGTCCTGCTAATGAAGCTCATTTAAACTGTACTGTACCTGGACTGTGTGCACACTGAACTAAAATAGCTAATAGCAATAGTTTTTTTGCTAAGTTAATCCTGTCTGTTTAATACAGGCTGGGTGTGCCGGGTGTGCACAATATTTGATGGCGAGTGTGGAGCTGGAAACAAACAGCACATTGAACTCTACTGCCCCCTGTGGTCTGGTAGGAGGCTGCAGCCCGTCCCTCCCACAGACTCTCACACTCACACATAATCTCAAAGACTCTTTTATCAGCACATGGACAATAACGATCATTTTATTGACATTTAAGCCACATCAGTGACGACCCGTTTCTGTTTATTTTGTTTCTGTTGTGCCTCCATTTTGTGAGATGATGCTCAGGTTTGTATAGTGTTGTATTGTGTGAAAGTGCACTTACTTTGCCTTACTCTAAGGTAAAATACTGAGACTGAAATTCTGCAGATTTTGTAAATATTGGGTGTTTGTATGTTCTATGTTTTTAGTTGCAATATACGGCATCAGCCTCCAGACTTAAACCTCTGTTTCAGTTTCAGGTTTATTACTGTTCTCCCTCCTCCTAGTGAGACGACCCCTAATTCTTCTGATTTAGCCCAACTCCAAAATATTAATTCCCCCCTTTCTGAGCCACATACGTGCTACAGAAAATGTGGTATAGGAGGTGAATAGCAGTTAATACCTGTTTTGCTTTTGCAGTCTCACCAACCTGTGCAACATGGACATTTTCCCTCGGTATTAACATACAAAACACTGTGCCACTCCTAAGTGCCAATCCTAAGTGATGAGGTAGAAGACTTTTTGCTCCAATATGGTGCTATAGAGCTTTCAGTTATGATAAAATGTTAGTTGTTGAGTTTAAAACGGGTTCAGCTTTCAATTTCTTAAATCCATTACTGCCGTACAAATTTAAACCTGCACATAATGAAAACTGTGTTAAAAACCTGCCAAAAGTTCATGCTGTAAGTGTAAGTTTCACAAAGACTAAGACTTACCTTGCTGACTTAAAACAGATGGCTGAGCTGTCTGGTCAAGATTTTGCTGAAGTGTTGCAGGAGCTGATGACTCAAATAAATGAAGCTGTAGCTGAACTGCGCCCTCTCTCATCAGAAAGCACCAAAGAAAACCCCTCACTGCACCAGATCACAAAATGGCCGCCACTACAGATCCACAACTCAAAATGGAGGCCGATCCAGTTTCATCAACACACAACATGCTGTTTCTTCCCCCCTGTCATCTACACAGCCTGCTGCTGGAATGAGAGGAGCACTTCCAAAGAACAAAGAACATATCTGCTGAATTCAATCCACCAGAAGTGCTGAAATATGTAGTTGAACATATTGTAAAAAGTGACGACATTTCCATGCGCTCATCACACAGACCCCCGCCCACAGCGTGAGGTGGACTACGACACGTGGCGTTCAGGTGTGGACCTCATTCTGAAAGACCCTGCCATTTCAGACACTCAACAATCCAGGTACATCCTCCACAGTCTTTTGCCACCTGCTGCAGACGGAGTGAAACATCTCAGCACAGACTTGCCGGCAGAAAGTTGCATTCAACATCTCGACTCGGCGTATGGGACAGTACAAGATGGAGAAGAACTCTGTTAAATTCATGAGCACTCTACAAGACTCCGGGGAAAAACCATCTGCACATCTACACCGAATGCAAGTAGCCCTGAGTCTAGCCGTCAAGCGGGGAGGCGTGAAGCAGGGTGAGTTCAACTGGCACCTGCTCAGTCCATTTTGCAGGGGATGCTGGGATGAGTCTCATCTCTGAGCTCCAGCTGAAGCAGAGGAAGACAAATCCACCGCCATTTTCGGAACTCTTAATGCTGTTGAGAACTGAAGAGGATCGTGAAGCAAACAAGGCTCAACGGATGAAGCAACATCTGGGAACATCTAAGAGAGTTGCTGCTCAAGCTCAGTTCTCAGTGGAAGAAGATGGAGTGTGTGCTGCTATTTCCTCACTCTCAAAACGAGTGGCGGAACTACAACTGCAGCTGGCTCCTCTCACTGCTTCCAGTCTCATCCAGTCTCAAAGCCACATCCACGACAGTCGTCGTCATCATCGTCATCATCATCATGTCTGAAGCCTGGTTTCTGTTTTCGCTGCGGAGAAGATGGACACATCAAACCACAATGTGTAAATCATCCTAACTCTGCTCTCGTTAACTCCAAACACAAACGATACAATGACAAGAAGCAACAGTGAAATCAACCTCCAAATGAGCATTTAAACTAGAATCAGTTCCTGTCGTGGGAAGCATGTATTTATTTTATTTATTCATTTTATTTTTTTCTTATGTATTCTTCTTTAGGCCCGAGCCCCCTACAGGGCGTAGGGCCTATTGCTTCGCCCATTGACTCAATGTTGACAAAGGCAGCGCGAAGTGCTCATGTCGCCCAAACACACTCGAGCATCGAGCCCTGTCCAAGCACCATCTTTATTCCCGCTAAAATGAACGGAAGTCAATAGCACTTTTCCACCTTCACCACACACACATTCACACAGTGATGCGCGCCGACACTAGGGGGCGACGTGGGTTAAGTGTCTTGCCCAAGGACGCAACGACAGCTGGAATCACACCACCAACCTGTTTATCAGGGATGTGACGTCTCGAGTGAAGAGTGAGGATTCAAACGGCGTCTGATATACATGATACCACGAGTGTCAGGTGAGGCAGGTCATCACAGAGAAAAAATAAGTGAAATAGTTATATTTATCCAATGATTTGTACTATAGTTATTTTCTATTTAACTTCTATTTAACTAACTGCAATTTTATTCTTTTTTTTTTTTTTTTTTTTTTTTTCAAAAAAAAACACTGATTTTTTTACCTTTACCGTTAAAATCCTGAGAAACGGTGAGGCACAGGCCGTTGGTGCCTCACATGTTCTGACTGTGCTGTAGCTCAGCAGTGACGCTGCTGCTTTAAGGCTGTGAAAAGGCGCCAGGTGAGGCATGTAGTTACCTGGCCTCATGTTAGGGGGCGCTCGTGAGCCCAGGGATTTTTGTAACTCCCGCAGAATAGTGACGGCAAACTACAATTTAGAGTTATCAAGTCAACTTCAGCAATTCACTTTTTTCTTCTTGTCTGTTCTACTTTTTAAATGGTGAAAGATGCATATTAAAGCTCAGTTTTCTAAACTGGACTTTGGGTCGAAGCAGGAGGTTAGAATTAAAGGACCAACGCTAAAGGAGCTAAAGGAGCTAAAGGAGCTAAAGGAGCTAAAGGAGCTAAAGGGTTGCTCCAGACGACGGGACAAAGACTCGCTCTTTCAAACACAGAGACGTAAAATGAAATGACTTTACTCCACTGAAAATTGGGGAAACAGAATAAAGAAAAAATAAAACCAGCATTTTATTTCATACTATTAGAGCTATTTTAGAGCTAACTTTTATTTTGAAGAAATTATTTTGAAATTCTTTTTTATTCTGGCCCCAAGTCACTGGAGAGAAACTGACCCGGGACAAATGTTCTGACAGGTTTATGTTTGTGAATCTGTGACACATCAGAGCCTCATGAACCTCACACACGACACTGAAAACCACACACACTGCTAACTACAAACGCACAAGGGAAAAAAATCACAGCTTTATATTTATCCACAAAACAAACACAGTATAAAGTCGAGTATTTAGTCACCGCGGGACGTGACGCCTGAGCAGCAGCAGATCTCATCTCCTGTCGTTCCTCCACTTCCTCTTGACGGGTTTGACAGGAGCGATACATCTCCAACAAAACATCTCCAACAAAACATCTCCAACTGTACATCTGCACTCGTCTTCTGCCGTGACGCTGGAGTCTTGTGTCTGTTTTGATCTTTGCAGCTGGCAGCCTCATTACCATAGAGCCTCTCACACAGATAAGACTCGGATCTGGCGCCTGACACGATGGCACTTGAACGGCGGCGTAATGTTAGCGGCGGCGGCGGCGGTGGCGGCGCAGAGTGTTAGCCAGGCTTCTAAGTATAAGTGGATTTGTTCTCTTGCTGTTTATTGGAGGGGCTGTTGTTCTGGATGCTCTCCATGGAGGATACAAATTGCATTATTGGTGAGAGGCAGGCCGGTAAACGCCAGCGTGAATGATGGAGCCTATTTCTGGACTGACAGAGAAGGTCACGAGAGGAGCGGCGAACAATTACACCCGAGTTTGTGTTTGATCAGAAGGGACTCGCAGGTGGAACGTGAGCCTGGTGCTGCAGGTCTGAGCACCGGTGGGACCCTGCGGAGGAGCCTGCAGCGGCGCAGTGAGGCCGGGGTGAGTGATTATACCTGGAACTACTAAACTCAGACTGTTTTCATGAGGCTGGAGTGGAGCCTTTTAGCTTTGAGTCAATTTGTGTTCCATAAACAACAGGACATGGTAAATTGATGAAAACATATGATGAGTATTAGTCTGCCCTCTCATGCTTTTTTCTTTCTTTCTTGGAGCTCATAAATTCTTGTTAAAATGTGAAAAGGAGAAAGTCGCCGGAGCCGAGGCCGTTCCCTGAGCCGGCTCCTCTCAGCAGGACCATCACGGCTCCTCAGGGCAGACGTGACACATCGTTTGAGTTGGAGCAGATGGATAGATTTTGTGAACAAACCTGACAGTGCAGTGTGTGTGTACGCTAATGCTAATGCTAATGCTAATGCTAACGCTGACTGTAAGAGCGGCTTTGGGACTCGTGCGAGGAAGATGTATTATGTGCAGTGTTGGGAATAATGGAGTAAAACTATAACGACGTTACTAACAGTGTTGTTTTATCACGAATGGAGTAATCTAAATAGTTACTTTTCCCATCGTCCCAGCGCCGTTACCGTTACTGACAGTAAAATGTGGAGCGTTACTATTCGTTCAGTTCACTCTGCTCTTCATCAGAGTCTCTCAGCCGAGGAGGAGGCTCGGGGTGAGAGGCTTGTTTTGAGATGAGGCGAGCGCAGCAGCTCCACCGACTGCGGCGCCTTCATGGACTACAAACACTTAGTGCATGATGGGAAATGGTGTCCTGTCACACGTGCATTTACAGCTGACTGGGTCCGAGTTGAGTTTTGATCAGAAACGTGACGCCCTGACGCACGACGCCTCCTCCAACTTTACACAAACTGCCACATATTTGACATGGACATGTGTTTAAATGTGACTGAAAGTGTCCCAGGCTGGAGTCACATGAATCACTTTAAACAAATACAATATAATTACAATCTGTTAAAGTGAAATAAATGTTAAAGGTTCACATCTGTTGTGTTTTTATTGTTTTAACAAAGTAAATAACGGCATAGTTACTTTACCTAGTAACTAGTTACTTCTCCCAAAAAGTAACTGAGATGGTAACTAAATTACTTTTTGGGAGAAGTAACTTGTAACTATAACTAATTACATTTTTGAAGTAAGATTCTGAACACTGATTATGTATTATTATTAATGCATCCTGCCACACTGACCTCTGACCTTTGACCTCTGTGTCCTGCTACACTGACCGTTAACCTTTGACCTCTGACACACTGACCTTTACCCGTTGAACCCTGCCACATTGACCTCTGTGTCCTGTCACACTAACCTTTGACCTCTGCCACACTGACCTTTGACCTCTGAGCTCTGCCCCTTTGACCTCTGACCCCTGAGCAGAGCGGCAGGTCGGGGTGAGGTGGGGCGTGTCCTTTGTACAAACTCAAGGTGCAGTCGGTGTAAATCCAGTGTGAATCTGTGGAAACTGGTGTCATCAATATTCTGGGAGCTGACGCTAACTGGAGGCATTGCTCTGTCTGAAACTCTGTTAATCAAGTTAGACGAATCTGACCTTTATTCTAACACAATCTGACCATAAATAATGTACAAACTACAACTGGTAAAGTGAGTCAAGCAGAAAATGTAGAGCATCTTTAAAGGTTTTATGTGACTCAAAAGTGACTCGTGCAGCTTTAAGTCACGGTCTAATACTGTTAGAACAAAAAGACACAACTCCAGGTCTGTTTTTGATGCACTAGCAGCATTAGAACATGGATTAACGTTAAAGAGTCAGTTTTGTGTAATATAGACTTTTTTTTTTTATCATATTGTAGTAGCTGCTTTCAGTAAATGAGTGAACAGTTCATATTTCTCTTTATATCACTATATTTGTTTCTCACGATGAACAAAACTCTTAAAATGACCCAAACGTTCCTGGTTATTTGCAGACCTTATATTTCAATCATCCACATTAATCTCCCAGGCGTTTGGAGATCTCCATTTTTCAACACAA
This sequence comes from Periophthalmus modestus, assembly GCA_019594935.1. Classification (NCBI taxonomy): domain Eukaryota; kingdom Metazoa; phylum Chordata; class Actinopteri; order Gobiiformes; family Gobiidae; genus Periophthalmus; species Periophthalmus modestus. Next base: position 823,188 of record JAIEZT010000124.1, read on the forward strand.
TGGATTTATCTTTCAGATTTCTGCAAACGAAGCTTCAGTCGCTCCAGCGTTTCAGCCCGACACGCCTCACAGTCGATGTTTTCTTCTTATGACTTAAATACAGCCAAGTCCAATAAGTGCCACTAATCTAATGAAAAAGATTTGAACTAAACGTCTTGGCTCTCGGGTAACACAAAGATCATTTTAATTAAGATGCATAATTAGCTGCAGCGCGGTGCCAGTGGTATGTTCTTGGCCGACAGACAGGACACAGTGTTGGATTTATGTTGAGACGAACAGGGTCGAGCAGAATGGAAGAGACTCGAGACGGAGAAACGTCTTGGACCATTTGAATATGCACTGCCTCGTGTTTCTGTCCAAGATCATGTTTGCTCTTCTAATCTTTAATTTACTCACTCAGCAAAGGAAATTAAATACCCCCCAGTACGGATTTAGTTTTGGTTTGAACTGTGGGGCCAAAAATCCAAATGCCGAACGAAAAGGGTCCCTAAACATCAGTAAATAATCAAATTTGTCCATAGAAATACAGCGTGGCCCAAAAGTCACTGACAGTTGAAAAAAACTCATAACTCTTTTGTTTCTAAATATTTGTCTCTTATTTTCCCAGAGCATTTAGAACGACTCTTCCCACATTAATCTGAGCAAATCCAGCACCGAGGATCGAACCCTCATTGTACAGTGGTACTTTGAGTCACATGGGTCAAACTCACAAACCCAGCAGTGTTACCGTCCACATTTTAATACCAGAGATGCCCCAAGAGTAAATGCCATTAAAGGAATAATAAGTGTTTTTCACAGACAGGGGGCAGTATGTGATCTCCACAGACCTGACTAGTCCTGATTTCTTCCTGTGGGTCTATCTTAAAGAAAAGGTGTTTGTGAATAAACCTCAGACAATAAACCACTTCAAACGTGACATCAGGATCAAATAAGAGACATTAGGTCATTTTTACTTCCTCTAGTTTAAGTCGTGATAAGTTCAAGTGTAAGTGAACAATTATAACCGTTTATATTGACAAAAATCTGTGAAGGTTCAGTTTATCTACTGCTAAAATTTGGTGAGTTTAACTTAAGAATTAAAGGAGCTACTGAAGATTTAAAAGTGTCAGTGACTTTTGGGCCGCCCTGATGAAAATCCTGTCAGTAAATCTCCACATAAATCCATTTGATATAACGGCGAGTTTATTATATCTGTGCCATGGTGCCAAAAAGGTTGGGGACTCCCGGGTCAGAGGGACTTTTGGCGCAGATTCAGTCTTTTTCTGTCACTTCACCCCAGAGCAATAGATTCTGATAAAAGCTGTAAGGTGTTATTATCAATACACTTATTATGCCAATGTTTTATTATTGTAATTGGTAAATGGTCACTTTTTTTTGTGCTTTTCCACCTTCATCACAGACACAAACACTTATAACTGTGGGGCAGGTTATAACGGGACTATATTCCTCTAATACTTCCTCTGTTCTTATGTGGTGTAAAAATCATAATGTGATTTCATGCTAAGAGAGAAAATACAGCAGTTTTGCAATAAATCGTCATTTACATAAGTCTTAAAAACTATTTAAATACAGTCAAAAAATTGCAAAAATTATACAGTAAATTTATTCTGTCAAAAATAATGTTCAAAGGTGGATACAAGTTAAACAGCTAGTCAAGACAAAAATAAACTAAATAACGAAACAAAATCGCTGCAGCTGAGGTGTCGTCATTGTGGTGCACGCTCCGAGTTTTTATTGGGTGGATTTGGTTAAATGGAGGCAAAACCAAACAGAACTGCTCCGTAACAGTGTTATATTTCATTTTCTGTAATATTTCTGTTATTTCATTCATGGAAAAGTAATTATATCATCAGTGATCAGCTACTGAGCCTGGGATCCTTTGTTTTAGTGATTGTAATACCGTCACTCACCACTTGGGAGATTTTGGCGCTGTTTCTCCTCATTGCATTAAACTCCTGCACGAAGAAAACGACGATAAATCAGTGTTTATGAGATTCTTCTGTTTTCAGGGGTACAACATACGCAGACGTTAAGGTTGAGGTGGTTCAGTGTCTTGCCCAAAGAGTCGAGCTCAGCAGGGTCTTCTTCTTCTTCTTCTTCTTCTTCTTCTTCTTCTTTCTCCGCTGATTCTTCCCGGCCCGTTCCCTCGGCCGTGGTTTCGTGAGGTGGTAGAGAGGGACAGCGGGGATCTCGTTCATCCGTTCACGCGTCACTAATTAGATGACGAGGCACTTGGCCGCCTTAAGAGAGCTGTAACTGTGATGGAAACGATTGCAGACGAAGTGGAGAGTTGAAAGACGTTTTATCTGATCAGAGGAGTGAAGGTGCAGACAGCAGCTCCCTGTACTTCTACCCCGAGAAAGGTACTCCCTACAGAGGCTTAAACTCATTTTCATACTGTCTGTATAAGGTCATGAATGAGCAGATCGTTAACTGTTTACAGGACGATAGAATACATCACCAAAAAGATGCTTAGAGTCACTGAAAAGATGAAACCGAAAAGATATATACAGTGGTCCCTCACTATATCGTGGTTCACCTTCCGTGTTCTCGCTATTTTGTGGATTTTTTGCATCCTGATTGGCTGAGGGACTGTAGACCATTGTGTTCTGCGTCCTGATTGGCTGAGGGACTGTAGACCATTGTGTTCTGCGTCCTGATTGGCTGAGGGACTGTAGACCATTGTGTCCTGCGTCCTGATTGGCTGAGGGACTGTAGACCATTGTCCATCAGTCTCCTCCGTGTCTCCTGTACAGTACAGAATGTGTCAGACAATTTTTCACATAAATGTTGGATCAGTGTGACTCTGAAGTGCTGTATGTTTGCAAAGTTTTCTCCCCGACAAAACCCACAATGTCGATGAAACGTTCTGCACCGACAAAGGCACCGACGAAGGTTTGAACTTTGTGTTTTTACAAGAGAGAATGTGAGAAAATGTTAATGTGTGAGAAAAGTGTATAAAGTGTGTGGTGAGGGGTTTTACAGACAAGAAACAGAGAGAATAATGTAAAAAATAAAGATACTGATATGATACTCCGTGGATTTCGCCTATTACGGGTTAGTATTCAACACAAAAATCACGGTTTCACAACTGCTCTACCACTGATGTTTATACCGAGCGCTGGATTTCAACTGGCAACCTTCATATCAGCCGACAAACGCTCAACCGACTGAGCTGCTGTCGCCCCATCATTAAACGTATCTATAGACGATGGATGTTCTCATATTAACTCATCAGCTCGTGCCGTATTTACCTACAAAATGTGTTTAATTATTCAAAAAAGTTCATTAACAGTTCGTCTCAAATGCATCGTCTTGGCCTCGAAAACCCACGACCGTCTCCCGTGTCATATTTAATCCTCGACGTACAGCTGCTCTCGTAATTGATTCGACTTCCTCCACATATGTTTGATCCAATTGGGCTCCCGTAGAAGGACAGTGTCACAGCCAGTTGGAATAATCCGATGTTAGAATCAAGGTGGTCGCTCCATTTCGGCCTCTGTCACTGCACATATCGCCTCGTGCAAACCCATTAGCTCATTCGAAATCCTCGCCGCCGTAAACCCATTTAACCTTAATGTCCAGATGTCCAAAGCGCTCACATATTCCCAGACTTTACTTCGCCATATGTTATTTGTTTTCCTTTATAAATACGTTGGCGTTTCCCGACCACCTTCAAGTCACCTTTGGGTTTTGACAAAGTAAATTGCATTTTAATATTTCCGGAGGGCGATGTTGTTGTTGTTTTATTCAAATCGGCGGCGGAGGAGACGGAGAACAAGGGCGAGGAGGGAGATAAGCAGTGACAGCGGAGGTCAGATGTGCCTTCTGCCTGCTACCGTGAGCCCGGACCACCCCTAAAGATAATCCATTCTCCCAGACACTGTATTTGTCTGTGGTTTAATCTGCGCGCTGACCTTATGCTGAAAAGCCAAGTTTACCATCACTTACGATACGCCGAAGGATTTGATATTCTTTCGAGGAAACAACATCACGAATTAGCCAAAAAATCTGAAGTCGTTTTGATATTTATTTGCCCTTTTCTCCAGCGATTCTGCCTGAAAACAAACATGACCCCGAATTAGAGCTGAGCGAGGTTTTGGAGTTTGATATATCGCTGCGTTTGATATATCGCGAGGAAATATACACGATAGTATTGAAATATCGAAGAGCAGATTTAAACCACAAAACGATTCTAAATCTATAATATTTTAAACAAGATCATGAGCTGCAAGAAAAAAAAAAACACTTTAGTCGTTCGTTTGAGTCTGTAATTTTTGTCAATGCGATACATATTCGATACTTTTTCAGCTCGGTGCAATACATTCCAGTACGATATATTTAAAATCGATTCAATAAAGTGAAAAATAAAGACTTTTGTGACCCTGATCAGGCCCATTTTCACAAAAAATAAATAAAAAAGCTGCATTTTTGGTCTGTTTACTGAAGATAAATGAACATATCGAAGCTGAGCGAGGACACATTTTGGAGTTTGATATATCGCTGAAGGAAATATACACGATAGTATTGAAACTGACAAAAACCCAAGAGCAGATTTAAACCTCAAACTATTATAAATCTATAATATTTTTTTTTTTTAAATGACGAGATGCAAGTAAAAAAAAACTCTTTAGTCGTTAGTTTGAGTCTGGGTATCATTAAGATTTTGCCGATATGATACATAAGCCACGATACATATTTCGATACCGTACTATTTCAATTTGGTGCAATATGGAACGATATATATTTAAAATCAATTAAATAAAGTGAAAAATATAGGCTTTTGTGACCCTGATCAGCCCCATTTTCACAAAAAATACATAAAAAAAGCTGCATTTTTCTTCCATTTATTGAAGATAAATGAACATTTTGGAGTTTGATATATCGCTGAAGGAAATATACACGATAAACGATAATATTGAAACTGACAAAACCCAAGAGTAGATTTAAATCATAAAACTATATATAAAAATAAAAAAAAAAAATCATGAGTTGCAAGAAATAACCAACATAATGAGGCTCTTTAGTCGTTAGTTTTCGATTCGATACAATACATTTCAGTAGATATAGTGAAAAATATAGGCTTTTGTGACCCTGATCAGCCCCATTTTCACAAAAAATAAATAAATAAGCTGCATTTTTTACTGTTTACTGAAGATAGATGAACATAAAGTGCATTTTGTGTAACTGGAACTAGAAAAAAACATCAAACTGTTCCATTGGTCGATATTATTCATCCACAGTTTATACGAGCTCCACATTCACATTTATTTAGACGTGTGCAGTTTAACGGCTCTGAAGAATCACTAAAACATCGACTAAAACACGACTGTTGCTAAAAGTTTTTGTTAAACCAGTGTCTGTGCAAAGTTAATAAGAAATACAACTATTTAAATCATCAGAACATGAATCTATTCTGCACGGACAACTTTCTTTCCTCTTCATGCTGTATCATTAAATTAAACAGTACGATAGATCAATATTTCAGTATTTTTGTATTTCCTTAATCAACGATGGTCTACAGTCCTTTGGCCAATCAGGACGCAGAACACAACAAAAAAAAAAAAAAAAATTACACTAAAGAAATCCACGAAACAGCGAGACAAGATGAACCTCGATATAGTTTTGGACGACTGTATCCAAAAGGTAAATTCACGAATGTTGAACCTGATCTTTTCTATCAGTGACTAAACCCAAGAAGTCACTGTATTAAAACACAAATCTGCATTTTAACTATATTCATTTCACCTGCCTCCTTCTGTATTAAACATTATCGTCCTGTAGAACGTCGTGAAGTCGCCTGAAACCGAAACCACATCCTCCTGAGGCAAAAACACAACACATCACCGGAAAAGTCTGTGATCATTTCCATGTTTTTACAGCCTCTTCTTAGATGCACAAAGGGTCAATTGGAAAAAGTCCATCAGATTCTCTCCTCGCGTCTCTCGTTAAAGCGTTTTAAAACCTTCTGGAAGCCCACGCTGGTGCAGGGTTTGGAGTTGTGACAGTAAAACATATTGTTTGGTTCTGAAGTTGTGGGCGACAGCTGGTCTTGTGTCATGGGACATAAAGACTCCCTGTAAAAGTCACTGTGGATTTAAGTATTTGTCCAGCAGGGATGTGCGAGCGAGGCAGGCTTCTCCGATAAGTCCCCGTGGTTCTGTAAACTCCACAAAATATGCATCGACTTCGGGTTTACTGTGGATTTTTCTTGTGCTATAACTGATTTTTATGTCTTAAACACAGAGAAAACAGAAGCGGTTCATTTTAAACGCTCCGGAGTTACTTTCCTTATGCATTTCCTAAGTTATTCATTTATAAGCACTTTCCACATCTCTCAAAGACGACTGCAGAGTTTTGCTGTGACAGTAAAGTTAAAACAGTAAAGCTAACATGCTAACGCGCACTCCCTGATCATCGGACAATGAAACACTTTTTAATTAGACGCAGACAGGACACAGAGGACATGTTTTGACCTTAAGAGCTGCTGATACTGAGACGTTTTGCTCAAATACTTTTTAATTTGCAGGTTTTGACCCTGTAGACTCGGTTTAGTTCTGGTCTGGTCCAGGTTTAGTCCAGGTCTAGTCCCAGTTTGAGTGTGTGTGGAGAGTGTGGAGAGTGTGGAGTGTGTGGAGTCTCTGGAGTGTGTGGAGTGTGTGTGTGGAGTGTGTGGAGTGTGTAGAGTGTGTAGAGTGTGTAGAGTGTGTGGAGTGTGTGGAGTGTGTAGAGTGTGGAGTGTGTGGAGTGTGTAGAGTGTGGAGAGTGTGGAGTGTGTGGAGTCTCTGGAGTGTGTGGAGTGTGTGTGGTGAGTGTGTGGAGTGTGTGGTGTGTGTGTGTGTGTGGAGTGTGTAGAGTGTGTAGAGAGTGTGTGCAGAGTGTGTGTAGAGTGTGTGGTGAGTGTGTGGAGTGTGTAGAGTCCCTCATTTGTGCAGAAAATACAGTTCTAAACTTGGACCACACTCAAATTACATCATAAGCCAAATTAGCAAAATCCTATTGCATCACACTGAAGTAAACATAATATTTTTACTTTTATTTTGACTCTTGGTTTAAACGAGAAAAGGAGGAGCTCAGTCACACGGGAGGAGCTCGGAGTAGAGCCGCTGCTCCTTCACGTCGAGAGGAACCAGCTGAGGCTCGGGCATCTGCTCAGGATGCCTCCTGGACGCCTCCCTAGGGAGGTGTTCTGGGCATGTCCCACCGGGAGGAGGCCCCGAGGAAGACCCAGGACACGCTGGAGGGACTATGTTACTCGTCTGGTCTGGGAACAACTCGGGGTCCCACTGGAGGAGCTGGAGGACGTGTCTGGGGTGAGGGAAGTGACCCGGCCCCGGATAAGAGGAAGAAAATGGATGGATGGTTTAAATGATTACGTCACTTCTGTCAAATTTCTTTTTATTATTATATAAGTTTATTGATCAATAAGGGAAAATACTTGGACACTTGCCTCAGATCCAGAACTTCTACGATACTTTAAAGAGCTGTGAGTCTTTCGTCTCAATGGGTTTTTCCTGGTAAAATAAAGGTTAAATAAAGAAAAAAAAAAAGTCTGGACACTGGTGAATCTCTGTTTTCAGATGGGCGTGATTGACAGGTGGATTAGCCAATCAGGGACAGGCGTGGTCCGTCCTCATCGGGAATAATAAAGGAGAAAAATATCACAGGAGCTGAAAAACATGGAGGATTTCTGCAGAATCAATGAGTAAAACTAAAACTGTGTTAATCTGAGACGACCAATGAGCTCCTTCGTTTCACATGTGTCACTGAAATAAACAAATCTGATTGGACGATGACGTTTGACTGGACTTGAGTCGCAACAGAAGAAGAAGGAAAAAAAACTGAAAGACTAAGAACTTAATAAACTTTACAATATAACAGTGCAACGAAATTGTAATAAAATTCAAATTCCCAAGTAATTAATGTCGTCCAAACTAAATTCTCATGAGCATCTTTTTTCTGGATTATACGTCGCTCTGGAGTCGCTCTGGAGTATAAGTCGCACCAGCCAAAAAATGCAAAATAATGAAGAAAAAAACATAAATAAGTTACATTTTTTGGGGGAAATTTATTTTATAAAATCCAAGACCAGACATTTTATCTTTAAAGACAAGTTATAATAATAATAATAAAACAGAGAAGAACAGGCTGAATATCAGAACATCACGCTAACATCACACATTTATGTTTATTCAGCTGAAGCACAGACAGAACTGAACGAGTCTGGTTCGTTAACGTCAGATATTCACAGTTAATCACAATTCAATTCAATTTATTTTTGTAAAGCCCCAAATCCCGACAGCAGTCGCCTCTTAGGGCTGAACATGGAGATGATTAACCAACAGAATTAGAAAATCAACAATGAAACAGAAACAGACAAATTAATCAACAGAAAACAAGCAATGAATAACTGTCCCAGAACATCCCCTGTCCTTAGACCCTCCTTCTCCAAAGGAAAAACTCCAAAAACCCAGTGGGAAAAGGAGAAACCTCGAGGAGAACCACAGTGAAGGAGAGATCCACTCCCACAGGACAGACTGCAGATGTGTCCAGGACTAAGGCCCAGTTCAAGTCTGTAGGGCCAGAGTCCAACGAGCCGTCCATTCAGGCAAGAAGATCTAGAGTCCAGCCATCACCGGACGGTCAGCGGCCACAGAACTAAAGCAGAAAAAACAACAAGTTTACTCTGGATCTCAGTCCAAATCACTAAATCCACTCAATTCTTCATCCTCGGTGTCAGAGATGAACAACTCCACCAACTCCAGAGGAAGATGAAGTGTTCAGTGTTTCTCAGAGTCTTTTAAACAATCGTAATGTGTAAATGTTAAATGTTCAGTGGTTCAGGAGAAGAGACTGGTCCAAGTCTAGAGCCTCGACTGTCACTGTGACAAGAACCAACATGTGACATTATATATTTGAATCATTTCACATACAGGCCCAAAAGTCACTGACAGTTGAAAAAAAACTCTTATCTCTTTTGTTTCTAAATATTTTTCTTTTATTTTTCCAGAGCATTTAGAACGACTCTTCCCACATTAATCTGAGCAAATCCAGCACCGAGGAACGAACCCTCATTGTACAGTGGTACTTTGAGTCACATGGGTCAAATTCACAAACCCAGCGGTGTTACCGTCCACATTTTAATACCAGAGATGCCCCAAGAGTAAATGCCATTAAAGGAGTAATAAGTGTTTTTCACAGACAGGGGGCAGTATGTGATCTCCACAGACCTGACTCGTCCTGATTTCTTCCTGTGGGTCTATCTTAAAGAAAAGGTGTTTGTGAATAAACCTCAGACAATAAACCACTTCAAACGTGACATCAGGATCAAATAAGAGACATTAGGTCATTTTTACTTCCTCTAGTTTAAGTCGTGATAAGTTCAAGTGTAAGTGAACAATTATAACCGTTTATATTGACAAAAATCTGTGAAGGTTCAGTTTATCTACAGCTAAAATTTGATGAGTTTAACTTAAGAATTAAAGGAGCTACTGAAGATTTAAAAGTGTCAGTGACTTTTGGGCCGCCCTGTATAAGTCGCACCATCGGGCAAACTATGAAAAAAGTGACATTTATAGTCCGGAAAATACAAGAATATCTTCCAAATTATTTCAGCTCTTGTGCGATTCACTCTGAACGACATGTGTCCAGTTTTGTCCAGTTGACTGTTGAAATTCTTCCCTCTTTTACTTATTCTTATAATAAACGTTCACCCATAAACCTGTTGTAAAATGCGATATCATCAACCTATTTTCTCCACTGGTCAAAACCCCGAATCAGCAAACACTCAGACTCCAATAATCCAGTGTGATCCAGCCTTACATTGTTTGCACAGCACTTCTGCAAATACTCCTTATCACCATCTCCAACCACCATTTACTCTGCTCCATCAAACCGCAATACAACACGCCATTGTTTTCACTTCCAATCACGTCTCCACCTCGCTGCGCCGGGCCGACGTCCAACCACAGGAAAACACGAGACCACAACATCTAAACCCCATCACCGACAAATGGAGTTTAAACAGACCACAGTGTGAGGGAGTCCGACGTTCATGCTTCACTAAATGATTATTTGTCATGACGACGTATGGAGTCTAAGGAGCGTGAGCGAGGGGTGTGAGTGAGGAGCATGGACGGGTAGTGTGGACGAGGAGGACGAGGAGTGTGGACAAAAAGTGTGGACGAGGAATGAGAACGAAGAGCATGGACGAGTAGCGTGGATGGGCAGTGTGGACGAGGAGGACGAAGAGTGTGGACGAGGAGCGTGGACGAGGAGCGTGGACGAGGAGTATGAGTGAGGAGCGTGGACGAGGAGTGTGGACGAGGAACAAGAACAAAGAGCACAGACGAGTAGCGTGGACGGGCAGCGTGGACGAGGAGGACGAAGAGTGTGGACGAGGAGCGTGGACGAGGAGGAGCTCAGGCGGCTGTGGAGGTGTGTGGGACTTTTCGTCGTGTCAGGACGTCGCGAGGAGAAGAGAAAATGGCTGAATGTTTGTTTGCAGGTTGTCTCTGAGAGCTCACAGGACACTTTTGTCTCTGGATTTAAGACCAAACACACAGGAAATCTTGATGTGTTTTTGTTCTTTTGTGTATTGTGGGGTTTTTTTACTTTCATGTGCAGCATTTTGTTCAGCTTAAGTTGTTTTAAATGTGCTATAAAAACAAAAAAAACTGTTCTCCACATTGTCTAATATCACATTTTCAAATCACTTTTGTCTTTCCCTTCTGCATTTACAAATGCTCTGCTTTTTATCAGGCTTTTTGGTTAGTTTTATGATATTTTCTCATTAAAGAGGAGGTATTTACTTCTGTGGGGTATTAAAGAGGAGGTATTTACTTCTGTCTGGTCTTAACTGTGAAACATCACGTATTTAGATCACTGTTTGATTTGAAAATGCTATATTCACTTTCGTTTTTGATGCTCTGAGTCTCTCCTCCTCTTTGCTCTCTGTGCTAAGCCCCTCCCCCTTCAGAGCAGTATCACAATCAGCTGCATCTAATGAAACTACTGCACATCACACCAGGTTTGTCACGTCATAGTGAAAAGTCAAAGTATTTCTCACAGATTTTGAGTCTTATAAAGCGTCAAATGTGGAGATTTTGATAAAGATTTGAGCTGATTTTTTTGTTCAGAAGAAACTGATTCACACTTAACCTAATTACAGTTCAAAAGAGAAGAGAAGACAAGAGAGATTATTGTTTCTCGATGCACTGAGGAGAAGACGGGGAGGTCAAACCTTCAGTTACAACCTCCTCACCCTTCTGAAGTCTCCACCGTCTTGCTACCTCTTTTATTAAATTTAAGAACCCTAGTTACATGTACACGGCCCACTCTCACGGGGGAACATTTAGTGAGCAGTGCAGAAACAATTCCATCACAAAATAAGAAATAGCCACTTCTTCATTCCTCTTGGTAACTCCTTAAACCGGTTCCCCTTTCAAAGCGTCACTCCTTAGTTTGTGCTTCCCTTTCAGCACAAACATCCTCTCAAGATGTTTTCTGACCTTAAGTTCACAAGTTTACCGTGACCTCTCCAGTGTGGTCCGGCAATTCTCACAAAACATTCTCTGCAACTCAGAAACAGATATTAGTGGCTTTGATCACAATAATCATGTTAGAGATTAACACAGTGATTATAACAAGTCGTGCACGCTTTTATTTCGTCTCGTCTGGACTACTGCAGTGCACTTTATTCTGGCATTTCGCAAAACTCGCTTTACCGACTGCAGTTAGTCCAAAACTCTGCTGCACAACTTTTAACAGGAACCAAAAAACATGATCATATCACACCAATTCTCGCGTCTTTGCACTGGCTTCCTGTTAATTTTAGAGTTAATTTTAAGATTTTATTGTTTGTTTTTAAAGCTTTGAATGGACTGGCCCCGGATTACATCTCGGACCTCATCCAGATTTACACCCCGGTGCTCTGAGGTCTGAGGTCTGAGGTCTGAGGGCCAGCTCCAGCTCGTGGTGCCTAAGACCAGACTTAAACCAGAAGGGACAGGGCCTTTTCTGTGGTTGGACCTAAACTGTGGAACGCCCTGCCCCCCACGTTCAAACAGCGCCCCCTGTGGAGTGTTTTAAGTCTCGTCTTAAGGCCCACTTTTATTCTCTGGCTTTTAACACCGCGTGAGTTGTGTGGTCCTCTGTGTTTTTTTTATTTATTTTTATGAGTTTTATTGTATTATATTGATTTTATGCACAGTTATTTATTTTTTATTTTTTTGCACTTTTTATAGAGTTGCTCTTATTTGATTTTACTGTATTTATTTTTGTAAGATTAGTGAAATTAATTAAAGTATCTATGTATTTTCATTGTTGTTCTTTTTATTTTTATTTTTAGTCACTGTGTCTCTGTGCAGAACTTTGGAAACAATTTGTTTATGAAATGTGCCGTATAAATAAAGTGGATTGGATTGGATAATATGAATGATTATATAAATGATTATTACATGACCTTCATGATTCACAGTGAGATAACATAGTGATTATATATTGAATCCATCAGAAACAATTGAATCCATAATTTTTCTATAAATTTAATTAATTTATTTTGGTTTTGTTCAAATTCTGAACCTCTTAATCTGCAGGTTTGTTTGTGACGAGGAAACGACATTAGAAACGACCAGAAAATGTGGGAAAACGTCCCTTTAACGCTCCACATTCCCATTTTCCCGCAGCCACGTCCTTGCAGTTTTCCTAATGGCAGATTCAATGCACTGCTCTTTATATGTGGTCGCCGAGTGAGGGACTAGATAATAGAGAAGAAGAGGACATCATCCTCTTTTTCCCTCAAATGTATTGATTTATGGAGCTGATAATCTGCAGTGGCACAGAGGGGGAGTGAGGGGGCAGCGCAGGGGGAGGGAGGGACTCATTTGGGCTTTGGGAAACTCAGACTTTAATGAAGTCATTTATCTCTGATCTGAGGTTCTGGGATCACTCGGCTCATCCACGCTCACGCTCTCCGGGGCCGGCTCCTGTCCTCTGCGGAGGATGGGCGACAAGGCGAGGTGGGATTCGAAGTGTAGGAGGGCTGTGCTTTTTCGATTTCACCAGCAGTTTTACCTGATTTGAACTCGTCCTTTAAGAAGTTAGTCCAGTTTGGAGAAACTTTTCTGCTTGGTTTGTGTCCAGGCGACTCACGATGGGACTCGACTCACACTTTACTCAAACTTGTCCCGAGAAGTGACTCGTTTGTAAAGGTTAAAGCTGTCAACTTTTTATAACAAAAGAAGGTGAGGACGACAGTAGCTCAGGTGGTTTAGTTTGTCCACTGATTCGGTTCGTGGTTTCAATCTCGACTTAAGCATCTGACCCACAGGTTGTAATAAATCAGAATCACACTGACGTTGTTTCTTTTTGTCCAAACTTCGAGGTCCATCCTTGTAACGAATAAAGAGAACAGCCCGGCTCCGTGTCAAAAATCAGATCAGGTTTATTCTGAAAAAACAAAAAACAGACTGAGCCTGCATGTCCTGTACGAACAGAAAAACATGAACGAAACAAACTCACATAAAGGAACTGAAGAATCCAGCAAACGAAACAGCACAAGGGCCTGATTAGGAACTGGGAACAGGTGAGGAGGAGCAGGGTGAGGAGCAGAGTCAGGAGGAGGAACAGAGTCAGGAGCAGGATCAGGAGCAGGGTCAGGAGGAGGAGCAGGAGGAGGAGCAGGGTCAGGAGCAGGAGCACGGTCAGAAGCATTGTGAGGAGAGGAGCAGGGTCAGGAGAACGAACAGGAGCAGGAGCAGGGTCAGGAGGAGCAAGGTGAGGAGCAGGGTCAGGAGCAGGGTCAGGAGCAGGGTCAGGAGCAGGGGTCAGGGGCAGGGTCAGAAGCAGGGTCAGGAGCAGGGTCAGGAGGAGGAGCAGGGTCAGGAGCAGGAGGAGGAGCAGGGTGAGGAGCGGGGTCAGAAGCAGGGTCAGGAGCAGGGTCAGGAGGAGGAGCAGCAGGGTGAGGAGCAGGGTCAGAAGCAGGGTCAGGAGCAGGGTCAGGAGGAGGAGCAGGGTGAGGAGCAGGGTCAGGAGCAGGGTCAGGAGGAGGAACAGGGTCAGGAGCAGGGTCAGGAGGAGGAACAGGGTCAGGAGCAGGGTCAGGAGGAGGAACAGGGTCAGGAGCAGGGTCAGGAGGAGGAGCAGGGTGAGGAGCAGGGTTAGGAGCAGGGTCAGGAGGAGGAGCAGGGTCAGGAGCAGATCATGGCAATCTTCAGAAGAAAACATTTAGATCAGGAGTCATAAACTTGTGGCGTGGGGTCCAATTACGACGAGATGATATTTTGTGGCTCGCAGGACAATACAAAAGTTTAATTCCCCCAAATCGTTAAACCCCAAACACGAGTCAGTCGCGCTGTGGACCTGATCACAAAAGATCCAACGAATAACGATCCATAAAATCCACAAGAACTGTCATATTTCCTCATGTAGGTTGATTTTTTTTGTGGAATACCTCATGCCTCATCCTCAGACTCTGCCTAATAATTTGAGTTTGAGACCCCGGATTTAGATGGACTTATGTAATTACTCCACACACTGTCATGCTGAACGACTTTTGCGTCGTCACAGCTGCCCTGGGACAGACTGACAGAAGCACCGTCCGTCTCTCTGACCATCACAGTCGTTTTACCCAAGGACACACCTGAGCCGCTGCCGTGTACAACCAGAATGAATCAGTTTGGATGAGCCACCGTCAGATTCTGGAGCAGCAAAGACATCACTGTGTCCTCTGAGGATGGGGACGAGGTGGGATTCAAAGTGTCGGACGGCCTGGGCTTTTTTTTTTTCCGAGTTCCACCAGCAGTTTTACCTGATCTGAACTCGTCCTTTTGGAAGTTCGCCCAGTTTGACGTGGACTCAGTGTTTAGTCAGATCGTGATGGGACTTGACTCACACTTTACTCAAACTTGTTCCAAGAAGTGACTCGGTTTACCCGGTTTGTGAAGGTTAACGCTGAACTTTTTTTTGTTTTAAATGAAAGATAAACTGGCGGGAGCATAAGGACTTAAGAAATGGAACTTGTCGTTGGTTCACAGGTTCAAGTCCATGAGCTTTAGTCTAAACCAGGAGCGTCAAACTCTTTTTCGCTGAGGGCCACATCAGTAAAACAGGCCAGATGTAAGTGTAAGACGGAATAAATGTGACTAAATACAAACAGATGTCATGTAAAATAAATGTAGCTACTTTTTAACTTGCTAATATCTGTTTCTGTCTTTATTACGTATTCAAGTTGCAAATATGACGTGTCGGTGTGACTGCGTTTCCCCTGATAAACTCACATTTTTAAAGGTGTGTATCAGCTGCTCACGACCTTTTACAGCCTTTTAATTATTGGACAGTTTGTTGTTTTTCTTGAATAACTTTTGCGTACTTCTGTATTTGGTGTCAAAATCCCGACATAGATCATATTCTTTCACAACTGACCCGCCTCATGACGCAAAAAAATACAGGTTTTTCTCCTTGAAATCAAAACTTATATTCACCTTTCTTGATATTTCGCCCTTTATGCCGACAATTTTCCTCTTCCTGAACATATTTTGATCATTATTTGCAAATATTTCTCTGATCCAGTTGTTGGGAAAATCTCATTAGTTTGTGGTTAGTGCAAACATTAAAGCAGCACAGATTTATTTTTAATTTATCTTCTCACGGGCCACAGAAAATGACATGGCGGGCCACATTTAGCCCCTGGGCCTTGAGTTTGACACATGTGGTCTTTAAATTAAGGAACCACTCACCCAGACACTGGAGGGGAGGTGGGATAAGTGTCTTGCCTAAGGACGCCACAACAGTCTTCATTTCTGACCGCTCTACCAAAGATGTTCATGTCGGGAGCGGGATTCCAACCTCCAACCTTAAGATCAATGAACAAACGCTCTACCAATTGAGCCACTGCTGAGTCCACACTTACACATAATCGTACTTTTGTTCATTCCTGGCGTCTGATTCGCTGATTCGCTGGTCGTCCAATCACTTCTTCTTCTGTTTTTGACCTTTGCTCCTGGTTTAAACTCAGACTTTGACCTCGGCCTTTTCCGTTTTTAAATCCAGTTTTGTGAAGAGCTCCGTCGTCTCTCGTGATCTCGTGGTTTAAGTGTCTTTTTGTCATTATTTAACTTTTATTTAACTTTATATTTGCCTTGTATTTAAGTGAACACTGAGCTCTGATGTTTCTCTGTCGTTTCATTTATTTCCGTGAGATGCTCTGTCCATTTTCTTGGTTTGGGCTGAAGCGTTAAACAGCGGCACATATTCATCTTATTTTCCATTATTGTCAAACAGATTAAACGTCTCCAAAAGTTCCCACCGTGTCCCGTGGCTCCTTAATGCTCCACAAACAGCACAACGATCAAAACGAGCCTCAAATCGAGTCACGAGTCCCCAGTCTCCGGCCGTTAAACTCGAGTCAGATCACGAGACCCAGATCTGTGCAGCAAAGTGCCGCCGTTTTAAAACATTAAGACACATTTGTGAGAAAGCATTGATCTTTTGGAGGCCTCCGGCTCTGAAATGCATTTGCTCGATGCTGTTGCCATGATATTTGAACTGACTCCAAGGCGACATTAAAGGGAACACGCTGAGGAAATGCTGCTTCTGTAAATACGGAAGAACCAAAGACAAGTAGAAGTTAAGTTTAAAGCTTTTACAAAACAGCCAGACAAGCAAAATGATGAAAATACTTCCAAAATGTTGCTGACTTTGGAAGAAATCATCATCACACCAACGTCCAGACTTTTTTATCCAAACTTCAAGGTCCATCCTGCATCTTAAACACAAAACATTTGATTTTTAAAGCTCTTTTCTGGCCTTTTAGCGAGACTCATGTGTTCACTCCACATCTGCTCAAGCAAAGCAGGTTTTACATAGCCACAGCTGCCCTGGGACAGACTGACAATCTGCACCGGGACCGATCGCTCACAAACGCCACATTCAAACAGGCAGATGGATGACGCATCTCGCCCAAGGACAAACGTCTGTGCACTTTGGGTTTGTTTATTCTGAGACGCAACAATTTCCAGCTATGACTCAGTTTGATCGGACGAAATACTTTATGTAGAAGATATTAAAGAAAAAAAATCGAGCTTGTCTTTCTATAGTTATAATCTCTGACACTTGTGGATCATTATGTTAGAATTTACACATTTGAAATCACTATATTCATCTAAAACAGCTTAAAAAAAGTTCGCTGACTTCCACGTTAGAAAACTGCAGAGTCCAATGGAGCTGACATCGTAAAATTTAAAAAAGAGTCGACGATGTTACGGCCCTAGACCTTAAGTTCTTTTTGGTTTTTTTTGTTGTATTTGTCCATTATGTTTTGTCCGTGTGTCCCTGAGTCGTCTTCTTTCTCTATCATCATGGCTGTTGGATCCCTTGGCCGTGATTGGAGGACAGTTTTCCAGCCTGGACGAGACTTCAGAAGATTGACTGACTGTTTGTTTGTTCGTAACATTTTGTTAGTGACGGGCGAATGGAGCCTCGTGAAGCACTGACGCCTCAGTCTCAATATCGTCTCAAATGGTTCGACGTGTCTGAGGAGAAACACTGACCTCTAGTGGACAAATTTAACCATTGCAAACCAGCACACAACCCATGATTTGAGAACCAACAACTCTATTTTCTGTTTTATTAGAAGTCATAAATAGTATATATTCTAATTTGAACATAAAAAAATACAACAATTTATATATCACATGTTTTTATTAAGAAATAGAAGTTTTGTGTGAACCATGGATCGCTTTTTTCCATTTGTAGATGCCATCGAAAATGAAACAAATGCCAAAAGTCGCCAAAATCACCACTAACGTCACACAATACTCCTCACTACCCAACATTTTCAGAAATATTGGTGCATCTTTTATACTGTAGCAGTTTAGTCAAACCACAGAAGTCACTGAACACTCTGAAGCTCTGAACCAATCACAGAGCGGAACATTCACTGAGCCAATGAAACGCTTCGATTCACTGAAGCGACTGACGCAGAGCGAAGCAGGAGGGGGAGGGGCCAACACCTCGACACTTTGGTCACGTGAGGCAGAAAGAACGAGACGAGATCCAGACTCCGCCTCATTTGTCCATCACCAGATTTAGTTATTTATTGTGAAATTGTGTGCAAAAACAAACAGTTTAGTACAAAATAAAATAAAATAGTCTATACCTTTATTTTTGTTGTAAACTTTGCAAGGTACCATTTGTTTCAGTATTTTTAGTCCCATTTTGTTAATATCTGCGTCAACCCTCAGTCGTTCAGGTCTGATCCAGAGCAAAAGACGAAGTTAAAATCTGTAACTGGACAAATTAAATGACATCTTACCACTTTCCACCTTGGTTTCCATTCGCACGAGCTGGATCGTAACAGGCGCCCCCTATGGACAGCTGCACGTCACACCAGCGAGCGGTGGATTTTTTTTCCATTTGTATCAAAATGACGACGCGACGCTGCTGAATCAGATAAAATATGCCTTTATTAGTCCCACAGTGGGGAAATTCCAATATTCCAACGAGTATCAACGATTAAGGAAAATTGGAGAACGAATAGCGCACGTCACAAATGGTTAATCTGCAAAAAAGAGCGATTAAAGATGCACAAAAGTCTCCAAATAAAACCTTTACAACCGTGAGGAAGTGTAAATGTCGAGGGGAAACAACCACAAAAGTTCTGAACAGCTGATTTTGCAGAATGGTCCTGGTGTTCGTACTTGTTCTGCCTGCGCTAAAGACACTTTCTAATAGTGCACTTTCAATACGCCGTGCATTTTTATTTCTCTGTGAACATAAATAGATATAGATAGCAGTTTGTAATTACACCATTATCTACGACCATTCATCACGGCAGCGAGCGCCTCCCCAGCACTGAGCGCCTCCACCGTCCCGTCCCCGATACCACACGCTCAGGCCACTGCGACGCCATTTATCTGGGTTACCTCATCTTTTTACCATTTTCTTCATTACACACTCCATGCCCTATCTCCCGCCCCAGGTCCCGAGCAGCTATTGTCTGAGATAAAAACGAAAAGGAAAAGTGGGGGATGGGGGCGTATTTAGGAAATCTCCGGCTCGATCTTGTAAACCTTTTGCGCTTCAACTGTATCCTGCAGATTCATGAATAATGGAAACCGTCCTGTGTCTTGTTCGCGAATGACCTATAGCGAGGATGATTATGCAGATTTGGAGGTAAATAAATAAATAAAAGCGACTTATGAGCGGTCACCCGGGGCAGGGAAGCGTTCCGCATTTATCAGGCGACGAGGGTCAGAATTTTCTCCTCTGGTTTGGCGTTTTTCGCTCCTTTAGTCGATGTGATTGGCCCAAATTAACACACTAATGCGCTGGAGCTGTTGTTTGCACAGCTATTTAAAATGTAATTATTTTCTGGCGAAGCGGCGGCGGCGGAGTGAGGATTAAGCCGGGAGTCCAGCCGTGCTTCGGGTTTAGCGTCTGCGCGGCTTATGGGGTTTTGTACAGGGCCAATCGCACCTATAGCCGGTGTTGTCCAGACAGAGCCGTGTCTCATTTGTGTAAGGCTTAAATTGGCCTCGTAAATAAAAGTCAGACGAGAGAAAATGTATAAAATGCTTCACAGTTTGCAGCGTTAATCAATACGAGCTGATTTCATTTGTTGGATTGTTTTGCCTCGTCAGCGTTTTGGGGAGTTGTTCCTAAACTTAAGCAAATACTTTCCACAAACAGAGGGGCTGAGGGCGTCTTTCTTTATCTCATCCGTAGTTTAGGTTCATCGAAGTCGTGTTTCTTTTGCCAAATGTACAAATACAGTGGTGCAGTTTTTTGATTCTCTTTTTGTGTGGAGTTTGTAAAAGATGGTTCCTCCTTCTAAGAACTTCTCTTCTTTTCTGGAAGCCCCGACCAAGATCTTGCTTTGGTGCGTTGCTCCTCACAGTTTGACCCGGGACAGTAGGTCCTGGACGGGTCGAAAAATGCAGAGGACAAACCTCCTCACAGGTAAAATCGAAGAATGTTGGTTTGAAGTCGTAAGTTCTTAGAAAACGCTACATCCATCTGTCCATCTTCTTCTGCTTCTCCAGGGTCAGGTCATGAAAGCATCAGTCTAAACAGAGACTCCCAGACTTCCCTCACCCCAGACAGTTCCTCCAGCTCCTCCAAAGCCAGCAGAGAGAATAATATAGAGGTACAGTGGCCCCTCGTTTGTTCTACATGTTTCTCGTCTGTAAAGCCCCTCACCACACACTTACACTTTTCTCACACAGGCTTTAACATTTTCTCACATTTCTCTCTCGTTTAAACACAAAGTTCAAACCTTCGTAGATTTAAAAAAATAAGCACAGTGTTATAGAACAAAACCAAATACTCCACTGTACTGTAAATAAAAAAAAAAAAAAATAAAAAAAAGAAAATGATTAATAGTGACTCAGGTGTATTTCACAGCTCCTCTGACCCCACCTTTTAATATAAACTCAAAATAAAAAAAAACATCTAAATAAAATAACTCCAAAAATGTCAAATTAAGTCAAAAAAAATAAATAAATAAAATCTTAAAATAAGAAACGAAAAATCAAAATAAAGTAAAAATAACTTATATAATTAAAAAACAAAACTCAAAATTACTCAAGAAATGAACTCAAAATGACAAAAAATATATATATAATAAACATAAAAAAATATAATAATATAAATAATAATAATAATATAATAATAATAATATAATAAAATTAACTCAAAATAGCAAAAAAAAGAGAAAACTCAAAATATCTAAATATCTTATATATATATATATTATATATATATATATATATATATATATATATATATATATATATATATATAAATATATATATATATATATATAACATTTTTTTTTTTTTTTTTTTAGTGGGGCTTTTATCAAACTATGACGTGACAGATTTAAACCTCGTTTTGCAGTACCCAATAAAATAAGAAGAGGAGATACAGCACGTCCCTTCAGCCAATCAGGACGCAGCGAGTTTATACACGGTAAAAAAAAAACAAAAAAAAAAACATGTAAAATCGCACCGAAAAAAATCCGTGAAACAGCGAAATAGCGAGAGACGACAGTTTTCACTTCTGTCAACACAAACTGTTCAGCTGCAGCTTTTCAAAGTCTCAGAGCGAACAGGGAGCGTCAGATATGAACCGCTCAGAACATCAGTGTCATTATCGTGTCGTTTGGTCTGAAACACGGAGCAGGTGATTAGAGCCGAGTCTTCAGATCGTCGTTTCCTCTTTGTGAAATCAGCCCCATGCCGTTCTCCAGGGACAGGATGTTTCTGCAGTTCGGCCTTTTTATTCCTCGACTTTTCGACAAAACACGTCTGTTTCCGTCTCTTTCGTGTCAGTTTTGTCTTTACGATGGTTCAGATCGTTGGAAAAAAATGGCTGAGGTAGAGTCCAGCCGCCTGTAGAATGTTTTAGTGTCACGATACCACGATTATAATAAAAAAAACTCTTTCTTTAGACGATAGAACGTGATTTTCTTTTCTTACATGTGTGTAATCCCCATCGTCGAGGTGAGTTTCATTCTGCTCCGTCCTGAAGTTTCAGAGCCGATTCTGAACGATGCTTTGACATAACCGGCTTTTATGTCGTTTAATATTGTACAAGTGTCATTTTACTTCACATTTACTTAAATCAGACCCATTCTGCAAAACTGAGCCATATTTTCATGATCGTTTTATAGTTAAAAGAAAAATTCAAAACTGGCAACTAGACAAAAAAAAAAAAAAAAAAGGACAGTCGTTTCCTTCTCGACGTCGTATTTGGAGAGATTCATGTTTGATTTTAATCTTTAATCCAATATTTTCAAGACGCCATTTTGTCGATCAAACTGTGACACGCCCCCTGTCCTCACCCTCTCTCGCTCTCTCCATTTCTCTCTCTCTCTGTCCCCAAACCACAGCTCTCCCCCTTTTCTCTCTCCCTTTATTTATTTCTTTCTCTCTTCCTCTCTCTCTCTGACCACACTCAAAGGCTCATGTCCTTCTCATTTCTCTCAACTTCACCTTGTCCTCCTTGCCCTCTCTCTCCTCCTCTCTTTCTTTCTCTTTGTTCTCTCTCTTTTCCTCTCTCTCTTCCTCTCTCTCTCTTTGTCTCTTCTCTCTCTCTCCCTCTCTCTCTTTGTCTCTTCTCTCTCTTCATCTTTCTGTCTCTTCTTTCTTCTCTCTCCCTGTTTGTCTCTCTCTTTGTCTCTCTCTCTATCTTTCTCCCTCTTCTCTCTCTCTCTCTTTGTCTCTTCTCTACCTTTCTCCCTCTCTCTTCCTCTCTCTCTCCTTCTCTCTCTTTCTCTCTTCTCTTCTCCCTCTCCCTCTCTCTCTTCATCTCTCTGTCTCTTCTCTTTCTTCTCTCTCTCTCTGTTTGCCTCTCTCTTTGTCTCTTCTCTATCTTTCTCCCCTCTCTCTCTCTCCCTCTCTCTCTTTGTCTCTTCTCTCTCTCCCTTCATCTCTCTGTCTCTTCTCTCTCCCTGTTTGTCTCTCTCTTTGTCTCTTCTCTTTCTTTCTCCCTCTCTCTTCCTCTCGCTCTCCCTCTCTCTCTTTGTCTCTTCTCTCTCTCTCCCTCTTTGTCTCTTCTCTCTCTCCCTCTCTCTTCATCTTTCTGTCTCTTCTCTCTCCCTGTTTGTTTCTCTCTCTTTCTTTTGTCTCTTCTCTATCTTTCTCCCTCTCTCTTTCTCCCTCACTCTCTTCTCTCCCCCTCTCTGTCTCTTTCTCTCTCTTCCTCTCTCTCTCTTCCCTCTCTTTCTCTCTCTGTGACAGACACGCCCCCTGTGCCACACCCCCTGTGCCCCGCCCCCTGTGCCCCGCCCCCTGTGCCCCGCCCCCTGTCCACCCCCCTGTGTCTTGTCTCGTCCTTCTCCAGTTTTATTTTCTTAATCGTTGATACTCGTTGGATTCTGCAGCGTCGCGTCGTCAGTGACGTGCTCTGTCCATAGGGGGCGCTGCAACTACATGACTCTTTAATGTCATGACGTTTCCACCTCCCTTTGCACACCACAGTTTTCTAACACGGATTTGTTTCTTTTCTGAGGTGGTTTTAGACGAATATTGTGATTTAAAAAGTGTAAATTATAACAGAGATGAGAACCATAGAGACACAAGCTCAGTGTGTGTTTTTCTCGCCGTGAACGAGTGAGGACTCACGCAGAGGCTTCATTATGCTCAGATGAACAGGTATCTGCTTTAATCCATCCCAGATAAGAACGACAGGACCTGGAGAAAGAGGAAATGTACAGGCCTGAGCAGCAGACAGTAATATCCTGTTCAGAGGAGTGAGAGGAGGAGGACGAGGAGGAGGAGGAGGAGGAGGACGAGGAGGAGGAGGAGGAGGAGGAGGAGGAGGAGGAGGAGGAGGACGAGGAGGGCAAACACCACTCTGCCCTCTCTGCCACCACAGCCATTTTGGTCATGTTCAAAAATACTGTTCATTCTTGTCCTTTGCCCGATTCATTCGAGAGGCTGTGTCTGTGAGAGCCTCAAACCGAAGTGTCGAAGTCGAGGACGAAGACGGAATAAAGACGAGACAGAATAAAGACGAGACGGAATAAAGACGAGACGGAATAAAGACGAGACGGAATAAAGACGAGACAGAATAAAGACGAGACGGAATAAAGACGAGACAGAATAAAGACGAGACGGAATAAAGACGAGACTGAGACGTGAGAAGTTCTATATGTGGAAATCTGACCACGAGTGTCATAGCAACCAAAGAGCCAATCAGGAGCGAGGCTGCTGAAGGTAACGCCCCTTCAGTCCACACCACTGGTTTAACTTAGATAACTTTTTTAAAAATCAACTAAAAAAATCAACTAAAAATTTACAAAAAAGTTAAAATAAAAAAAAATACCAAAAAAAAAAAACAAACCCAAAAAGAAACAAAAAAAAAACCCCAACCTCAAAATAACTAAAAAAAGAGGTCAAAATAACTTAAAAAAAGAAAAATAAAGAAAAAAACCCAAAACCTAAAATAACAAAAAAATCAAAATAAACTCAAAATAACAAAAAAGTTAAAACACATTTTTTTTTTTTAAAAACAACTCAAAGTAACTAAAAAAAGAGGTCAAAATAAATAAAAAAAATTAAATTAAATTAAAAAAAAAAATGGAAGAACCCCAAAACTTTAAATAACAAAAAAATCTAAATAAACTCAAAATAACTAATAATAATAATAATAATTAAAAAAAGAAAAAAACTCAAACTAACTCCAAAAAATGAACCCCAGGATCATGTAGAGGGTTAATCTGAACATTTAAGACCAAAATGAGTCTGACAGCAGCAGGGACAGAGAGAGGGGGCGCTGTTTTTACACAGAAAGTGAATTGGAGCCAGAGTCGATGGAACAGGAAGTGCGACATGATCACTTCCTGTTTGGAATGCGGCGGCTAACAGGTTAGCTCTGTCCATTTATATGATCTTAAACTTGTGCATCTTAATAATTATCATCGACGTAATAATCGTAATAGTCCCCAGTGTGAGGTTGGCACTTAGATCCTTTTGAGGAGTAATGCCATTGTGTCTTTTGGCAACACACTTCCTCCACCTGGCATGAACATAACTGTCGCGCCACCACCAACGAGTGAGAGAAGAGAGCGATTAATGAAATGAAATAATCTGATTAATTCAAAATGTTTTACCAGTGAATGTTTTATTTTCATTTAGGTAACCCTGAACCTGAGAACCTTTACATCAAATCACTGCTATAAGTTCAACACTTTAATTTTAACCCTTTATTCCCTAATGTATGATCAGGGCCAAATTTGACCCATTGGGCTTGATAATTTATCCAAAAAGAATACAAAACGTACTTCTAGACATTCTGCAGGTTATTACTAAAAAGATTAACAAAAAAACCCCACAATTTTTACCTGGTTTGCTGAGAAGACGATTTGGTTTGTAGTTTTCCATCTTGTCACTACGACTCTGCCTCATTTTAGTTCAATATTCATCCACTAGGTGTCTCTGTGCAGGGGTCAGAAGTGGCACTCTGGGCTTTTGGATTTTTTTAAATTGAAATTTGACCTTTTTTTTTTGTTTTGTTTGTTTGTTCATTTTGTGTAGCAGCAATTAAACATTTACAAACGTGTCTGGACAAGGCTGATAAGACGACACTGAATCAGAAGAATGAAAGAGAAGTTTAAAGCCGTACTGCGGAACATTCCAGGTAAAGCCGTAGCATCTCCATGGAGACAAATACGTGACAAATCGCTCATTAGAAAAGTTATTTTGCACCTTATGAACAAATTAAACTGCAGTAATTTATCATGTGAATTATATTTATTGTTATATTTCTCTGTTTTTGTGTTTTTCTTATTCATTTATTTATTTTATCAAACTGTGACGAGACAAATGAGTAAAGATTTGATATTTCAGACACGTGTACAGCACAGAAATCCTCCCATTGTACCGAAACTAAACAGAAAACGTTGTTCTTTTGTACAGCTCAGGCAGGACTCATCCGTCTCTGCTGAAAGAGCCGGAGAGGGAGCCACAAAACCACAGGCATTTCATTATGTTCCTAAAATAGCACAACATGGCCGCCTCCCTCTGATGGAGCTCGTGTTTGTGGAGGTGAAGCTCTCCCCCGACGCCGTCCACTCCACGGCGTCCTGCTCCGAGCCGCCGCCGTTACAACAGGACCTCGTGTGGTTATGCAGAGGGCAGGTCCCACGGGGGAGCTTTAATCCTGGGAAAGGGGTAGAGTGATCCGAGCTCCTGTTGCCATGGTGCAAGCGGCGGCCATCTTGGAACTGTATAAAGTCTGAAGGTAAACGAGGTTATTACGGTGCTCCTGACCTTCTGTACTCAGGGTTTTCACACAGGGCTCTGAAGGATTTTTTAAGGATCTTTCTGTGTTCAAAAGATGTAATTAATCTGAACTCAAAATAACAAAAAAAAATCCAAATAAAGTGAAAATAACTCAAAAAAAAACAAACAACTCAAAACACAACAAAAATCTTTAAATAATAATAATCAAAAAATCTAAATAACTGAAGAAAAACAACTCAAAATAACAATAAATAAATAAACAAAAAAAAAAAAACAAAAAAATCCGAGCTCCTGTTGCCATGGTGAAAGCGGCGGCCATCTTGGAACTGTAGGAAAGTCTGAAGGTAAACGAGGTTATTCTGGTGCTCCTGACCTTCTGTACTCAGGGTTTTCACACAGGGTTCTGAAGGATTTTCTAAGGATCTCTCTGTGTTCAAAAGATGTAATTAATCTGAATAAAGTTCGAGCTCCTGTTGCCATGGTGAAAGCAGCGGCCATCTTGGAACTGTAGAAAGTCTGAAGGTAAACGAGGTCATTACGGTGCTCCTGACCTTCTATAATCAGGGTTTTTAGGCAGGATTCTGAGGGAATTTTTAAGGATCTCTCTGTGTTCAAAAGATGTAATTAATCTGAACTCAAAATAACAAAAAAAAAATCCAAATAAAGTCAAAATAACTCAAAAAAACCAACCTCAAAACAACAACAAAAATCTTTAAATAATAATAATAATAAAATATAAATAACTGAAGAAAAAACTCAAAAATAACAATAAATAAATAAACAAAATAAAAATCCGAGCTCCTGCTGCCATGGTGAAAGTGGCGGCCATCTTGGAACTGTAGGAAACAGTGAAGGTAAACGAGGTTATTCTGGTGCTTCTAACCTTCTGTACTCAAGGTGTTCACACAGGATTCTGATATAAAATATAATTAATCTGAATAAAATGTTCCATCACATGAGCTAAAAAACACATTTAACTCTGGAGAAACTTTCTGTTTCCATGGAGTCAGGAAAATGGAGATAAAATCCCGACTTTAAACCTTCAGATTTGCTCTTTCACTCAGTCGTTTCATTTCAGGAGTTTAAACTGTCACTGTTCAGTTTGTGGAAGAGCAGGTCAGAAGAACAACTGTGTAAATGTGTTTATAAAAAGTATCTCAGCTGTTGAACTTTGACACGTTTAATCCCAGATCTCACGTTTGTCTCCGTCTAAAAAATGTCCAAACTCGAACTGAACCAGGAGAAAAGCTTTGGGTGATTTTGCTTCCCAAAAATGGAATTTATGACACAGTGGAGGACAGATAATGGAGTACTCTGTTCTCTCCCTCCTCCATCACTCTCTCCTCCTCCATCACTCTCCCTCCTCTGTTTTTTCTCTCTCTCTCTGTTCTCCCTCTATCTCCTCCCTCGTTTTCCCTCGTCCTGTAAAGTGTTCTGCAGAGGTTCATGTTATTTTGCCACTTCTCTTTCTCTATTCCCCTCTCTCTCCTCCCTCTTTCCCCTCTCTCTCTCTTTCTCTCTCTCTCTTTCCCCCCTCACTCTCTTCCTCTCCATCTCTCCTCCTCCCTCTGTCCCTCCCTCCTCCCTCGTTTTCCCTCGACGGCAAAATAACATGAACCTCTTCAGAACACTTCACAGGACGACAGTGAGAGCCAGTGGTCTCTCTCTCTCTCTCTCTTTTCTCTTTCTCTCTTCTCCTCTCTCTCTCTCCTCCTCCCTCTGTCCCTCTCTCCTCCCTCTTTCCCTCCCTCCTCCCTCGTTTTCTCTCGCTCTGTGAAGTGTTCTGTAGAGGTTCATGTTTTTTTTTTCGTGTCGTAGACAGTGAGAGCCGGTGGTCTCTCTCTTTTCCTCTTCTCCCTCTCTCTCTCCTCTCTCTCTCTCTCTCTCTCTCTCCTTCTCTCTTTCCCTCTCTCCTCTTTTCCTCCCTCATCCCTCATTTTCTCTCGCCCTGTGAAGTGAGCTTCAGATGTTCATGTTTTTTTGTTTTTTTTTTCGTGCCGTAGACGGTGAGCGCCAGTGGTCTCTCTCTCTCTTTTCCCCTTCTCCCTCTCCTCCTCTCTCTTTCTCTCTCCTCTCTTTCCCTCTCTCCTCTCTTTCCCTCCCTCCTCCCTCGTTTTCTCTCGTCCAGAGGTTCATGTTTTTTTGTTACTTCTGTGAGAGCCAGTGGTCTGTCTTGCTCTTTTCCCTTTGTCTCTCTCTTCCTCTCTCTTTCCCTCTCTCCTCTTTTTCCCTCTCTCCTCTCTTTCCCTCTCTCCTCCCTCGTTTCCCCTCGTCCTCGTCCTGGAGTCACAAACACAAACGGCTGAGGCCTGTGCAGGAGTCTGGAGGGAGAAAAAGGGGAAAACGTGGTGGAAATGTGAGCCGCTGGTGGAGAACGTCACGAGAGTCAGGTTCAGACGAGATGAAAGTTCAGACGCAAAACCAAAAGACGTGAAGGAGTTTGTCTCCCTCAGAAAAACTAAATGGAATGACTCTGCTGAGTGACGGTGGCTCAGTCGGTAGAGCGTTTGTCCCCTGAAGGTTCACACACTGCTGTAGGTTTATATGGTTCAGACGTCTGTGTTTAAGAGACTGATTAAAGTTAAAGGTTTTGTCATGTGACTCTCTCTGGGAGGGTGGACATGTCTGGGGTGAGGGAAGTCTGGGAGTACCTGTTTAAACCTCCGGATAAGAGGAAGAACATGGATGGACTGTAGAGTTTTATGTGATGGTCAGGATGGACATAAACACGTCTACAGCTCAGTCCTTTTTTTGGTTCCAGTTTGGAGCCGAGTTTCATGTTTGTTTCTAACCACGAGAATTAAAGCAAAAAGAGTCGATCCAGAGAGAAGATGTGGGAGATAACGCTGCTCCTGCTCGTCAAACCTGTTGCTAACGGTAACAGGAGCGACGTCGGGGACAGAAGGACCTGATGTGTCTGTTATTAATGTTCATATGTTGATTTACAGACACAGACGTGAAATAAAAACCCCAGGATCATGTAGAGGGTTAATACGAACATTTAAGACCAACATGAGTCTGACAGGGACAGAGAGAGGGTTTAAAAAAAATAAAAAATAGACTGAAAAAAAAATAATAATAATGATAACATAAAAAAAAAAAAAAAACTCGAAATAACAAAAAACAACCTCTAAATTACTAAAAAATAAATAAATACATACATAAATAAACACAAGATAACAAAAAATAAAATGACCAACTCAAAATAACTAAAAAAAAATGAAGAAAATTAACTTTTAAAAATTAATAAATAAACTCAATATACACAGTTTATCAAACAACTAAAAGAGAAATAGAAATAGAACGATCAATTTGTAAATGTCTCACATAGGACTCGTTTTATGATGCTTGGTTTGTGTGTTATTGTGTGTTATTGTCTTGTGTCTGTGCTGGTGCTGCCTCTTGGCCAGGACACTCTTGAAAAAAAGAGATTTTTAATCTCAATGAGTTTTTTATCCTGGGTTAAATAAAGGGTTAAATAAAAAAAAATAAAAAAAAAAAAAAAAATAAAATAGAAAAATTAAAAATAATAATAATAATGATAACTAAAAAATACTCAAAATAACAAAAAACAATCTCTAAATAACTCAAAAAAATAAATAAATAAACTCAAGGTAACAAAAAAATAAAATAACCAAATCAAAATAACTAAAAAAAAAAAAAAAAAGAAGAAATTTTACTTTTAAAAATTAATAAATAAACTCAATATACACAGTTTATCAAAAAACAAAAAATAGAAATACAAAAATTTAAAATAATAATAATAATGATAACTAAAAAAAACTCAAAATAGCAAAAAAAAAAAAAACTATCTCTAAATAACTCAAAAAATAAATAAATAAATAAACTCAAGATAATAAAAAATAAAATAACCAACTCCAAATAAGTAAAAAAAAACAACAAAAACTCAAAGTACCTCAAAAAAAAACAACCCTCAAAATAACTAAAAAAAAAAAAAAAAAAGAACATAAAATTTTAATTCATAAACAAGCTCAAAATAACAACAACAACAAAAAAAAAAAAAAAAAAAAAAAAAAAAAAAAATTCAAAATAACTTAAAAAAACCCCAACTCAAAATAACTTTTAAAAAAATGAACCCAGGATCATGCAGAGGGTTAATACAAACATTTAAGTCCAAAATGACGAGTTACAGAAAGGCGAGACAGTTTCGATGACCCCGGAGGCACATGTCCATTTAAATAAACATCTGTGGCCACCACCAACGTCACCGAGGCCAAATAAAAATCCTCCAAACCCAAACACGGCCCCAGTCGCTGAACCGTGTCGAGCCCAACAGACATAAAAGTTCTCGTACATCAGTAAAACCTCAAGGCGAACAACACAGCAAAATTAGCCTCATAATTTAGTTTGATTTGAGGAGTGTTTCAGGGCTCTCCACTTTGGCGAGTCCCTGGTCTCCTCATCACGGCAGAATCGCTCGCCGCTCGCTCGCCGCTCGCCGCTCGCCGTGCCGTTCTATAGATTTGCTGTCGTCGGAGCTGGAGGCATTAGGCCTAAAGGGACTCGTCTCTGGCACATTTTAATGCGGCGTGTTCGGACCTCGCACGAAGAGACGAGGGCCACGAGGGAGACGGTGTGATTTAAGAGCAGAGCCAGAGCCGGAGGACAGTGAATCAAACCAGAACAAACGACATAAATCTGAGGCACCGGAGGATGAAGAAAGATGGAGATGGACTCGAGCGTTTTTGGAAACAGACCCGACGTTTAGGCCGTTCACAAGACGACAGCACGTCAAAACTGGGTCTAAACGAGGACTAAACCTGGACCAGGACCAAACAAGGACTAAACCTGGACCAAACTCAGACTAGAACAGGACCAAACTGAGACTAGAACTGGACCAAACTCAGACTAGAACTGGACCAAACTCAGACTAATACTGGACCAAACTCAGACTAGAACTGGACCAAACTCAGACTAGAACTGGACCAAACTGAGACTAGAACTGGACCAAACTCAGACTAGAACTGGACCAGACTCAGACTAGAACTGGACCAAACTCAGACTAGAACTGGACCAAACTCAGACTAGAACTGGACCAAACTCAGACTAGAACTGGACCAAACTCAGACTAGAACTGGACCAAACTCAGACTAGAACTGGACCAAACTCAGACTAGAACTGGACCAAACTCAGACTAGAACTGGACCAAACTCAGACTAGAACTGGACCAAACTCAGACTAGAACTGGACCAAACTCAGACAAACTCAGAACTAGAACTGGACCAGAACTCAGACTAGAACTGGACCAAACTCAGACTAGAACTGGACCAAACTAGAACTGGACCAAACTCAGACTAATACTGGACCAAACTCAGACTAGAACTGGACCAAACTCAGACTAGAACTGGACCAAACTCAGACTAGAACTGGACCAAACTCAAACTAGAACTGGACCAGGACCAGACTAGAACTGGACCAGACTCAGACTAATACTGGACCAAACTCAAACTAGAACTGGACCAGGACCAGACTAGAACTGGACCAAACTCAGACTAGAAACTGGACCAAACTTAGACTAGACCTGGACCAAACTCAGACTAGAACTGGAAACCAAACTCAGACTAGAAAACTGGACCAAACTCAGACTAGACTCAGAACTGGACCACTCAGGACAAACTCAGAAACTAGAACTGGACCAAACTCAAACTAGAACTGGACTAAACTCAGACTAGACTAGAACTGACCAAACTCAGACTAGAACTGGACCAAACTCAGACTAGAACTGGACCAAACTCAGACTAGAACTGGACCAAACTCAGACTAGAACTGGACCAAACTCAGACTAGAACTGGACCAAACTCAAACTAGAACTGGACCAAACTCAGACTAGAACTGGACCAAACTCAGACTAGAAAACTATTACGATATAAAGCAGAGAACATTATGGATGATCAGGGCCGTCGGCAGAAATTTGGGGGCCCAGGGTCAAAAAGTCTCACACGTCTGGGCCCCTGAGACCCTGGGACGGGGACATCGGGGACATTTGTCTTCCAGTCGACTCCTCTGTGGTTAAGGAGCTTTTTTCTGCACATTCTGGTGATAAAACGGCGATTATATTTATTGGCGATTATAGAAAATGACTCGAATGATTATTGCTAAAAAGTCATTGATAAAAGTCCTTTAAGGTATCGCAGAATCATTACATAAAACATGAAAATGAGCTTTACTCTTAAATCCTCTGTATTTGAACCTTTAGCTCTTGTATTTAAGTTGTAGTGATTTTCATATGACCATTACACCGGCGCCTGAGAGGACAGATACTTTTAGCGTAATCGTCCACCTCGTTCCAACTGCTTTTCTACTATATTCTGTAGAAACCGATAATTACGCCACTGCTCATGAAACTGAAAAGTCAAATCCAGGACGTTTTTACACCGAGGGAAAATCCCACTCGCTTTTAAATGTTTGTTTGAGTTCAGAGATAAACGTGGGGACAGTCTTCTCTGCGTGACACAGGCCTGACGATGTAAAAGTTCACGATGTTTATAGAGAAACGCTCATATCCCTGAAACGTGATCATGTGTAGTATCCTCGTTTGTGCTCAGAAGACGAGAAAAACACAAAACAACCACGAGACACTGTCATGATCCACGTTTTCCTGTTTTTTCCTCCTGTGTCTCCTTCTCCCCCTTCCTCACCTGCCTGGACCAAACTCGGACTAGAACTGGACCAAACTCAGACTAGAACTGGACCAAACTCAGACTGAAACTGGACCAAACAGACTAAAACTGGACCAAACTCAGACTGAAACTGGACCAAACTCAGACTGAAACTGGACCAAACTCAAACTGAACTGGACCAAACTCAGACTAGAACTGGACCAAACTCAGACTAGAACTGGACCAAACTCAGACTAGAACTGGACCAAACTCAGACTAGAACTGGACCAAACTCAGACTGAAACTGGACCAAACTCAGACTGAAACTGGACCAAACTCAGACTAGAACAGGACCAAACTCAGACTGAAACTGGACCAAACTCAGACTGAAACTGGACCAAACTCAAACTCAAATCAGGACTGAACCAGGACTGAACCAGGACTAGACCAGGACTAAACCAGGACTAAACCAGGACTAAACCAGGACTAAACCAGGACTAAACCAGGACTAAACCAGGATTAAATCGGGACTAAACCAGGTCAAAACCAGGTCTAAACCAGGACTAAACCAGGTCTGAACCAGGTCAAAACCAGGTCTAAACGAGGTCTAAACCAGGACTAAACCAGGATTAAATCGGGACTAAACCGGGATTAAATCGGGACTAAACCAGGACTAAACCAGAACTAACCCGGGACTAAACCAGGTCAAAACCAGGTCTAAACCAGGACTAAACCAGGATTAAATGCCTGACTCCGGAGCTGGGCGGAGTCTGCAGCCCATCGGCGCTGATCAGCACCACCTGCAGCAGATAAGAGGGGCCAGCTCCAGTCACTCGGTGCAAGTCCGTCCACGTGACAATGTGAATACTCCTAGTCTGGTTTTTGAACTGCTGCATGTTCTTTGTTCCACGACTTACCGGATTTTTGCTGCTCCTCTTCAGATTCCTGCTCCCGGATCATCCCAGCTCCTGCGTCTCCGGCTCCACTCCCGTCTCCCGCCTCGTCGTCCTGGTACAGTCCTGCTTCGTCTCTTCGTCACCCAGCTCTTACCTGCACTCTGCTCACGGCTCCTGCTCCTCGTTCCTGGTTCCGCTCCCTGCTCTCACCCTGCTCCTCGTCGTCAGCTCCAGTGCACTCCTCGTCCCTGTCTGCTCCTCGTCCCCGTCTGCTCCTCGTCCCTGTCTGCTCCTCGTCCCCGTCTGCTCCTCGTCCCCGTCTGCTCCTCGTCCCCGTCTGCTCCTCGTCCCCGTCTGCTCCTCGTCCCCGTCTGCTCCTCGTCCCCGTCTGCTCCTCGTCCCGTCTGCTCCTCGTCCCCGTCTGCTCCTCGTCCCGTCTGCTCCTCGTCCCAGTCTGCTCCTCGTCCCAGTCTGCTCCTCGTCCCTGTCTGCTCCTCGTCCCCGTCTGCTCCTCGTCCCCCGTCTGCTCCTCGTCTAGTCCCAGTCTGCTCCTCGTCCCCGTCTGCTCCTCGTCCCGTCTGCTCCTCGTCCCCGTCTGCTCCTCGTCCCTGTCTGCTCCTCGTCCCTGTCTGCTCCTCGTCCCTGTCTGCCTTCAGATGTCTCAGGCCTGTCCTCACCTCCGACTCGGGGACGACGTGACCCTGGAGTTCGCCGACCGCCGCCGTTTCGAGGATGTTCGTGCGACAGCTGCTCAGTTGGTGTTCAAAAGGTTGGTGGTTCAAATCCTGCTCTGGACATAATCATTGGTTGAGTCAGATTCACTAACTCACAGGTTGACGGTGTGATTCCAGCCCTCACAGAACATGAATGCTGCTGTTGTGTCCTTGGGCAAGACACCCCCTCGCCCCAGTGTCTGTGTGCAGTGAGTGAATGTGTGAGTAAAGCTTTTTGAAGGTGGAAAAGAGCTGTTTAAAAGTCAAAAGAGCAACAAACTCAAACTTCACAGAGGCCAAAATTTAAAACTGGGACAAAGTCTTGGGCCAAACTAAATATTTAACGACATCTGCATGTTTTTCTGAAGCAGTGGATTAAATTTGAGCGAGGCGACAGGAGCAGATGCTGATAAGTGTCAACAGAAGTGATGGGGGCGATAACACATTTGCAAAGCATTCTGGGATTCGTAGTTTGAGTGGTGCTTGTGATATACCAGCAGGTATTTGATATGGTCTCGTGAGCCAAAAATAATTATATCGCTTAAGTTTTGACATGTCTGTGCTGCAGTTTCCCCCGTTACATATTAGAATCGAATCTTAGCTTTTCTCAAACCCAGGTCACGGAGTTTTTCAAGATACTAAAACGAAGATACTGCGTTTACTGCACCAGGATATTCATCACGGACAGGGCCGGTTCCAGCTTTCAGGGGATCATCTTTTAATCTAACTGGTCAAACAGTCGTTCAAAAGTACCTCAGTGCATCTCGGGACTAACTTTACATATTATATTATTTTCAGTACAAATGTATGGGCTCTTGGGGGCCCCCTGGTGGCTGTGGGACCCCGAGCAGCTGCTTAATCTGCTCATAGGCTGGACCGGCCCTGATTATAGATTCTGTCAGTTTAAAAGTCGAAGAAAACTGTAAATAAGTCGGACGAGGCGAGATTTTCGGAGCTGCTGCAGTGGTGGCGTCACAGGTCAGACACGATGTTTAACGAGTGAATCTGAAAGTTTCTAACCTTTTGAGGAACTTTTTTAGGTTTAATTCCCATCGGGTTTAGCTTTAAAACAGCAAACGTCGACTTAATCTTTTGTAATCTTTGTATTGAAACCTATATAATATCTAATTATACCCAGGAGACGACGGCTGCATGTGCTGGAAGGTCACGGTCACTTACAATAACAGCTCCAAACTTTTTAAGGTTCAAAGGTTCTGAAAAAACAGAATCTGAGACGTTGCTTCTGGTGGGTTTTCTCCGACAGTGGTGCCGCCTTTGGCCTTTTGCGCACTGCCCACACACGGACCCTGAAAATCACAAAACCACTGAAAATCAAGATGCAGTTTACATTTTAAACTCGGCTGAAACTTGAATCTGTTTGTTCTTGTGCCTGGAAAATGTATTTAATGTCATTTTGATTTGTGGTAAAGATAATTAAAAGAAGAAGAAGCTAACGACACTGAGGAGCTAACGACACTGAGAGGAGCTAACGACACTGAAGCTAACGACACTGACAGGAGCTAACGACACTGAAGCTAACGACACTGAGAGGAGCTAACGCACTAACGACGACACTGAGAGGAGCTAATGACACTGAGGAGCTAACGACACTGAAGCTAATGACACTGAGAGGAGCTAACGACAATGAGGAGCTAATGACACTGAGAGGAGCTAACGACACTGAGGAGCTAACAACACTGAGAGGAGCTAACGACACTGAAGAGAACGAGAAGCTAACGACACTAATGACACTGAGAGGAGCTAACAACACTGAGAGGAGCTAACAACACTGAAGCTAATGACACAGACGGACTAACGACACTGAGCTAACGACACTGAAGCTAACGACACTGAGAGGAGCTAATGACACTGAGAGGAGCTAACGACACTGAGAGGAGCTAACGACACTGAGAGGAGCTAACGACACTGAGGAGCTAACGACACTGAGAGGAGCTAACGACACTGAGAGGAGCTAACGACACTGAGAGGAGCTAACGACACTGAAGCTAACGACACTGAGAGGAGCTAACGACACTGAGAGGAGCTAACGAGAGGAGCTAACGACACTGACAGGAGCTAATGACACTGAGAGGAGCTAACGACACTGAAGCTAACAACACTGAGAGGAGCTAACGACACTGAGAGGAGCTAACAACACTGAGAGGAGCTAACGACACTGAAGCTAATGACACAGAGAGGAGCTAACGACACTGAAGCTAATGACACAGAGAGGAGCTAACAACACTGAAGCTAACGACACTGAGAGGAGCTAACGACACTGAAGCTAGCTCATCTGTTTGTTTACAGTTTCTGTTTGTTGACTGAAATACAGTAAGTTTTGAACTGGTTTTCTCTATATCACAATAGTGCTAACCAGTATGCTAATAGCCAGAATGCTAATAGCCAGTATGCTAATGGTTAAATGCTAATGGCCAGAATGCTAATAGGTGTAGCGCTCCCATTAGGGGCCTGAATGATTATACTCAATATGAATGAGGCACATTTCACACTTAGAATAGTTAAATAGACCAAGCGAACAAACAGAAACTGTCTCTCTCTCTCTTCTTCTACCTCTCATCATTCTTTTAATTTTGCCCTGTTTCTCTCTCTCCTTCTCTCTTTCTCTACCCTGTCTCTCTCCTTTCTTTCCCTCTCTCACTATGCCATTCTCTTCACTTTCTCTCTTCTCTTTCTATCACCACATCATTCTTATAATTTTGCCCTCTATTTCTCTCTCTTCTCGTTTTCTTTCTCTCCCACCATCTCTCTCTTCTTCCCCCTCTCACTATGCCCCTCTCTTTCTATCTCTCCATCATTCTTATAATTTTACCCTCCATCTCTCTGTCTCCCTGCCTTTTTCTCTCTTTTTCTCTATCCTGCCTCTCTCCATTCTCTCCCTCCTCTCTCACTATGCCCATGTCTTCTCTTTCTCTCTCTTTCACATTTTAGGTTTTTTTTTTTTTTTTTTTTTACATCAGCAACAGGGAAAAACCAGCTGCTTTTAAGAGAAAAAAACAAAAGACAAAATGGTTCCTGAGCCTCTTTGCTGTGAATCATGATGAGCTTTTAAAATTTAAATTCTCCCAAACTGAATCTGGACCAGCTCCTCTGCTCCTCCTCCGCTCTCTCTCTGCTCCTCCTCTGCTCCTCTTCTGCCCCTTTTCTGCTCCTCCTCTGCTCTCCCTCTGTTCCTCCCTCTCTGCTCCCCCTCTGCTCTCTCTATGCTCTTCCTCTGCTCTCCCTCTGCTCCTCCTCTGCTCTCCTCTGCTCCTCCTCCTCTGCTCCTCCTCCTCTGCTCCCTCTCTGCTCTCTCTATGCCTTCCTCTGCTCTCCCTCTGCTCCTCCTCTGCTCTTCCTCTGCTCCTCCTCCTCTGCTCCTCCTCCTCTGCTCCCTCTCTGCTCTCCGTTTGCTCCTCCTCTGCTCCTCCTCTGCTCCCTCCTGCTCATCCCTCTCTGCTCCTCTCTCTGCTCTCTCTGCTCCTTCCTCTCTGCTCCCCCTCTGCTCCTCCTCTGCTCTTCCTCTGCTCCCTCTCTGCTCCTTCCTCTCTGCTCCCTCTCTACTCTCCTGCTCTCCTCCTCTCTGCTCCCCTCTGCTCTCCTCTCTCTCCTCCTCTACTCCTCCTCTGCTCTTCCCTCTGCTCTCTCTCTGCTCCTCCTCTGCTCCTCCTCTGCTCTTCCCTCTGCTCTCTCTATGCTCCTCCTCTGCTCCTCCTCTGCTCTCTCTCCTGCTCTCTCCCTCTGCTCCTCCTCTGCTCCTCCTCTGCTCTCCTCCTCTGCTCCCCCTCTGCTCCTCCTCTGCTCCTCCTCTGCTCCTCCCGTGTGTGGAGGAGTGACTCATTTAAAGTGCCACTCGAGTCCTTTAAACCCTGGCGCTCCTCTCTGTGTGAGTGATGCTCTGAGCCTCGCCTCCTCGTAAACCTCCTCTGCTCCTCCATGACAATGAAAAGCTAATGCAGAATAATCGGCCGTATACTATAGACGGAGATTAGCATAAACATACGGCTGCGTCGCACTATTTATACTCCGCCGTTAAAGTGATGTATTTGTGGAGTACATCAGGATAAATTTGCATCTAAAGCAAAAGAGGCAGAAGTAAAACAGATTTGTACTTCACTGAAAGTTATGGTACTGCACATTTTAGGAGTATTGGTGAGTTGTTGAAGTAGATGTACTCAGTGGACCTGCTGAGGTGCAGAACCAGGAAGTACGAAGTACGTCCTGTGTTCAGGTCTAGAACCAGGAAGTACTTCACACATGTGTCCTGTGTCAGGTGAAGTACTTCACACATGTGTCCTGTGTCAGGTGAAGTACTTCACACATGTGTCCTGTGTGAAGTACTCACATGTGTCCTGAACAGGTGAGTACTCTCCCTGAACCAAAGAAGTACTCACACATGTGTCCTGAGTCAGGTGAAGAACATCACACATGTGTCCTGAGTCTCACTGTGAACAAGGACTCCAAACCAAAGACTCTCCCACATGTGAGAGACACCAGGACTAAACCACTGAGGACTGAACGAGGACTAAAACAGGACTAAAACAGGACTAAACCAGGACTAAACCAGGACTAAACCAGGACTAAACCAGGGCTAAACCAGGTCTAAACCAGAACTAAACCAGGACTAAACCAGGGCTAAACCAGGTCTAAACCAGAACTAAACCAGGACTAAACCAGGACTAAACCAGGACTAAACCAGGACTAAACCTGGACTAAACCAGGACTAAACCAGGACTAAACCTGGACTAAACCAAGACTAAACCAGGGCTAAACCAGGACTAAACCAGGACTAAACCAGGACTAAACCAGGACTAAACCAGGACTAAACCGGGACTAAACCTGGACTAAACCAAGACTAAACCAGGACTAAACCAGGACTAAACCAGGGCTAAACCAGGACTAAACCTGGACTAAACCAGAACTAAACCAGGACTGGACCAGGACTAAACCAGTGAAACTATGGCACTTTACTGCTCCCCTCTTCTGTCGGGTGACCGTGGCTCAATTGGTAGAGCGCTCTTCCTCTGACACACAGGTTGGGGGTTTGATTCCAGCGTCTCCAGTGTCCGTGTGCACATATGTCTGAATGTGTGAGCGGTGAAGAGCTTCGAGAGCCTAGAAGGTAGAAAAGTGCTCTCTAAATGTGACCATTCACTCAGTTTGGAACAAAATCATTAGCACTTTTTAAATCCCGTCCCTTTGCCTAATTTCCATGTGGCAGTACATCTTCTTGACAGCTCTGGGTCAGCCACAGTTGAGTCACGTCCTAATCACCCTGCATTGTCATATTCTGCGGTCGTCTCTGCTGCTCATTTGGGAGCAGATCACAGGGACATAATGGAGGCTAATGGTGTGTTCGAGTGACTGAGCGACTGTGGGAATACTCAGAACTGTCTGCTGCCTTATCCTAATGACATCAGTGTGAACCCGTTAAGATAAATGACTAGTTAGTGATAGGACACAATGGTCTGGACCGGAATGGGCTCTGTGCACAGCCGCAAGCTAGCTAACTCACTCCAAGCTAACACTTTTATTCAAATCAGAAAACGTAAAATGAACAACCAAATGCAAACTCGTTTAAGTAAAGACGACCAGGGTGTTTGTAAATGTGGAATAATTCAGTTCGTGTTGATTTAGTATGTACTATGCCTCAAAATTAGCGTTAGCATTAGCGTTAGCATTGAGACACAAACACAGAAGTAGCAAAAGATGAAATTTAAATCTGTCAAATGGCCTTTTCTTCTAGATTCAGATTCCTTGCTCTGAGAATTTTCAGACAGTTTGAGATTCCCGTCTATTTCACACCTACAAACACTTTAAAAACTGGTTCATCCAAAAAGACAAAATCCCGAGACACAAACACAAAGTAAAAGTACAAAGTAACGTGTCGACTCCATTCAGTGCAGTGAAGAGAGCAGTGAGACACTAAACACTGCTCCACAAGAGAATGAACCAACACGAGAGAGAACAGCTCAGGACCACAGTCTGATGTCATCTCAAACACACTAAACACAAAGAAACGGTTTGAGAGGAGAGTTAAAGAAGATATTTCAACGATTTGTCCAGTGACAGATTTAAATTTTGTCTTTTACTCTGGATCAGACTCGGACGAGGGACAAACACAGAAGTGTCTCTGGTGAAGTTTTCATTTTACTAGTGTTTAACATGTTCAGTGACGTCCACCTGCAGCTCTGTCCACTGTCTGACCCTAGTCCCCTGACCTCTGACCTCTGACCCCTAACCCACCTGCAGCTCCCTGTTCAATGTTTCATCTTTAAATATTTATTCATTTTAGTCTGACCCTCACGGAGATAAAACTGAACAGGAAGTAGAGACGCCAACAGAAAGTACAGATGCAAACAGGAAGTAGTGAAGCTAACAGAAAGTAAAGATGTAAACAGGAAGTAGTGACACTAACAGGAAGTAGAGATGCTAACAGGACGTAGTGAAGCTAACAGAAAATAGTGACGCTAACAAGAAGTAATGACGCTAACAGGAAGTAATGACGCTGACAGGAAATAGTGTCACTACTTCCTGTTAGCCTCACTACTTCCTGTTAGCATCACTACTTCCTGTTAGCATCACTACTTCCTGTTAGCGTCACTAACAGTGGAGCTGAAGAGGATTGAACAGTTTTCATTCTTTGTCGTTCGTGACCTGTGTCGTGCTAAGTAACTTTTCTGGTGAGATATTCGACAGTGACTTATCTCCATGGAGACGAGCGAGTTTCCAACACCCACCAGAAAAGTTACATGGTGCAGTTTTGTAGCTTGTGAGTGAAATTATAAGAGTAATAATAATAGAAATGCATTGGAGTTATTTAGCCTCCTGACAGACACGAGGCTGAGTCTGTGCCATGGTCCCTCCCGTTTATGTTCAGACTCGACATTGTGGGTGAAGTGTCTTGCCTAAGGACACAACAGCAGTTTGCAGTAGAGTCCCCGCTGTCTCGCTGTGGCGCCTCGTCCCCGATCGAAGCACAAAACAAGCCCGGCCCCGGCTTAGCTTCAGATCATATTGATTTTGGTTTGTGCAAGTCAAATTTGTCCCGTAAAGTCTCCTGAGGCAGTTTCATGGAGACGTGTCGGTTTTTCTGTGCCGCAAACACGTTTTATAAGACGTCTGGATGTAAAAGCAGCAGAAACATGAGCCTCTTCAGCCTCTCAATCTCTTCCTCTTCACCACAAACCCACATTTCTCTGCGTTCTCAGATTTCACACTGTGCTCTCGCTCGACCTAAACTCAAATCTGTGACGTTTTATTCTACGACTTTGATGAAAATAGATCCAGTTTGGACAGATGAAACTGAATGGAAATTATTTTGTTTTGAATCATCAGACACGGGATGAAAGAAAGAAAGAACGAGGGATAAAAAACAGAAGGAGGAACAGAGAGAGAGAGAGAGAGACTCAGAGCCAGTCCCAGAAGACGAGTGTGTTCTCCTCATCTTCACTAAAGTCTGTGACGGCAGGTGGTCCTGAGCTGCCACTGACACTGTGAAACCTCTCCTCCCTCTCTCCTCTTCTTTCTCCCTGTTCTCTCTCTTTCCCTACTGTCCTCTCCCCGCAGTCATACCCTCTGTCCTCCCTCCCTCTCTCTCTCTCCTCTTCCCTCCCCCTCTCCTCTCCTCTCTCTTTCTCCCCGTTCTTGGTCTCTCTCTCTCTTTCCCTACTGTCCCTCCTCTCTCAAACCCTCTGTCCTCCCTCCCTCTCTCTCCCTTTCCTTCCCTCCCTCCCTCCCTCTCTCCTCATCTTCTTCCCCGTTCTCGGTCTCTCTCTCTTTCCCTACTGTCCCTCTCCTCTCCCCGCAGTCATACCCTCTGTCCTCCCTCCCTCCCTCTCCTCTCCTCTCTCTCCCTCCCTCTCTCTCTCTCTCTCTCTCCCCCTCCTCTCTCTCTCTCCTTCTCTCTCTCTCTCCTCCCTCCCTCTCCCCTCCCTCTCTCCCTCCTTCCTCAGATCTGATCTTCTGCAGTTTTCATTATCGTTCTGTTCCTCTCGCTCGTTCGTAGAAAACCCATCACTCTGTGTGTCGTGTGGGGCCATAACCGAGGCTCGTTTCAGACGGAGCTTCAGACGGAGCTTCAGACGGAGCTTCAGACGGAGCTGCTTCGTCCCATCGTGGTAGAAGAAGAGCGACGGCGGCGCTGAGGCGGCTCGCCACAGACGGAGACGCTTTTCCACCAGTTTTTATTTTGTTTTATGAACTCAACATAACTCAGATCTCCTCAAAGGACAAAAAGTACTTTACTTTTGTGAGAGTTTGTTCTGCCGCCCGACGTCTGAGGGTCTGAGGGGGTCAGGACCTGGGACCGGCGTAGGGGGCGGGGCTAGACACGCCTCCACACTGTTGGGAAAGACGTGACTGAGTGAGTGTGACGTCACCCGCAGAGTTCACCTCCAAAAAAAAAAATATATATATATATGTACTGAATCTAATCCTCTCAAAATATCATAATCATTGTTGTAAATTGTCTCACTATAAACTCAAACTTGTCGTATTTAAATCCCTTTTGTCCTTTTGTATAATTTATTTAAAATATTCAAACCCAGAATTTGGAATTTAAAATGCACTACTGTATTTATGTTTTTACATTTGTTTAATATTTTTGCGTCTGGATGTAACGCTCAAGCCTTTAGCCGTTGTTCATAGTTTATACATTTGCAAATATGTAATAAATTAATTTAAAAAAGAGGCTGTTGAAGGTAACGCCCCTTCTTGTCCACACCACTGGTTTAACAGGGAGCGGGCGCTTAGCAACGCTGTCAATCAAACCTGTTGCTAACGCTAACAGGAGCGACGTCGGGGACAGAAGGACCTGATGTGTCTGTTATTAATGTTCATATGTTGATTTACAGACACAGACGTGAAATAAAAACCCCAGGATCATGTAGAGGGTTAATACGAACATTTAAGACCAACATGAGTCTGAAGCAGCAGGGACAGAGAGGGGGCGCTGTTTAAAAAAAAACAAATAAACTCAAAATAACAAATAAATAAATAAATAAAATAAATCAAAGTAAACAAATATAATATAAATAATAATAATAATAATAATTCAAAAATAATAAAAAACAAACTCAAGATAACAAAAAAATAAATAAATAAACTTAAAATAATGAAAATAATAAAAAAAATAAACTCAAAATACTAAAGAAAAAACTCAAAATAACTTAAAAAAAAAAACAAAAACTCAACATAACTTTTTTAAAAATCAACAAAAAAAAATCTACTCAAAATAACAAAAAAGTTAAAATTTAAAAATTACAAAAAAAACATAAAAAAACCCCAAAAAAACACTCAAAATAACTGCAAAAATAAAAACTAACTCAAAGTCACTAAAAAAAACCCCCAAAAATAAATAAATAAATAAAAAACTTAAAATAACAAAAAAATCTAAATAAACTCAAAATAACTTATAAAGTTATAAAAAAAAAAATAAATAAATAAATACATTAAAAAAACAAACCCAGGATCATGTAGAGGGTCAATATGAACAGCAGCAGGTACAGAGAGAGAGAGTGCACCATGATCACTTCCTGCGGGCCGTGGCAGCAGGTTAGCTGTATATAAGTCATATAAAGTCTGTGGTTGTGTCCCGGGTCGACTGTGACCCTCCCTCGTCCTAACTGTCCCGTGACCCCGAGTGAACCGCCCCAATGGAAACGAGGCTTTAGTTGTCTCCTGAGTGAAGGTTTACAACAGATAACACAAAAGACAGTTGGGTTTGTGCTCACTGAAGCTCAGCGATATTGATATTTTGGAGGTTAATTAGCTCGTTCAGGCCACAGTGAAAAACAAAGTGTAGATGTAAAGTCAGAGGGAGCTCAGGCGTCAGAACTTTAGAGCCTTGGGACAGCAGAGATCTGAGGTGCGCTGGTCTGTGTGAAGTTTGATGTTCTTCAGTGTCTCGTTGGGTTTTATTAAGGTCCTGGGACAGTTTTTCCAACTTTCACTCAATATTTCTGACAGATTCCCTCCATGGTGATGGATTATGGGTCAAATTTAAAAGGAGCAACATAAGAAAATGTCTGAGTCTGTCTGAGTCTTGTAAGTAAACACAATCTGCATATTTCACATGTACTTTTACGCCCCCGCGAAGTACATATATTAACATTTTGTGAGTCCATGAAGTACCACCTGGTCTAACCTCGGCACCAAAACCAGCCAATCACACGGTCGACACATCGACAGCAGCAGATGGAGAAGGAGATCTAAAAATACGAGACACAAACGTGGCTCAGCGCTGCTCCACACGGCTCCACACGGCTCCACACGGCTCCACACGGCTCCACACGGCTCCAC
This sequence comes from Periophthalmus modestus, assembly GCA_019594935.1. Taxonomy (NCBI): domain Eukaryota; kingdom Metazoa; phylum Chordata; class Actinopteri; order Gobiiformes; family Gobiidae; genus Periophthalmus; species Periophthalmus modestus. The sequence continues at coordinate 867,464 of JAIEZT010000124.1, forward strand.
ACGGCTCCACACTGCTCCACACTGCTCCACACGGCTCCACACGGCTCCACACGCGCTCCACACTGCTCCAAAACGCTGCTCCACACGGCTCCACACTGCTCCTCACGGCTCCACACTGCCACGCGGCTCCACACGGCTCCCACACTGCTCCACACTGCTCCACACACTGCTCCACACGCTCCACACTGCTCCACACACTGCTCCACACTGCTCCACACTGCTCCACACTGCTCCACACTGCTCCACACTGCTCCACACGGCTCCACACTGCTCCACGCGGCTCCACGCGGCTCCACGCGGCTCCACGCGGCTCCACGCGGCTCCACGCGGCTCCACGCGGCTCCACGCACCTCCACGCACCTCCACGCACCTCCACACGCTGCTCCACACTGCTCCACACTGCTCCACACACGGCTCCCACACGGCTCCACACGGCTCCACACAGCTCCCACACTCCACACGCTCCACACGGCTCCACACGCTCCACACGGCTCCACACGGCTCCACACGGCTCCACACGGCTCCACACGGCTCCACACGCTGCTCCACGCTGCTCCACGCTGCTCCACGCTGCTCCACGCGGCTCCACACGGCTCCACACGGCTCCACACGCTCCACACACACGACAGAGACACATGTCCTCTCTTCGGTCTATTTGCGCTGTCATGGTGGGACACTGGCTCACGCAGACAGGAGCAGAGAGGAGCAGACAGGAGCAGACGGGAGCTTAGAGGTGTGAATTGGATTCTGCACCTGCAGGTTTAACATGCAGCGAGGTGAGGTGTGGAGAAGGAGGTGGAGGCAGATGCATCACATTATCTTTGCCAAACAGTCAGTGCAGCCAGACCTGCTCCTGCCGCGTGTTTAGATATAAGTTTAATCTATATTTACAGGCGTTTGGAGAACTCTGAAGTCCTCCACTGGGACTCTCTTCTTTCTTGTCTTTCTTTTTTGCATTTAGTCATAATACAGTTCCCAAGTTTGACCAATCCAACTGAATCCTGGATGTAACTCTGCAAAAATGAACAAAATCCCAGATTGTGCCATTTAAATGTGGACCATGTAACTTCTAAACTTTTATCTCCATGACGACAAACAGGAAACACCATCAGCCCAGTTACAGATCAGGTCTGTGTTTTTTCAAGCTGAGTTGTTGCATGTTCTGTGTGTGACCCTCAGTCCAGGATGATCCATGGAAAAGAAAAACTGCTCACGACGTTTCTTCAGCTCGGGTCAGATTCCAGCGACTCTCAGGTCGTCAGGCTCCAGAACTGACAGAATATAAGTACTTTAAATATGGAGTAATAAATAAATTAGATCCAATATTGTGGAATAATCTAGAAAAGGTGTTAACATCTGTAGAGACAAGGATTTGGCAACTAGAAAATTTAGAAAAGTTACATATTTCATAGAGTTTAACAAGACGGAAAATGTCAATACAGTTTTGTCTCAGTCTCTGACATAAAAAACTGGAGCCTCTCGGGATGAACATTTAATCTGAACAACTGGCTCCTCTCTGCTCCTCTCTCCTCCTCTCTGCTCCTCTCTGCTCCTCTCTTGCTCCTCTCTCCTCCTCTCTGCTCCTCTCTCCTCCTCTCCTCTGCTCCTCTCTGCTCCTCCTCTCTCTACACTCTCTCCTCCTCCTCCTCTCTCTCCTCATCCTCTCACCTCTCTGCTCCTCTCTCCTCCTCTCTGACTCCTCTCTCTACACCTCTCTCCTCCTCCTCTCTCTCTGCTCCTCTCTCCTCCTCTCTGCTCCTCTCTCCTCCTCTCTCCTCCTCTCTGCTCCTCTCTGCTCCTCCTCTCTACACTTCTCTCCTCCTCTGCTCCTCTCTCCTCCTCTCTGCTCCTCTCTCCTCCTCTCTGCTCCTCTCTGCTCCTCTCTACACCTCTCTCCTCCTCTGCTCCTCTCTCCTCCTCTCTGCTCCTCTCTGCTCCTCTCTGCTCCTCCTCTCTACACTTCTCCTCCTCTCCTCCTCTGCTCCTCTCTCCTCCTCTCTGCTCCTCTCTCCTCCTCTCTCTCCTCTCTCTGCTCTCTCTCTCTCCTCTCTCTCCTCTCTACACGGTCTCTCCTCTCTGCTCCTCTCTGCTCCTCTCTGCTCCTCCTCTCTCCTCCTCTCTGCTCCTCTCTCTCTCCTCTCTGCTCCTCTCTGCTCCTCCTCTCTACTCCTTCTCTCCTCTTCTGCTCCTCTCTCCTCCTCTCTCCTCCTCTCTGCTCCTCTCTACCCTCTCTCCTCCTCTGCTCCTCTCTGCTCCTCTCTCCTCCTCTCTGCTCCTCACTCTGCTCCTCTCTGCTCCTCCTCTCTACACCTCTCTCCTCCTCTGCTCCTCTCTCTCCTCCTCTCTGCTCCTCTCTCCTCCTCCTCTCCTCCTCTCTTTACTCCTCTCTCTCTCCTTCTCTCTGCTCCTCCTCTCTGCTCCTCCTCTCTACACCTCTCTGCTCCTCTACTCCTCTCTCCTCCTCTCTGCTCCTCTCTGCTCCTCTCTCCAGCGGTTGTGACTCCTCTGCAGACTCTGACTCTCCTCCTCTCTCCTCCTCTCTCCTCCTCTCTCCTCCTCTCTGCTCCTCTCTGCTCCTCTCTGCTCCTCTCTCCTCCTCTCTGCTCTTCTCTGCTCCTCTCTCCTCCTCTCTGCTCTTCTCTGCTCCTCTCTCCTCCTCACTCCAGTGGTTGTGACTCCTCTGCAGACTCTGACTCTCCTCTTCTCTCTTCCTCTCTGCTCCTGTCTCCTCCTCTTTACTCCTCTGCTCCTCTCTCCTCCTCTCTCCTCCTCTCTCCAGCGGTTGTGACTCCTCTGCAGACTCTGACTCTCCTCCTCGTCACTTCCACAAACACAAAAATCCCTGGATTAGTCTCGGCTGAAGGCTCTGAGCTCATGTGATAATGGGGCTTGTCCTGCTCTCGGCTCATTAACAAAGACGAGGATCTCCACAAACGGCCGAGTATCTGTCGCACCATCGGCGACACGGAGCGGCGTTTTGTTCTGTGATTTTGCGGATTACACAGTTTGAGCCTGAACGAGCTGATGCTGATCTAACACAGACACAGGTGGAGGTGGGAGGCGCAGGAGGCGCAGGAGGAGCAGGAGGCGCAGGAGGAGCAGGAGGAGCAGGAGGAGCAGGAGGCTCACTCTTTTTCTCCAGACGCTTTTGTTGAGGGTTTAAACAGTTTTCACTCCTCTCGTTCCCTGTGCAGACTTAGAGCAGAGGACTGACTTTAAAAACACTTTTCACAACTTTCACAGGTCAGAGCTTTGAGTTTTACACCAGAACAGAACCACAGCTGCCACTGGGCAAGACACTTTTTCCACTTCCTGCTTCAGTCTGTGTCTGTCGCTCAGTGTCGTGTGTGAGGTTCATGAGGCTCTGATGTGTCACAGATTCACAAACATATAAACAGGTGTCAGAACATTTGTCCTGGGTCAGTTTCTCCAGTGACTTGGGGCCAGAATAAAAAAGAATTTCAAAGTAAAAGTCCCGCAGTCCGTATGAAATAGCTCTAATAGTATGAAATAAAAAGCTGGTTTTGTATTTCCAGCCTTTTCGTGTGTTGAAAAAGAGTCGTCTGGAGCAAACCATTTAGCTCCTTTAGCTCCTTTAGCTCCCTTAGCTCCCTTAGCTCCTTTACCTCCTTTAGCTCCCTTAGCTCCCTTAGCTCCTTTAGCTCCTTTAGCTCCTTTGCTCACTTTAGCTCCTTTAGCTCCTTTAGCAACTTTAGCTCCTTAGCTCCCTTAGCTCCTTTAGCTCCTTTAGCTCCTTTAAATCCTTTAGCTCCTTTAGCTCCTTTAGCTCCTTTAGCTCCTTTAGCTCCTTTAGCTCCCTTAGCTCCCTTAGCTCCTTTAGCTCCTTTAGCTCCTTTAGCTCCCTTAGCTCCTTTAGCTCCTTTAGCTCCTTTAGCTCCTTTAGCTCCTTTAGCTCCCTTAGCTCCTTTAGCTCCTTTAGCTCCCTTAGCTCCTTTAGCTCCTTTAGCTCCTTTAGCTCCTTTAGCTCCTTTAGCTCCTTTAGCTCCTTTAGCGTTGGTCCTTTAATTCTAACCTCCTGCTTCAAAAGAAAGTCCAGTTTAGAAAAAATAGTGCCTCACCGCGCGTCTCTTCAGTATTTCAAGTAGAAATGTAAATTTCAGCAATTTTAAGAAGTAAAAAATAATAATAAAAGTGAAGAAGAAGTAGAATAGAAATAGAAGTATAGTAGAAAATCATTGGAAGAATATAACTATTTCAGTTAGAAGTAGAAGAAGTAGAAGAAGAAAGAAGAAGAGAAGAAGAAAAGAGTAGAAGAAAAGTAGAAGAGAAGTAGAAGAGAAGTAGAAGTAGAAGTAAAAAGAAGTAGAAAAAGAGAAGAAGAAGTAGAAGAAGTAGAAGAAGAAGTAGAAGTAGAAGTAGAAGAAGAAGTAGAAGAAGAAGAAGAAGTAGAAGAAGAAGAAGAAGAAGTAGAAGAAGAAGAAGAAGTAGTAGAAGTAGTAGAAGTAGTAGAAGAAGTAGAAGCATTATTCTCGTGTATCACTTTCTCAGACTCTCAAAGTTGCTTCACAGTTTCAGATTCAGTCCCTTCACACTCTACGTTTACTACAAACTTCTCTTCCAGTCACATCCGCCCCGTGAGCCTGTCAATCTGCACCATCAGCCCCTGGACCGACCCTCAGACTCACCACATTCACATTAGACACGGAGGAAGTGCCTTGCCTAAGGACACAACGACACTCACATCCCACTTTGTCACTTCAGATCCACAGTCTCCCATCGTCTCCCTGCTTCTGAGATCTGACGAGTTCGACCTTTGACACGGACGTTTGGTCGTGAAAAAACTCTCACCCACTAACACGAAGGTTGACGGTTCAAACCCCGACCGCTGCCTGCTGTTATCGTGTCTTTCAGGAGTGTAGAACATGTCGTCGATGTAAAAAACAAACCCCAAATTGATCCCAAACAGTTTAATCGGCCCATAAAACTTTTCACAAATCCAAGGTGCGTTTTTACAACACGTCACAATCCTCAGACCTAATCTGCGGCGACACTTCGAGTAAAATGCAACTCACTTTGTACAGTTTTATAAAATCACATAAAAGAAGTAATAAGGTCCTATTTAGAGTCTGCGGCGGCGTGGCTGGATCATTAAAAAGTTAGAAGTTGGAAGCTAATAAGAGCGAGACAGCAGGCAGTTTGAGCAGTGAGGGAGGCGATGAGGATCAGAGCTGAAGGCCTCTGCGGAGGACTGCACTTCATTTCGATTGGCTCAGAGAGTGATAAACAATCTGAATAATGGTGCTCAAGTGGCCTAATCGGGTTAGGACAGAGAGGCTGCGGGCGGAGGCCAGGACGGGTGAAGTGGAGCCTTAATTTCATCAAAATGGCGGCTGCAGCGTGGAGAAGCTGCCTGGGGTAAAACGGAGCTGCTCCTTCATCTTCAGCCTGTTAGATATTAGACTGTAACTCAGTTACCCCGAGAAGAAGATCTACGAGAACATGACGCAAAGCAAACTAGTCCTGGTTTAGTCCTGGTTTAGTCCCGGTTTAGTCCCGGTTTAGTCCCGGTTTAGTCCGGGTTCAGACCTGGTTTACACCTGGTTTAGTCCTGTTTTAATCCTGGTTTAGTCCCGGTTTAGTCCCGGTTTAGTCCTGCTTAGTTTTGGTTTAGTCCTGGTTTAGTCCCGGTTTAGTCCCGGTTTAGTCCCGGTTTAGTCCTGGATTTAATCCTGGTTTAGACCTGGTTTAGTCCTGTTTTAATCCTGGTTTAGTCCCGGTTTAGTCCCGGTTTAGTCCCGGTTTTAGTCCTGGTTTAGTCCTGGTTTAGTTTAGTCCTGGTTTAGTCCTGGTTTAGTCCTGGTTTTAGTCCCGGTTTTAGTCCTGTTTTAGTCCTGGTTTAGTCCTGGTTTAGTCCTGGTTTAGTCTTAGTTTTAGTTCCGGGTTTTAGTCCTGGTTTTAATCCTGTTCTAGTCCTGGTTTAGTCCTGGTTTAGTCTTAGTTTAGTCCCGGGTTTAGTCCTGGTTTTAATCCTGTTCTAGTCCTGGTTTAGTCCTGTTTTTGTCTTAGTTTAGTCCCGGGTTTAGTCCTGTTTTTAATCCTGGTTTAGTCCAGTTTTAGTTCTGCTTTAGTCCTGTTTTTTGCGAGATCGTTTAGTTTCTAAAGTGTTTAGTTCTTAAAAGTCCTATATTCTCGTGAACTTTACGTCATGTTATAATGTTGTTAAATCCTCAAAAACAGACCTGGAGCTGTGTTAAACGCTCTGTTGCACCTTGTGATGTCATGAAGTGGTAGTTTAAGTGAGCAGCTCCTTTTACCTTTAGTTCAGTCGTAGATTGACAATTCCAGGACTGAAATGAATAATAAGTAATAAAAACTAAATAAATAGACCAAACAGACTCAGCTCGTCGTATATATATGTTTAATGAAATAACCTGTGTGAAGAACAGTTTTTGGGTAAAACCTGGAGTCACACATCACACTGTCACACCGAGTCACACGTCACACTGAGTCACACGTCACTGAGTCACACTGAGTCACACGTCACACTGAGTCACACGTCACACTGAGTCACACGTCACACTGAGTCACACGTCACACTGAGTCAGTCACACGTCACACCTGAGTCACACTGAGTCACACTGAGTCACACTGAGTCACACGTCACACTGAGTCACACATCACGTCACACTGAGTCACACTGAGTCACACGTCACACTGACTGAGTCACACACACTGTCACACTGTCACACCGAGTCACACACACATCACACTGTCACACTGAGTCACACGTCACACGTCACACTGAGTCACACTGAGTCACACGTCACACTGAGTCACACTGAGTCACACACCGTCACACTGAGTCACACGAGTCACACTCACACTGTCACACTGAGTCACACTGAGTCACACACACACATCACACTGAGTCACACGTCACACTGTCACACTGAGTCACACGTCACACTGAGTCACACGTCAACTGAGTCACACATCACACTGTCACACCGAGTCACAGATCACACTGTCACACTGAGTCACACATCACACACTGTCACACTGAGTCACACACCACACTGTCACACTGAGTCACACATCACACTGTCACACTGAGTCACACATCACACACTGTCACACTGAGTCACAGATCACACTGTCACACCGAGTCACACATCACACTGTCACACCGAGTCACACATCACACACTGTCACACCGAGTCACACGTCACACTGTCACACTGAGTCACACATCACACTGTCACACTGAGTCACACATCACACTGTCACACTGAGTCACACATCACACTGTCACACCGAGTCACAGATCACACCGTCACACCGAGTCACACATCACACCGTCACACCGAGTCACACATCACACTGTCACACTGTCACACTGAGTCACACTGTCACACTGAGTCACACGTCACACTGTCACACCGAGTCACACGTCACACTGTCACACCGAGTCACACTGTCACACCGAGTCACACATCACACTGTCACACTGAGTCACACGTCACACTGTCACACCGAGTCACACATCACACCGTCATACCCGAGTCACACATCACACCGTCACACCGAGTCACACACATCACACCGTCACACCGAGTCACACGTCACACCGTCACACACCGAGTCACACATCACACCGTCACACACTGTCACACACGAGTCACACATCACACTCACACCGAGTCACACGTCACACCGTCACACCGAGTCACACACACGTCACACCGAGTCACACGTCACACCGTCACACCGAGTCACACATCACACTGTCACACCGAGTCACACATCACACTGTCACACCGAGTCACACATCACACTGTCACACCGAGTCACACATCACACTGTCACACCGAGTCACACATCACACTGTCACACTGAGTCACACGTCACACTGTCACACCGAGTCACACGTCACACTGTCACACTGAGTCACACGTCACACTGTCACACCGAGTCACACGTCACACTGTCACACCGAGTCACACACGTCACACTGTCACACTGAGTCACACATCACACTGTCACACCGAGTCACACATCACACTGTCACACCGAGTCACACATCACACCGTCACACTGAGTCACACATCACACTGTCACACTGAGTCACACATCACACTGTCACACTGAGTCACACATCACACTGTCACACCGAGTCACACATCACACTCACACGTCACACTGTCACACACCGAGTCACACATCACACCGTCACACTGAGTCACACATCACACCGTCACACTGAGTCACAGATCACACTGTCACACCGAGTCACACATCACACTGTCACACTGAGTCACACACACACTGACAACTGAGTCACACATCTCACACACTGGAGTCACACATCACACTGTCACACTGAGAGTCACACATCACACTGTCACACTGAGTCACACCTCACACTGAGTCACACATCACACTGTCACACTGAGTCACACGTCACACTGAGTCACACGTCACACTGAGTCACACGTCACACTGAGTCACACGTCACACTGCTCTGTTCCGTCTAAAGCTTAAACTGGATTATTCCTCCCACATTCGGACTGTGGGCGGGGCCGTGTCCCTGGGCGGAGATGAACCTGTTTTGCATTGATAACTGTCGCTGATATTAGGTTTTGATTGAATCTGGCCTGAGCGGCGTCGTCGTGTGATGGATCTGTGTGAACGACTGTGCAGAGGCGGAGTCTGGAGATGTGTGGGCACGACGGGCCGGAGGAGCCGTGTTAATTAAGATTATGCAAATGAAAGAATATAAACACGGGACGAGCTGGAGCAGTGGGTTAAAAGCTCGCCTACGAACCACAGTGTATCCGGTTCAGTTCACACAGACTGTTTCATGTTCTCCACTCGACTTACTGCGTTTGCACAAAGGCCACACTGAAAATAAAACTAGGACTAAACTAAACTAAACCTTCAGAACCGTTATGACTTTCTTTATCCTAAATCTTTGTCTCGTGATGGATCTGTTGACCCGACCTCCGCAGAACCATCTGTCGTTACGCTCGAGTGTCTCGTCTGTGCAGGAGCCTCCAGCCACTTTGACTAAACGGGTTTGACTCTTTTGATGGTAAAAATACACTAGTCCTGGTTTAGTCCTGGTTTAGTCCTGGTTTAGTCCTGGTTTAGTCCTGGTTTAGACCCGGTTTAGACCCGGTTTAGGCCTGGTTTAGGCCTGGTTTAGTCCTGGTTTAGTCCTGGTTTAGTCCTGGTTCAGTCCTGGTTCAGTCCTGGTTCAGTCCTGGTTTAGCCCTGGTGTAGACCCGGTTTAGTCCTGGTTTAGTCCTGGTTTAGACCTGGTTTAGACCTGGTTTGGTCCTGGTTTAGTCCTGATTTAGTCCTGATTTAGTCCTGTTTTAGGCCCATTTTAGTCCCATTTTAGCCCTGGTTTTAGTCCTGGTTTAGTCTGGTTTTAGTCAGGTTTTAATCCTAGTTTGGTCCTGTTCTGGTCCTGTTTTAGTCCTATTTTAGTCCTGGTTTAGCCCTGTTCTGGTCCTGCTCTGGTCCTGTTTTAGGCAATTTTACGCCTATTTTAGTCCCATTTTAGTCCTGGTTTTAGTCCTGGTTTTGTTTTAGTCCTGGTTTTAGTCCCGGTTTAGTCCTGTTTTAGTCCTGTTTTAGTCCTGGTTTAGCCCTGGCCAAGGACGAGACGACACTCTCATCAGGGACGACGGCTCTGACGCTCAACTGACTCGTCTTACGCTTTCGCCCGGTTCTTTTTCTGCGACGGTCCGGTCTGGTCTGGTCTGGTATAAGTTTTTATTTGAACAGGGACAGTGACAGTGACGTTATATCGACCTTAAAAAACAGGACAGATGTTTGGTGCCAGGTTAGAGCAAAAATACCAGTTTCCACGTGTCGTCCCTGGACAGACCGATGTTACATAAGAAGAGTTTGGTGAAGATGGATGAAAGACGAGTAAAACATGTGGTACATACATCAAATACAACACATCTGCTCCTCAAATACGACTTTTATAAAACATTCAGTCCACACTCACACAATCAGTCACTTTCAGATCTAAAATCCTCTTTTTTCACTCACTGATCGGTGCAAACTCACTTTGATTTTAGCCATTTCTTTGTCACATGTGCAAACTTTTGAAAATTGTTATAATCTCATTTGGCTTTAACTCTTCCACTGACGTCCTACATTTTGGATTTGCACTCTCCTCTAGAGGGCGCCGTAGTGACTCGAGTTAAACAGTAGACAGATCCGCTTAAATAAGCAGATTATCGAAGTTTAGGAAACCACCGAAATTCCACAGCAGAACTAAATCTGGACTAGACCAGGACTAAACCAGGACTAAACCAGGACTAAACCAGGACTAAACCATGTCTACTACATGATCCTTTAACTGAGCTCAAACCAAGACTCAACAACATGAACACGTCCTGTCACGTCTGGAGTCAGAGTCGATCAAATCCTCGTCCTAAAAGCAGCAGCATCTTCACGACACGACGTGAATGAAACATGAATATGAGTGAAACATGCGGGAAAAGGGATTGTTCAGGGATGGAAACTTCACATTTGATTTCTGACTTTGTGACACTTTGACCCAGAGCTGTGGTCATCAGACTTTTCTCCACAAAAACACAAATGTTACGAGACACGGAGATAAAACAGCAGTGATCAAGGATTAGCCTGAAATGGATCAACAGTGTGGATATGTTTATGACAGTAGGGACGACCATCCTGACGATATGAGATAATGTTTAAACTTACGCACACACATCTACGAGACGACCATCCTGCATCGTTTGACAAACTTGAGCTGAAAATATCCATCGTAACAGACCATGAGAAATAAAATATTGTACATAGTTTGTGTTAGTTTGGATTTGTGTGAATAATGGGACGTTTGTGTCGACTTTGCTATCGCTAAGTTAGAGCTAGCTGAACAGCATTTTGCACAACTCATGGCTAATGCAGCATGTCCTTTATCCTGTAAAAGTCGTGTCCTTTGTTGTGTCCTTATCGTGTCCTTTGTCGTGTCCTTTGTCGTGTCCTTTATCATGTCCTTCATCATGTCCTTTATCATGTCCTTTATCATGTCCTTTGTCTAGGACTTTCTCAGGTTGGTTCATGTGTTTTTTTATAGTCAAGAATTTTATAATTGTCACATTTATGTTTCATTCATTGTTCATTTCACTTTCAGCAAAAAAAAAAAAAAAAAAAAAAAAAAATAAAAGTGATGCTCAGACACCTACAGATTGTCTTGCAATTGATGTTTCAGTGACTTTAAAAAAAAAAAAAAAAAACTGTAAACCTTGGTTTAATAATTATCGAGATAATATCGTTAATCGCGATGAGTCTAAAAATGTCCCGTGTTGCTCGATTCTCTGATCTGCTCTGATGTCGTTTCCTCGTCACGAACCTCGTCACAAACAAACCTGCAGATTTAGGCTGAGTTCTTCTCTCAAAATGAAAACACTCTGTTCCACCTTGTGATGTCATCATGTGGTAATACAGGAAGTGCTCCGCTGTGTTTTTAAACTCTTCATTTCTAGAATCATTTGGACAATTTCAGCTCCTGGAACAGCCTCTTATCTCGACTCTTGAGGAGCTGTTCACTTGAAAACTACCACTTGATGACATCACAAGGTGGAACAGAGCGTTTTGAGCTTTGAAGATGTTACAGACTAATAATAAAGTGTGACTCAAACATGTGAAAAATGAAACAAAACACAAGTCCACGTCTGTTTTAGATGCGATAACGACATTGTAACATGGATTAAACCTCAAACGAGAGTCCATTTTGTGTGACACAGCAGCTTTAAAAATGTCCACGTCCTTCAGTTCTCGGACTCGGACGTGACGACTCTTTTTTTGTTCATCGAGTGTAAACATTCTGCAAACACACGGCAGAGTCTTGGAGCGCCGTCTGTTTCATTATGTGCATTTTTCTGGACCTATTTTCCATTGTGTTTGGCTGATTTTACGAAAATGTCGAACAATCTTCCAACATTTCCTGGAACATTGGCGGATCCCATTTTCCCGTAAAGTCCGTGTGGTTTCAGCTGGAGATCGGTGGTGACGTCGCAGGAAGCAATCAGCGCATTGTAACCGTGTATTCTCTCCTGTATAAAAGCCAATTACTGCTCAGTCCTCCAACTCTGGGGCCACCGAACAAATTATGCTAATTCTGACATTTTCATATTCTTTTGTCTAGCGCCGATAATCCACTTACGTCCTCTTTTTCTAATAGATTATATTTTTCAGAATGTTGCCGTTTTTTTGTCGTCTTAACGCCGCTGTGAATAATTTAACAGTCATGAAATTTTCAGGGCCGTCCTCCAGGGTGGGAACAAGAAAAGCCACTCTGAGGATGCATGGGCGCATTTATTCATGAGGAGTAAGAACATGTTTAGGCCGAAGAAGAAGACACGGGACAGGCGCCGGCTCCACCGTCCCAAACGGGTAGAAGAACATTCGCCGCTTTATCGGTGAAACTTCAGGCCATAGGACAGCGACGGTTTAAAACTTAAAGGTTGTTACTTCATTAAACATCTTCGTAACTCCCTGTGATGCTTCTATCTGTATTTTTAGTAGTTTTTAGCGTGTTTGAAGTTCATTATCGCCCTCTGCTGGCTCCACATGGAAAACCAGCCTTGCAACATGGCCGACGTGTCCCGAAAACAGTTCTCCTGTGAAATCCTGGCTCGTTTTTTAAATATCTGGCAACGGTATTTGCTTTTCATGCGATAATTCTGCCTTATTTCGATAAAAGAGAAAAAGTCTGCTCCCTGACGGTGTGTTCTCATAGGGAGCTGCAGGGGGAGCTCTAGCGCAGACACTTACTTAGTTCTGCTTTAAGGAGGTAGTGTTTTTATTATTACACAAAATGGACTCTTGTAGCTTTATCCATGCTCTAACACTGTTCCTTCCTCAAAAACAGACCTGGAGTTGTGTTTTTCATTCACAGATGTTTGAGTAACACTCCATTCCACCTCGTGATGTCATGAAGTGGTAGTTTTCAAGTTCACATCTCCTTTTACCTTTAGTTCAGTCGAGAAAAGCGGCGATTCCAGGAGCTGAAATGATCCAAATGATTCTAGAAATGAAGGTGTGTGGAGTTTAAAAACACAGCGGAGCACTTCCTGTATTATCACCACATGATGACATCACAAGGTGGAACAGAGTGTTTTCAGTTTGAGAGAAGAACTCAGCCTAAATCTGCAGAAACGAAACACAACTCCAAGTTTGTTTGTGACGAGGAAACGACATTACACTGGTCTCTCGTTTATCGTTCTAAAAATAACCCAAACAGGTGAAATCCACGAAGTTTCAGCTTTATTTTTTACATTATTCTCTCTGTTTCTTGTCTGTAAACCCCCTCACCACACACTTTATACACTTTTCTCACACATTAACATTTTCTCACATTTCTCTCTCGTTTAAACACAAAGTTCAAACCTTCGTCGGTGCCTTTGTCGGTGCAGAACGTTTCATCGACATTGTGGGTTTTGTCGGGGAGAAAACTTGCAAACATACAGCACTTCAGAGTCACACTGATCCAACATTTATGTAAATTTGTCTGACACATTCTGTACTGTACAGGAGACACGGAGGAGACTGATGGACAATGGTCTACAGTCCCTCAGCCAATCAGGACGCAGAACACAATGGTCTACAGTCCCTCAGCCAATCAGGACGCAGAACACAATGGTCTACAGTCCCTCAGCCAATCAGGACGCAGAACACAATGGTCTACAGTCCCTCAGCCAATCAGGACGCAGAACACAATGGTCTACAGTCCCTCAGCCAATCAGGACGCAGAACACAATGGTCTACAGTCCCTCAGCCAATCAGGACGCAGAACACAATGGTCTACAGTCCCTCAGCCAATCAGGACGCAGAACACAATGCATGTTTTGTAAAAAAGTAAAATTGCACCAAAAAAATCCAAGAAACAGCGAGACCACGAACCGCGATATAACGAGGGACAAATGTACAACGTAGATCAGAGAAAATAGCGTAACAGTTAAATTTGTGTATTTTTCTTGTGTCCAAGAAGAATTTCCTACATACAGTCGACGTTCTGGCCCAAAAAATCCTCTATATAACATTTTTCTAAACCCTCTGCTCTATTTGACCCTGTCTGTTCTTAAAAGTACTGCATTTTTCCATTTGAAAGACGCCGTCCCTCTCCACTGTCGACACAAACCTCAGTTAGATTCCCACAGATCTGCTCTTCAGACTCGACTCAAGCACCAAAATCAGTTTACGCCGAGCCGCAGAAACCCAGACTCTTCACAGACGTTCTCCAGGGAGCCACACAAAGTCCCCGGTCCATTTTTCCCCCATTTCTGCGACTGTGAGCGTGGAAGCAGAGCCAGTCCTCTCTCCCCGGAGTCTTTGATTACTGGTCTCTTCATGTCAGTAGATCTGAAACACGATGTGATCTTCTGTAACGGGAAATCGATGTGTGTCTGGGCGGACGGCGAAGGACGAGGCTCAAAAACCAATTTACATGTTTGATTCTGGTAAATGAGGGAATGGGAATATTTGACTCAGGCTAGAACTTCATATGAAAAGATGTTTAGAGGTTTTAAACATCGGAAATCAGCTTTAGGAGGGTCAGGTTTGGAAGGGCATCTGACGCAATCTAAGAAAAACTGGTGATTTAAAGCAAAACTAAAAGATCTTACAGTATGTCACACAAAAATGGCGTCTTTTTGAGCTTTAAGTCATGTTCTAAGGCTGAAAAACAGACCTGGAGTTGTGTTTTTATTAGACTGTCACTCAAAATGCTCTGTTCCACCTCGTGATGTCATCAAGTGCTAGTTTTCACATGAACAGCTCCTTTTAACTTTTGGACTGACAACTCCAGATTTGCTGAAATGATCCAAATGATTCTAGAAATGAAGGTACGTAGAGTTTAAAAACCACACTGCAGCACTTCCTGTGTTACCACTTGATGACATCACAAGGTGGAACAGAGCGTTTTGAGTCTGAGAGAAGAACTCAGCCTAAATCTGCAGGTTAAACATGTGAGAATGAAACAAAAAAACAACTCCAGGTCTGTTTGTGATGAGGAAACGACATTAGAGCAGAGAACACGGTGTAACATGGCTCTTTAATGAAAAAAGACACTGCTGGAAAAAGAGAAAACACAATAATTTTAAGGACAATGGAGGAGCAAACGGGTAGAGATCCAAACATTTATAACACTCCTGAGCATCTGGAGCTGGTCCCAGGTCTGAGGCATCACAGGGGACGAACTTCGACAAATGCAAATCACAAAATATTAAATTTACTCTTAAAAGTGGTTTACTCACTTAAATATCTGTGTATTTGATTAGATTTTTAAATATATGTTCAGTTAGTATAAGTAAGAAGAACTTCATCACGAGGTGGAGCAGAGTTTTCAGTTTGAGAGAAGAAGAACTCAGCCTAAATCTGCAGGTTTCTTTGTGTTTTAATCTCTACAGCGTCTCAGATCAGAGACATGAGGCTCTTTAAATATGTCACTGTCATTACGTAATGTGCTTATGTCGCCTCGAAGACGACCAATCAGAGCGAAGGAACCGCCGGGATTCAGTCAGTTAAAGGAAAAATAAGGATAAAGGTGTAAAATGGAGGAAATTGTATGAAAAAAGGCAAAAGTACAACTGATACTTCATTTCTCACGATTTTTATGGCTGAAAAATGAAGAAAGGTGAGCTGTAGTGTCTATAATGTGCTCATAACGTGTCCTTAAAGGGTTAAACATGTGAGAATGAAACAAAAAAACTGCAGTTTGTTTGTTTGTGACGAGGAAACGACTTTAGAGCAGATCAGAAAACGGCGAAACACGAGCGGTTTTCCTCTTACACTGATCGGTTGGTTTGTTTTCAGGTTTTATTGTCTCCATTCATAATTTAAAGCCTCTGTACCTGATTTTCTTCTGTGAATTTGAGCAAAATGTGTCCAACTCCGCTGCAGATGCATAATTATAAAAGTGTTATATTGTCCGACGCTAAGGAAGAGTGTGATTAGCATGATAGTTGTTGCATAACTCAGCATTTGTGCAGCATATACGGGATTGTGCAGCTCGTCAAAAGAGTTAAAGGAGGATCATGAGCTGATCAGAGAGAAAGTATAAACTCTGGGACAGTGAAAACGAGCGAAAATGAAGAAAATACAACATATAAACCCAAATCTGCAGGTAATTATCACGTTTGATGGTTTAAGTGCTTTGATTTGGAGTTCAACAGTTTGTTCGTCATGGTTCATAAAATCTACAGCTGTAATGATAGTTTTCTGAGTCTAGTGTAATTTCATTCGACAAATACAACAACGGCAGCGAACACTACGACCCGAGAGCATGAAACTGTTTGTGTGACTGTGAGAAGTGATCAGGAAAAGTGAGAAGAGTGAGAGGATGTAAAGAGCCTCCTACCGGACCAGAAGGACAAGCGCTGACGGAGAAACTTCAGGTTCTTCAGGTTCTTCAGGTTCTGGGCTGGTTCTCTCCATCAAGGATCCAACAGTTTGTACCCGACTGGACACCTGAGTTTGACAGACACGACCGACCATCAGTGAACATCTCAGTGATTAAACAAGCTCCTATTTATAGTCCAGTCCTCCAGCCACAGCCTTAAAGCAATGGCCTAAAATGGACGACACCTGAACGCACCATTCCAGCAGACAAAAAAAACAAAAAGTGCAAGATGCTAGTGGGCTATTGATGCTAATGCTAACAGCTTCTAGCATAACAGCAAACAACCAGACTGTGGAAACTGGACTCACGTGCAACACAAACACAAAACTCCGGGTTTATTTGAAATACAGATGAACAAATGAAACAAACGACAATCCAGCAACACAAACTGAACAGAGACAGAGCATCGGCCACGCCCCTGATTAACGACAGGTGCATTATGAGGACATTCGTTCTACGTTTGAATCATTTTGATAGAACATTTGAATAATGATTTGCAAAAACTATTTATTAAGAGCCTGAACACAGCGAGATTTGTCCTGAATAAACAACTGAGCCTCTTGGAACAAAGTGGCTCAGGTGAAGATCTGCTCAGACGTGCAGGAGACAGGAGCCTTTACAAAAAAGAAATGAACAAATAAAAATATTCTGAAGATTCTAAATTATTAAAAATATCAAAAGTTAATATTTTTGCATTGTTGCTTTTCTTCTAAAAATTTGCCTTGTGACAGAGACGACCCAAAATGTGTCGTCCACATGAGGAGGAGCCCGTCTCAGGAGGTTAAAACACCAGATCCAGCTGCGTTATGTAACTATTATTTATCCTTCAAATCCACATAGAACAGCTTTGTATGAGAAAAGTTCAAACATTATGGGATGTTCTGGGCCTGTATAAGTTTAGTTTAAGCCTGTAAATAACGTCACAAAACCACCGAATGTTTCAGTGCATCGATATTCAGTTCTGTATCTGTGACTCCCGAGAAAAATCAGGAGCAGCACCTTCAGAAAATGTGTAAATGTGTTTTTGTCATTCGATTTTGAAGTTTACTCAACAGACGTTAAGTTGAAGTGTCCTCTTTTTGAACGTCGTCTCGTGCTTTTACTGCGATCATCAGCTGAAGTGGATCTGGACTTGATTAAACGTCCACTCTGTGAGGAGTTAAGTGTGCGCTCGAGCGTTCCTCACCAGGATTAGCCGTTACAAATCAAAATAATACGTCTTTTGAATAGGCAGAAGTCGTCAAAAGTTCTTCTAAGGATGTCACTGAAGTAAAGGTTTGGAGACGGTGGAAAGTGCGGCTGACCTTCTCTCGGAGGTTTTATTTCAGCCGATCGTCACTGTCCAACTTCAGCTCGGTTCACTCTGAATGTCAGACACTAAAACAGGTGAAAGAGACTGAGAACGCACGGAAATAAAATAAAAAGATGCAGCAGCTTGTGTTTATACAGTTGTCCCTGTGAACGTGCATTGTGTTCTGCGTCCTGATTGGCTGAGGGACTGTAGACCATTGTGTTCTGCGTCCTGATTGGCTGAGGGACTGTAGACCATTGTTCTGCGTCTGCGTCCTGATTGGCTGAGGGACTGTAGACCATTGTGTTCTGCGTCCTGATTGGCTGAGGGACTGTAGACCATTGTGTTCTGCGTCCTGATTGGCTGAGGGACTGTGATTGGTTCTGAGGGGGACTGTAGACCATTGTGCGTTGATTGGCTGCGTCCTGGTTGGCTGAGGGACTGTAGACCATTGTGTTCTGCGCCTGATTGGCTGAGGGACTGTAGACCATTGTCCATCAGTCTCTTCCGTGTCTCCTGTACAGTACAGAATGTGTCAGACAAATTTACATAAATGTTGGATCAGTGTGACTCTGAAGTGCTGTATGTTTGCAAGTTTTCTCCCCCCGACAAAACCCACAATGTCGATGAAACGTTCTGCACCGACAAAGGCACCGACGAAGGTTTGAACTTTGTGTTTAAACAAGAGAGAAATGTGAGAGAAATGTTAAGAGAAAAGTGTATAAAGTGTGTGGTGAGGGGTTTTACAGACGAGAAACAGAGAGAATAATGTAAAAAATAAAGCTGAAACTTCACGGATTTCGCCTGTTGTGGGTTATTTTCAGAACGTGACCCCGAGATAAACGGTGGACCGCTGCACACATCTGGAGACGCTTCACAAACTCTCTGGAACATGGCTGTTATTCTACATTTTACCCAGTACCCCAAACATATCCCTGTAAACTGCTTTACTCATTCTACATTTAACAATCCAGCAGTGACCTTTGACCTTTGCACAATGAAAGAATGAATCTATTTTATTATCGTCTTGTATATAAAAAACGCTGAGCTCTTAACAAAATTCAATAAAATACAATAGTTCAGCTGCCAAACAACAAACAAACTCATTTAAACAAACTCATCTGCTGCTTTTTCCAGACGTTACAGAGAAATGATGCCAACTTATGAACATTAGAACGAAACAAAAAGTTTATAGACTGAGAAAAAGACTGAATAAAAGAGCTGGAATTGCACCGTCAACCTGTGGGTCAAAGGATCTGCTGCTCAACTAATGATGTGGACGTCGAGAGCAGGATTTGAACCGCCAACCTTCAGATCAGTGACAAACTCTACCAACCTCGTCTTTACACTTCCTGATTTGACCGTTTCCTACAGAACTGGATGGATTTGCTCTTAAACGACGTGAATCTCGTTGTTTACCTGTTTGTAACGTGTCACATGGTTAATTGTGTCGCACAGGGAGCCGTCGACGGTGGAGAAACGGCACAGAGACGATGAAAGAATGAATCTCGATCACAGAGATGTCAGATTGATTACACTCATAAATAATCATCTGCTTTGACGAATCTTTTCTTAATGGCCTTTTAGCGACAGCTCCATCAACAACACGAGCGCCGCACACACGCCCGGGGTTTACAGCGGCGCTAGGCTACGTGGATGTGTGTGGAGGTGTGTGGAGGTGTGTGGATGTGTGTAACTGTGTATAAATGTGTGCGAATGTGTAAATAAATGTGTATAAATGTGTGTGGATGTGTGTGAATGTGCATAAATGTGCAGGGAGAGGAGTGTAGGAGTGTGAAACATACAATAGTCCTTAGATCATGTGAGGAGTGATCATGATGATTTCGCTCTTTGCGCAGCAGCGTGTTAGCTAGCTCGTGTCTTAAAGCTAACAGTCACTTTTATTGAAACTGCAAAACATGATAAACAACCTATTAAAATTATAATGAACTAAAATACTAAATA
This sequence comes from Periophthalmus modestus, assembly GCA_019594935.1. Lineage (NCBI taxonomy): Eukaryota > Metazoa > Chordata > Actinopteri > Gobiiformes > Gobiidae > Periophthalmus > Periophthalmus modestus. The sequence goes on from JAIEZT010000124.1 coordinate 887,128, forward strand.
AACACGACCCGATTGGTGTCGTTTTAATTTTTATTATGCCTCAAAATTAGCCTCTGTCTCGGGTGAAGTTTTTATTTTATTTGTGTCGTGTTTAACCTGTGAGAGCAAAATAACAAAGAAATCCATGAAACAGAGTCTGAGAAAGAAGAAACGTGACATAGTGAAGGACGACTGGACCTGCCGTTTGTCAGAGGAAATCACAATCAGAATCAGAAGAAGTTTTATTGCCATTGTCCGTGAGCAGAGCTCAGACGAGGAATTTACTTCTGTGATAAAGTGTGACATACAACACACACAAAAAAACACACTGAATAAATACAAATAAGAGCAGGAGGTAGAAAAAATATATACAACAGCAGCATCAGAACAGCAGTGCATCATGGGATATTTAGTGACCAGTGTTATGAAGTGTCCAGTTTAGTGCAGGTTTATGAAGTGTTCATGAGACAAACAGCAGAGGGGAAGAAACTGTTCTTGTGACGAGAGGTTCTGGTCCTGATGGACCGTAGCCTCCTGCCAGAGGGAAGTGGCTGAAATAGTCCATGTCCAGGGTGAGAAGTGTCAGCTGCTGTACGACCTGCTCCACCCGAGTCCTGGAGACGTACAGGTCCTGGAGAGATGGAGGCTGCAGCCAATCACCTTCTCAGCAGAGCACAATGCGCTGCAGTCTCTGTCTGTCCCTGTGGCCCCAGAGAACCACACAGTGATGGAGGAGGTGGAGGAGTCAGTGAGGATGGAGTCAGTGATGAGGAGGAGTGATGGAGGAGAGGATGGACTCAGTGATGGCCATGTAGAACTGCACCATCATCTGGACCGGTAGCTTGTCTTTCCTCAGCTGCCGCAGGAAGTACATCCTCTGCTGGACTTTCTTGATGAGGAGCTGATGGTCGGCTCCCACTTGAGGTCCTGGGTGATGCAGGTGCCAGGAAGCGGAAAGAGTCCACGGTGGTGATGGGGGAGTCAGTCAAGGCGAGGGGAGGCAGGGGGGCTGTGACTTTCCTGAAGTCCACAATCATCTCCACTGTCTTCTGGGCGTTGAGCTCCAGGTTGTTGCTGCTGCACCAGGACACCAGCCGATCCACCTCCCTCCTGTAGACAGACTCATCCCCGTCCGAGATGAGCCCGATGAGGGTGGTGTCATCCGCAAACTTGACCAGTTTGACGGAGTCGTGGCTGGAGGTGCAGCAGTTGGTGTACAGGGAGAAGAGCAGAGGAGAAAGTACAAAGAGACCGCCTCAGACTCCACTATAATCTGCTCCTCTGTTTTGAATTTTGCTGGATGCTGCCTTTACTGTAACCGACAATAAAAATCTACAGAACGAACTCTGTCTCCAGACGTTCATGTCGTTTTCCAGGCCTCATCTCCAGACGTTCACGTCGTTTTCCAGGCCTCATCTCCAGACCTTCATGTCGTTTTCCAGGCCTCATCTCCAGACGTTCATGTCGTTTTCCAGGCCTCATCTCCAGACGTTCATGTCGTTTTCCAGGCCTCATCTCCAGACGTTCATGTCGTTTTCCAGGCCTCATCTCCAGACGTTCACGTCGTTTTCCAGGCCTCATCTCCAGACCTTCACGTCGTTGGTCTGACTGATGCTCTGTTTACTGTGCTACATCTATTTTGCATGACATTTATATTGACACTTAAGTCGACGGCTGCTGTAAATAGTTTGCGTGTTTCCAGCCGGGCCCGGTGTGTGCGCTCGGAAATTAGGGAGATTGATTGAGCGAATTCATGCATCAATCACGCTGATAATTAATGACGCCGTATCTTCGCTCAATTGACCTTGTCATGAAATAACCATGAGAAAAACAGTTGGGAGCATGTTCAAACGCTCAAGGTCAGTGCTGGGGAAATGCAAACGAGCCACTGACTCTAATGTGTCACTGTTTATTCAACTCGCTCCCGTTCGGTAATATCCAGATTTATACTGACTTAAAAACATGATTAACTCCACAACTTTATTTTAAATGACTGGCAATGGTCCAGAGTTATTCCTCACTGACCGTATGCATCCAGAGCATCCTAATTACTCACAGTGATGAGTTTATAGTAAATCATAAAACAGGCTCCTTTTTAAATAGCACTTTTCCACTTTAAACGCTTCATATCAAGGAAAAACTCACACAAACTCACACAGAACCAACGATGTTCATGTCGAGAGCGAGAATCGAACCGACAACCTTCAGCTCAGAGGGTGAACGCTCGACCAACTGAGCCACCGTCGCATTGTGTCAGGTCATATCTCGAACAGTTAACGAGCTGTGTCTGTTTTTTATTGTCAGTTTATTGTAAATGTTTTTCACCGTATGCATCCAGAGCATCCTAATTACTCACAGTGATGAGTTTATAAGCTCAGAGACTGGAGTTTAAAGCTAACAATAACTAGCATGCTAACCACTTCACTTCATAGAGTTAGTTTGACTTTAAGAGCTGCTCATACAAAATATCAGACAGAATTAGCCCAAATTTATGTGTAAAAAAACCACACAGGGCTGTTTTTTTGTGATTTTTTCTTTATTTAAAATGTCAAACTTAAAATATATTTTGACATTTTTGTTCTGTAAATGCCAGTTTGGATTTTTCATATTAATCTTGAATATTTTTTCTGCCATTTTTGACTCGTGTTGGAACAAAAGATTAAAACAAAAAGCTCGTTTTTGGGTTTTTTTCACAGTTATCGTCAGCAGGTTTTGGACCAGGCCTGGAATGATATTTAAGTTTGATTTAACGATTATTTCACAATATTTATTAACGTAGCTGAGATTAAAATGTTATGGACATGTATAACGAGAATTTTAATATTTTTGTACTTTATTATGACTGAAAACAATCCTAGTATTGAAAATCGGCGCAGACACTGAAAAACTAGCAGGATCAGGCATCGCTTCAATGATGATATCGGTGAAGCTGATCTTCTACAGGACGAATGAGGGACTACAAGACGAATGAGGGACTACAAGAAAAATGAGGGACTACAGGACGAATGAGGGACTACAGGACGAATGAGGGACTACAGGACGAATGAGGGACTACAGGACGAATGAGGGACTACAGGACGAATGAGGGACTACAGGATGAATGAGGGACTACAAGAAAAATGAGGGACTACAAGACGAATGAGGGACTACGGGACGAATGAGGGACTACAGGACAAATGAGGGACTACAGGACGAATGAGGGACTACAGGACGAATGAGGGACTACAGGCCGATTGACGGACTAAAGGACAAATGAGGGACTACGGGACGAATGAGGGACTACAGGACGAATGAGGGACTACAGGACGAATGAGGGACTAGAAGACGAATGAGGGACTACAGGACAAATGACCCCTTCAGGACGAATGAGGGACTACAGGACGAATGAGGGACTACAGGACGAATGAGGGACTACAGGACGAACGAGGGACTACAAAACGAATGAGGGACTACAAGACGAATGAGGGACTACAGGACGAATGACAGACTAAAGGACGAATGAGGGACTACAGGACGAATGAGGGACTACAGGACACATGAGGGACTACAGGACAAATGAGGGACTACAAAACAAATGAGGGACTACGGGACGAATGACCCCTAGAGGACGAATAAGGGACTACAGGACGAATGAGGGACTACAGGACAAATGAAGGACTACAAGACGAATGAGGGACTACAGGACGAATGAGGGACTACGGGACAAATGAGGGACTACAGGACGAATGCGGGACTACAAGACAAATGAGGGACTACAGGACGAATGAGGGACTACAGGACGAATGAGGGACTACAGGACGAATGAGGGACTACAAAACAAATGAGGGACTACAGAACGAATGAGGGACTACGGGACGAATGACCCCTAGAGGACGAATAAGGGACTACAGGACGAATGAGGGACTACAGGACAAATGAAGGACTACAAGACGAATGAGGGACTACAAGACGAATGAGGGACTACAGGACGAATGAGGGACTACGGGACAAATGAGGGACTACAGGACGAATGCGGGACTACAAGACAAATGAGGGACTACAGGACGAATGAGGGACTACAGGACGAATGAGGGACTACAGGACGAATGAGGGACTACAAAACAAATGAAGGACTACAAGACGAATGAGGGACTACAAGACGAATGAGGGACTACAGGACGAATGAGGGACTACGGGACAAATGAGGGACTACAGGACGAATGCGGGACTACAGGACAAATGAGGGACTACAGGACGAATGAGGGACTACGGGACAAATGAGGGACTACAGGACGAATGCGGGACTACAAGACAAATGAGGGACTACAGGACAAATGAGGGACTACAGGACGAATGAGGGACTACAGGACGAATGAGGGACTACAGAACGAATGAGGGACTACAGGACGAATGAGGGACTACAGGACGAATGAGGGACTACAGGACAAATGAGGGACTACAGGACTAATGAGGGACTATAGGACAAATGACCCCTGCAGGACGAATCAGGGACTACAAGACGAATGAGGGACTATAGGACGAATGAGGGACTACAAGAAAAATGAGGGACTACAGGACGAATGAGGGACTATAGGACGAATGAGGGACTACAAGAAAAATGAGGGACTACAAGACGAATGACTCCTGCAGGACGAATGAGGGACTACAGGATGAATGACCCCTGCAGGACGAATGAGGGACTACAGGATGAATGACCCCTGCAGGACGAATGAGGGACTACACCACCTCTTTGCATCACCTCCACCACCAGCCGCCTACAACCTCAGACCTGCTCCAACCTCCAGCCCCAAAGTCCTGTCCTGCTCCTCTCTCTGCTCAGACCTGAAGAAGCTGCATCTGTCGCTTTTCCTCGTCCTATAAAGACGATTACGTTTGTTACCGATTATATAAAACGCGCCATGAACTTTTACCGTCTTCCTCTTTATCACGATATCGTTTATTGTCCCGTCTGTTCTGCGCCCTTCAGTCTGAGAGTTCTTCATCTCCGTGGCGTCGTCTCTTCTGTGATAAGACCAGAACGTCCCGAGGAGAAGATCCAGCGATACAGAAGAACCGGAGGCACATCATTGGACAGAGACGATAAAGAGAAGAACCCGTCCAACCCCCCGAGAGTCTGGAGCAGGAGGCACCTGAGGGAGCTTCTGAGAGCACCAGAACAGAAACACATTATGAGGAAACTTAAACAAGACGCCGCTTAGAAAGAAAAAGATCTACAGCGAAAACCCGACGTGGAGCCTCGTTTGTGAAACTCGTCTACTCAAAATGATGCCACGGAAATCGAAGGAAATGCACCAGGACGAAATGTAACAGAAAAAAAAGTTTCCACAGCTCCAGTCGACGAGAGTAAATCAGCAAAACACGATTTAGACACGAGGATGTGTTTTCAACGTTAAATGGAAGAAGTTTGTTTTATTTCTCAAGTGTCGTATCTGTGGAGCCCTCAGTGTCCAGGGTCCGGTTTAGTCCAGGTTTAGTCCAGGTTTAGTCCAGGTTTAGTCCTGGTTTAGTCCTGGTTTAGTCCTGGTTTAGTCCTGGTTTAGTCCTGGTTTAGACCTGGTTTAGACCTGGTTTAGACCTGTCTAGTCCAGATCTAGTCCCGGTTTAGTCCTGGTTTAGTCCTGGTCTAGTCCTGGTTTAGTCCCGGTCTAGTCCAGGTTTAGTCCCGGTCCATAGCCCAGGTTTAGTCCCGGTTAGTCTGGTTTAGTCCTAGTCTAGCCCAGATCTAGTCCCGGTCTTGTCCCGGTCTATCACAGATCTAGTCCCGGTCTAGTCCAGGTCTAGTCCAGGTCTAGTCCCGGTCTAGTCCCGGTCTAGTCCAGGTCTAGTCCAGGTCTAGTCCAGGTTTAGTCCAGGTTTAGTCCAGGTTTAGTCCTGGTTTAGTCCCGGTCTAGTCCCGGTCTAGTCCCGGTCTAGTCCCGGTCTAGTCCCGGTCCAGTCCCGGTCCGGCCCGGGTCTAGTCCCGGTCCAGCCCTGGTCCGGCCCGGGTCTGGTTCAGCCCGGGTCAGATCTGCTCATGTGGCACTTGTGTTTTTGCCTCTAAAGAATCGTATATAAATCGTGATTTTCACCCCGGTTCTTCGAGTCGTGCGGCTCGTCTGAAACATCTCGCTCCTCTCGGTCTGAAGAGCTCGAGTTCTGACCCAGACCCCCTCATCACCGCTGAAGAAAATCCACTTTTACAGCCACACTGAACCGTGTTACGTAAGAGCAGCCTCTCCATCAATGAGTGTCTCCACGGGGAGCACGGGCTACATACATGATCAAATCCACACGCTTCACTCCGAGCACACGCCACGGCCCTGAGAGGAGTAATGCTGCCCCCCGGTGGTCCATCCGGGAGAGGGGGCTTCACACTGAGGGATGGAGATGGTTTTACTCTGGGGATTTCAAAGCTTTTAGTGTCGTCGCAATGCTGCAAATTCAAACTCAACTTTGATACTAAAGAAAAGACTCGATACTCGATACTCGATACTCGATGTCGATGCCACAGTGACACGAAAAACACGATTTAGACAAAAGAATGTGATTTTCAACATTAAATGGAAGCACTTTGTTTTATTTCCCATGTGTCCTATATCTGTGGAGCCCTCTATGGTCCTGTTTAGACCTGGTTTAGACCTGGTTTAGTTCTAGTTTAGTCCTGGTTTAGTCCTAGTCTAGTCCGGGTCTAGTCCAGGTAGGTTCCATAATGGTCTTGATCTAGTCCGGGTCTAGTCCGGGTCTAGCTGTTTTTTCTAGTCCTTGTGTCTTACACTTTTTCTGATTCATAGGATTTTTTTTCGTTCTAAACCTTTTCAGGAAAAGTCAATTTTTTTCTTGTGAATGTGACTTTTTCATTATCGGTATTTCCTCAAACGAATATCCAGTTTTGATCCTCATTTTAGTATCGATTATTATCTGTCCTGATCCGCCTGTTCCCTGGATCCTTGTTGTTCTCTGCTCCCCCGTCCCTCACCTGCCTGAGTCTGGAGCTGGGCGGAGTCTCAGGCTCCTCCCACACACCTGCAGCTCATCAGCCTGATGATCACCACCTGCCGCGGATAAAGGAGCAGCTCTCCAGTCACTCGGAGTTAAACCAGCTCTAGACTCTGGTATCGTAACCTCACTCCTCCTGCTCCTCCTGCTCCTCCTGCTCCTCCTGCTCCTCCTGCTCCTCCTCTTGTCACCGGACTCCGGCTGTCACCCGCTCACCTACTAGACAGACTCACCCTTCACCTCTGCACCTTGTACATATTACACGAAACTGTAAATAAACACTGTAAACTTGCCCTGGTCCGGCGTGTTGGTCCGTTCATTTTACAACATTATCTCATTTCCGATATTTTTGAAAGTCCTACATTTAATCGTGTGTAAGTTCTTCTACAAACTGGTTTAATTTCCACTATTTTTACCTCCATAATCCTCATCGTGGGACCAGAAAAAACAGATTATGTAACAGTTTTTACTCAATAAGAAACAACCTCCACAAGGAAAATAAACAGAACAAACCGGTTTAATGATCTGATGTTTCAGCTGAATCCGACAAAAACACATAAAATTAAGAATATTCATTTGAAACTTGTGTAGTTTAGTCACATAAATGTAAGAAAAAAAAGTATCACAGGTGATTCATCGTGTGATGGTTTTATGTGGGAAAAATGGCTCAAATGGATCATTTTTGAGATTTTTAAAACAGAAACATGGAAAAAAAATAGCCAGGTTTAAGTTTCTTGCTTCTTTTTGACGTTATAGAAACTAAAAAACACACATGGACATGGACACAGATTCTTGTTCTTGTTTTGTATTTAAATAAACTAGATCTTTATGAAAAATTGCCTGAAAATTCAAATTTTGCCTCATTTTTTTGGACTTAAATTTTTTTATATATAATTCCAAATCTGTTTATTAAAGTTTGGTGTTGCACTTTTTGTCAGAATGTTGTAAAGTCCAAGACTGTAAAGTTTGGTGTAGGTGCTGCTTTAAGAAGTTGGTACAATACGATATATTTCAAATCGATTCGATACGATCCAGTGAAAAACAGGGCTTTAATTTTTTTTTTTTACTGTGAAAAATGTGGTTGATCTAAATGTTAATGTATTTTATTATTATTATTTTATTATTTATTTATTTATTTATTTATTATCAATCTTCCATTTATTGAAGATTAATGAACATAAAGTGCATTTTGTTTTGTGCATTTTTATGCATGTGCACCACAGCGAGACTCTGACTGAACCATCACGACAAATCGACTAAAACAACTCAGACTAAAAACCTGCTTAAACCAAAGTTAATATAAAATAAACCTGTTTTAATCATCAAAATGTCAAATGTTCTGCATAAATGAGTCTCTTTCCTCTCAACAAATCACACAAATGTTGGACTGTGACTGAATAAATTGGTAAAATACAAAAAAATATAATATATATCGATACTGTATCATTAGCTTAAAAAATAAAAGCAGACAAAGCTGAGGGTCGACTGAGACTCACCACAAACACAGTGAATACTTCAAATCTGTGTTTTTATTACACGTCAGACTGAACCACTCGACGTTTGTTCGTGCGACATCCTCAGCGACACATTAAATATCTGATATGACCTCGTTAAAGTAGATTTCACACACAAACAGTCAAAAGTTCACAGTTACATGACACGATATATCGACATTTCAGTTTTTTCGCACAGCCCTCGTCCTCGTGAGAGATTTTCTTTTGCGGAAACGAACTATAACTCGATGGAGGCAGGTTGGTTGGTTCCACACGACCAAAAAACTGAGAAAAGAAGAGTTTTGCCTGTTGATGAAGTCCTTCTGCGTGTGTGGTCGTGGTGGCTCTCGACGTGACGGTTCGTTCAGCTCCTCGTCTGTCTCTGAGGCGTCGTTCTGCTCGTTTCGTCCCGGGTCACGGCCGACCGTCGCCTCTCGCTCCAGAACGCTGCACTGTTGCCAACTGCTTGTGTAAATATCTTGAGAGCGTCTTACATTTAATCAGGCTCTTATAAAACATTTGGGTTTGCTACGAGCGGAGCATTAAAGACATTATCTGTCCAGCCGTGCATTACTCTGAGCTACAGTGGAATTCATAATGTGCTTTATATTGGATGAAGCACTTTTCTTGTGGGAGGTAGATGTTCATTTAAAAAATCAAAGCGGACACCACAGATGACACGGCGGCGTTAGAGTGCAGCTATTTAAATATTACGTTTTTTATATCCACGAACAAAGGCAGAGCTACAAAAACGGCCGTTGCTTCATTAGTTTGTCCACTGATCTGAAGGTTGGAGGTTCGATTCCAGCTCCTGTCAGATGTTTGCTCCATGTTCCACCACAGTGACACATTCAGGAGTTTTCAAATGAAAGAATTTCTTGCGGATTTTGGTTTGACCCGAGATCAGTTCACCTCAAAATTGTGGAGTCGCAGTAAATATAAGTGTGAACGATTATCTGTGTGATCCTCAGTCGTCCAGGGCTGATCCATCGCAAACGGAAAAGAAAATCTGTAACTGGAAGAAATGTTGTAGGAGTGAAGACGTTTCTCTGCTCGTCCAAGTCTCTTCTTCACTTCTGGTCAGATTCCTGCTGGACACTGACTTATTTCTGTCTGAAGGTGGCGCTAACGACACTGAAACACCAGTTTACAGTTTGTTTTGTAGGTTAGGTCCATCGTGTGCCCACTGTGCCCACACAAAATAAACCAAGCCCAAAAAACAGAACCAGGAACAGTCGTCCTAACTCACCTCCTAAACCTGGGGTGGGCAAACTACGGCCCAGGGGCCACACACGGCCCGTTGGTCTTATTAATCCGGCCAAACGTGACCAAATTATATTAAAATAGATAAGAGTAAACCTTTTTTAATTTACATTTCCCAAAAGATGCCACACTTCAGCTTCATCAACCCTGTTTCTCTTATTCTCTTATCGGCCCTTCTGCAAAAATGAGTTTAGCAAAGAAAAGAAAAGTGTTTAATACAAAATATTTTTTCACCAAAGTCCGATCAAAGCACCAAGGAAGTTTTTTGCCGACATTAACAAAAGCTAAAGCAAGATTTTCTCTGAAGGTGAGTTTTTAAAAGATGTCACAGGTCAAATCTCTGATGTAATGGAAACATATTTGTCCCGGCCCCTCCGTCAAACAGTTTACCCACCTCTGCCCTGACTCCTAAACTCTATCCTAATAAATAAATGTACTGATAGGATGTAAAATGTAGCTCGTCCTTTACACAGACCTGAACTTACAGCAGGTAAAAGTGACAACACGTAAAGAAGCTTAAATGTTTAGCTAAAGTCGTCCTGTAGCTAACGACACGAGCGAGACCATCGACTGGTTTATCGCATCTCAATTGTTTGACTTTCTACTCACCTGTGTCGTCGGCCATCTTAGGTGTTGCAGCCAAACCCGTCCCCCGGGAGCCGGAGCTTCTTAAGAAGGTTCCGGGTCAGACGCTGTGAGCCGAGGACGAGGGGTCTGAATATTTTAGCTTTTTTGAGTTTGTTTTCTACAGTTAACACTGATAAATGAATACAGAGCTCTATTTTAATAACAGATTTGACTGAACAAAGATGAAAACTGTTTTGCTAAAGATAACTTTTGACAGTATTGTTGGATTTGCTGAAACGTGCTTCATGGTGAGAGCGACCGATTCAGGGAGGAGCCAACCTCAGTCTGCTCAGTCTGATCTGATTCTTTTTGTGTCTGCTCATTAAAAAGTGATTTTAGACTGAAAAACCCTGTGTTAGTGATGGTCGAATGGAGCCTCGTGAAGCACTGTCTCAAATGTTTCGACGTGTCTGAGGAGAAACACTGACCTCTAGTGGACAAAGTTAGCCATTGCAAACCAGCGCACAACCAATGATTTGGGAACAAAAAGCTATTTTATTAGAAGTCATAAATAGTATATATTCTATTTTGAACATAAAAAATACAACAATTTATATATCACATGTTTTTATTAAGAAATAGAAGTTTTGGATCGCTTTTTTACATTTGTAGATGCCATCGAAAATGAAACAAATGCCAAAAGTCGTCAAATTCACCACTAACGTCACACAATACTGCTCACTACCCAACATTTTTCAGAAATATTGGTGCATCTTTTATACTGTAGCAGTTTAGCTCTTGTCAAACCACAGAAGTCACTGAACACTCTGAAGCTCTGAACCAATCACAGAGCGGAACATTCACTGAGCCAATGAAACGCTTCGATTCACTGAAGCGACTGACGCAGAGCGAAGCAGGAGGGGGAGGGGCCGACACCGACACTTTGGTCACGTGACGAGCTCCGGACTCCGCCTCATTTGACCATCACTACTTAAAACATTGGAAAAAACCATGTGCAAGAAGCTCAAATTACACCATAAAGCTTTAAAACGTCTTTGTACGAGCGGTGAAACTGTCCATGTGGTTATCGGTGATTAGAGAAATGACTTTCAGTAGAACCTCCTCAGCATCTATCAAAATGAAACATCTCTGAAACAACACTGCGGATCTTGACAATGACTCAAAACGGCTCGACTCAGACAAATGTGTGAACAACGTCCTTTAAATCTGCATCTCCATTGTACTTAAACGTCATTATACACAAAGCCAAAACCATTAGCAGAGCATTGAGCAGCAGCAACAATAAGAAAACAAAACTTCTGTGATGAATGTTCCTGAGAGCGTTCCAGCCAAACTGCTGCTGATTTCTCCTGCTCCGTTTATACCTGCTTTGTTTAATGCATAACAAATGTGTGGGTCTGCGCCGCTGCCTTAAACTCGCACACAGACGAAGGGGATTGAGAATTAGAGAATGCATCTGCCCGCCGTCGGAATAACAAATAACACTATTAGTGCAACAGGGGATGTGCTGCCAGCTCGTCCAAGATGAATCGCTGTGTCACGGCTCGGCCCGCACACATTTACCTAAAGAGCTTCGTAGTAATGTCGACGGCGGAGACGACACTTCGCTCTGATTATAGTGTTCTGCTTTTAGATATGACAGACGAGCGCCTCTCCTGTCTCTGAGGGTCAAAGATAAAGTTAATTAGAGTTTCTCCCGACCCCGAGGGAGGTGGGGGACACTGAGTGGACCATCTTCTTCACCTCCATCGTGGATTCAACATCTTGCAGCTCTGACTTAAGGTAAGGTACGGGATTTTCTTGCAGCGCAGCACTACTCCAAACTCTTGATTTACTGATGCTAAAGTAAATAACTCGTGTCCAACTGGTGGATATGGAAGCAGGAGGAGCACCAGGACGATATGGAGACCAGCTGGGACGACGAGGACGCACGGACAAGAAGATAACACCTATGATCTGGTCTGATAATACATTTTATTTATGTAGCGCTTTTCAAGACACTCAAAGACACTTCACAATTCATAAAAGAATAAAATATCACAAAATTTACAACTAAAATCAAGCATTAAAAGCAGTTTTAAACAGGTGAGTCTTGAGTTGTTTTTTGAAGGTGGGAGGTCAGTCACGGAGGGGTTTGGGCAGTGAGTTCCAGAGGGTGGGGGCAGCGATGGAGAAGGCTCTGTCCCCCCAGGTTCGGAGCTTGGTCCTACAGGGCAGGGACAGGAGGTTGGAGCTGGAGGAGCGGAGGGAGCGAGATGGAGTGTGGTGGTGGTGAAGTCCGTGAGGTAAGGAGGGGCCAGGTTGTGGAGAGCTTTGAATATGAGAAGGATTTTGAAGAGGATGCGTTGAGGAGCCAGTGGAGCTTGTGGAGGACGGGGGTGATGTGAAAGCTACTTATTCCCCAAGGACTGTGTGACCTCCACCTGAGAGGGGCATGAAACAATGAAGAAGACCCTCCTCACACACTCGCTCTTACACTGTGAGATCCTATAAAAGCTGCCGACACATCTCAGGACTCTCCTCTGTCCTTTCCTGAGAGTCCGGTGCGTCATTGTTCACTTTACCTGTGTGGAGCTCATTAAAACAGAGCTCTCAAACTCGCGAGATGATATTTTGTGGCCCTCAGGACAGTATGAAAGTTTAATGTTAGTGTGCCATTACCATGTTGCCAAATATGTAAACCCCAAACGCACAAGTCACTAGCGCTGTGTACTCCCGTCACAAAAGATTCAACGATGTATATCCATAAAATCCACAAGAATTTGCATTTTTCCCCCCAGATCATTTGAGTTTGAGACCCCTGCATTAAACCTTCTGACTATGTTTCAGTCTTTTGTCGTCTTTGATCACCTGAAACGAACAATTCTTACAGACTTTACGAGTTATAAACCTTTGAACCCCTTGTTGGCCTGTCGGACTCTTGAGGCAGTGGACACCGGTGGATCAAGAGCGTCGTTGCAGAGGCAAAAATCTAAGTTTGAAGGAGGAATTTCCATCAGCCTCAAATAAATTCTGTCCTGGACTCGAGATGTTGTCAAACGGTGGAAGGAAAACCTGCAGGAGTCTGAGGATTTTGTGGTTAATGTATCATATCCCAGACTGAAGTCACTGAGGTGCTCGTTTGCTCGGTGGAAGGGCAGTGGTGCTAAGGCCTGTGCTGCCCCAGTGTGACCAGAGGAGGCGCTGTGTTCACTGTGCAGTAAATCAGACCTGTTCCCAGCACCAGGTCCTTTCTGCTCATTGTCTACACATTTCTACTGAACAGACGTCCCTTTGGCAAGACACTTTATCCTCTTTGGCTGCGTTGTCGGCATGATTGAATGTTTCCTTGATGTGAAGCCCTTTAATTACCCGGCGGAGTCCTGACATTTACAGTTAACATTAAAGCTGAAACAATAGGACAGAATATCAGACCGACACAAGCTGAGAAACGGGTAATACTAACACGTCGCTGTCAAACTGTTTTCACTTATTAAACATTTCCCGACTTTGAGGCTCAGCACATTCGTAAATGATTGTTGTTTCCCCTTTAGCGAGATCTTATGGGGCAGACGCAGCATGTTTTTGGCCTGTGAATGGTCTGGATTTCCATCTCATTTCAGATTAGCTGAGAAGAGCTGTTTTGGATTAGGAGCGCCTCTGACACTGCGTGATAAGGGAGCCCGCAGTCACTGGAACACACTAGTCCAGGAAAATGCCCTTTTTCTACAGCAATAACACTGCGCTGTTGTTGCCGGGACTAGCTCTTTGTGCGGAGGATTACTGCGACAGAGCTGTTATCAGGCTGTCAAGTGAATGGTGACTTCTAGAGCTTCACACGAGGGTTCAACCACAAAGTCGCCCATGGTCGGCTGTTATTAATAACCTTATCCCCGTGTGCAGCTGAAATTAAAGAGCTGAGAGTCGGGTTGTGTCGCTACAAGAGAGAAATGAGAAAATGTGAACTTAGCCGACTTGACTGAGTGTAATGATGTTCATAGAAATACAGTCAGAGTCTTACCTCGTGCGTGACATGTTTGTATTTAAGATCACAAATGCAGATCAAATCATTTTCAAATCCTGCAAGTGGTTTGGATTTTGCAGAGTGGAGTATTACAGCGAACGTATTTAGATCAGCGTGTTTCCTCTGAATCATGCTGCAAACGGTAAGAAAGGTTTGAACAGGGCCTGGGAGAGACTGTAAAATGACTCAAACATACGAGGATGACGTCCAGAACCTCGGCAAACGTGGGTTTGATGAGGGAAAATGGTATAACATGGAGAAAAACCACAAAAAAAAGACCCTTGAAACAGCAGTTAAGCTTGAAATATTGATCTAAAAATGACTTATTCTTAAAAAAAAATGGGTTTTAATATTAAATCTGTGCTATAGTTATAATCTCTGACACTCATGGATCATTACGTTACAATTTGCACATTTTAAATCACAATATTCACCTAAAACAACTTAAGTCCGTGTTAGAAAACCGTGGTGTCCAATGGAGCTCGGCGTAAACGTTGGCGCCCCCTATGGACAGCTGCACGTCACACAAGCGAACAGCGGGTTTTTCTCTCATTTGAACCAAAATGACGAAGCAGCGCTACCGAATCCTACGAGTTTCACTGAAAAGAATGAAACTGAAGAGCGACGTGAGCACGGAGCAGTGGGCGTGGATCAGTGGAGGTGAAAACGGCAAAATGGCGTCTCGAAAATAACGTGAATCACTCCAAATACAACGAAATGTGAAGAAAACAGTTACAGCACGGTTCACAGATGAAAGCAGCAGCAGCTAAATGTGGTACAAACCATCTTTTCTTTTGTTAGATTCATGAATTTCCTTGACAAATAAGCAATAAAGAAAAGAAAAGACATGATTAAAAGCTGTGAAAAGTCAATTTTGCAGAATAATAGGTCGACTTTAAGGCAAAACTGATCATTTTGCCGTCTGTTATTCACAGTTAAAGTCTGTATCAGGATGTGATTTGTGTCTGGGCCCAGTATCGAGATGTATTTGTGGAGTCAACACTCGGACCTATATCTGTCGTTTGTCTGGGGAGGATTCATTTTCCATCAGCTTCAGCGAGAGGACGAGAGCTTATACTGACAGGGCGGATTCAACCCGGGCCTGTAAATGTCAGCTGTCAATCACAGGGCGACACTTCAGTGCAATCAGGCCCGTGCAGAGGGAGTCATTTATGCAGGCGAGCGAGAGGGCGCCCGGCAGCCCCCCGATCGCAGCGAGGGAGGAAGAGGAGCCACATGTCAAGTGCAGGGCTGCAACAAGTGCAAAATGATGTGTCTCTGTCACTATTTCTCCGGATGTGTCTGTTTCGAAGTCGTTGTGAGGTGTGATGTGAGTGTCGCCTTTTGGATTCTAGATGCACTTCTCCAGCGTAATAGTAACAGACCCTCAGCGCTCGGCGGAGAGGACGAACAGTAAAGAAATGAACCGTAAAAAAACAGAAAGGAAACAAGTGATGTTGGGTCATACAGACATGAGTTTGGCCAAAAAAAACAAGTTCACTGAGGGATTATAGACTTAAAAACAGTTCTGTTCATCTGTGCATGTGACTGGAAGGTTTTTATTCTTTTGTTTTAATGTTTTAATGTCAGTTTTATGATGATTATTTGTGATTATTGACATGGATGGTCCCGGTTTGGTCCGATCATAAAAAAAACCTTGGGTACGAATTGTGCTGTTTAAAAAAACTGAGCAAGAGAAGTTTCATTTAATTTATTTCTTTAATGAGACAGAGACAGTGACACATCTACATGAACCTAAACAGGAGAGACTCTTTGTACCAGGTGGTGGCGCTAGTGCTAATTTCCACCTGTTGTCCCAGTTTAGTCCTGGTTTAGCCCTGTTTAGTCCCTGTTTAGTCCCGGTTTAGTCCCGGTTTAGCCCTGGTTTAGCCCTGGTTTAGTCCTGGTTTAGACACGAGCCTTTACAAAAAAAAAAAAAAAACATTCTGAACATTCTAAACTATTAAAAATATTCTAAATTGAACATTTTTCATTTTCTGCTGTTCTTCTTCTAAAAATTTGCATTGTAGCCCAGACAACCAAAAAAAAAACCTAAATATGAAGACGCCAGGTCCTTGGAGGTTAAAAAACAAACAGAAGCTCAGTCGATTGAGAAACTTCCAAAACAAAAGACGAAGTTCAAATCTGAGCCACAAAACGTCTTTGTCCAGTCGACACATTTTTAATTCTTTTTTTTCTGCGGCTCAGACCTGGACTGAGGCTTTTCAGAGATGTTCATCCAAACGTCTCAAAGTGTGAATGTGAGAGGTTCCTTCAGCGACTTTAAGGTGGAAAAACACTTGGATCTGAAGCCTTAAAACTTCCGGATGTTTATATTTCCAGTTTTATTGAGAAGTTTAGACCCATTACACCGACACGCTGAGAAAATGATCTTTTATCGCTCACGTGCGCCGTTATTATCAACCGGGCGAAAACTGCAGCCCTTGTGAGTAGATGTAAAGTGGTGCAGGCCGCCATTACCTCCACTCCATCTGCGTCCAGAGGAGTGTCTCACATAATGCAATCGAGCAGGCGGCTCCAAACGAGAGCTAATCAAAGCGCACGCTAATTATACACTCGTGGGTGCTTGTCCTCGGCGGGACCATTGTGCTGGGAGCTCTCCACCTCTAATGACACAGGTACGAGATCAAGGCCCGGGCGAAAAGTGCTGCAGAGCCCTGGCAATTACACAGCCGTCGCAAAGTGCTGTCTGCAATTTAGGCCGGTGACGAGGACCACGGCGAGTCGAGGGCCACGGCGATACGAGCCAACGCCCCCCCTCCTCCCGAGGTGAAGGGGGCGGAGCAGGAGCGGCACGAGCTGCAACTTTATGTCAAAAAACATCTCGTCCAGGTCTGATCCAGAGGAAAGCACCAAGTTAGAATCTGTCACGGGACAAATCGTTGTAGAAGATGTTTCGCTGCTCGTCCAAGTCTCTTCAGCTCTGATCAGAAACTGGAAACATCTACTGTCTCTAGTTTCAGCTGGAGCTACCCTATTCAACCCTTAGCCTGGTCTAGTCCCGGTCTAGTCCCGGTCTAGTCCCGGTCTAGTCCCGGTCTAGTCCCGGTCTAGTCCCGGTCTAGTCCCGGTCTAGTCCACGTATCTTTTCACAGTACACATAGAAACACTGTGTAACCTGGAGTATGGTTCACTACCTGCTCGTTTCCATGGATACGTCACGACTTTACCTGGAATGTTCCTTAGCGTGATCACAGCATGAAACACGTCTATCACCGAGGAGACAAGGAGGTGACGCCCAGGACTAAGTTTTAGTTCAGATCTTTAGGAAGCACAGAAGATACTGCCCTGTGGAACATTCCAGGCGAACCAAGAACATCTGCGTGAAGGCGAGGAGTTGTGGCCTTCAGTAAATCTAAGAGACAACAGGGAATCTGAACCTAGAAGGAAACGAGTAACTATAAACTATTACAAAACCTGGGTCTTCCAAAGGACAAAAAGATATAAGACAGTGTCCAGCAGGAATCTGACCAGAAGTGAAGAAGAGACTTGTAGGAGTGAAGACGTTTGGCTGCTCGTCCAAGCCGCGGCTTGGACGAGCAGCCAAACGTCTTCACTCCTACAACGATTTGTCCAGTGACAAATCTAAACTTCGTCTTCACGTCAAAACTCACGTCTGAAAAGGCTTAAAGATGCACTGAAAGTCGATCTAAAGTGAGTTCGAGAGCCCTGCAGGGGGCGACGGTCGCTCAGTTTGTCGTGTTGGTCCACAGATGCAAAGGTTGGCAGTTTGAATCCCGCTTCTTTCAGCTCCCACAGATGAATGCTGTTGTTGTGTCCCTGCGCAAGACACTTAACCAGCCTCCCCCCAGTGTCTGCATGAGTATGAAAAGTTGAGTTCTTCCTTGATGTAAAACGCTTTTAGTGTCTTAAAGGTGGAAAAAAATCGATGTTCTGAAACAAATCACGAGTTTGTCCCAGTCGTAACAGCTCAGGGTGATATGTTCTGGATCCTTGGCTTAATCCAGATTTGATATGATCAAATCGTGCAGTCGGATTATTAATCTAGTTGATGATACAGAATCTAAAAACATTTTGAATTTCCCAGTTTTGTGACGTCATAGGCAAAAGTCCAGATGTCACCTGCTTTGTTTTTAAAGCTCATAAATCAAAATCTGACCATTTCTGCTGCGAAAATGTGGTTTTTGCAAATGCATGTTTCTGTTAGCATGTCAGAAAAAGTTGCTAACTCTAGTTGTGGCTTGTTGTAATTCCACTTTCTGCCACTAGGACGTCCTAACCGCAGACCCCACTGTTAAAACGACGTTTATTGTCTGAAAATAGACTTTAAATTCTAAAACATGACATGTCAAAGCAGATTTAAGCAAAAGAACATGTTTAAAGGCTGATAACTCTACAAATTCTGTTTAATATTTGAATTTATCTTTTGAAACGTGATCCAAATCTAACAATCTGTGGGGTATGAGCTCGGATCTCTGAAATGTTGAGAGGCTTTTGTTTATAATCCACTGTGACGGTTTAATTCTTCGGAGAACATCACGCGCAGCTCATTCTGTTTTGTTATTTTGTCCATTAAAACCAAATCCTCCACGTTCTTTCATCTCCACATCGCCGTCTGCACCTCCTCTCGACTCCTCTCCTCCGTCACCTCCCTCCGTCATGTGCTTTATGAAGATAGCTCCTACTCAGTGATCCAGTCCAAAAGGCTTTTCTCTGCAGGTGAGCCGCTCCGTCGCCGGCTCCTTTCCACTCAAGCCCATATATTTGAACAGACTCGCTCCAAAAAGTCGCCTCCTGCTGCCTCATCCCATTTTAGTGACATTACACAGGGAGGACTTTATCGCACGAGGACGCCGCTACAGTCGCTGCGTTTGATTGTTCGGGAAAAATGAGTCAAAGTCAAATTCAAAATCATGAAAATGCAGGATTTAACACCAGAGAATCAGTTTTAATCCACAAACAGGTGAAGTTTAACCACAGCGGAGGACGGTGCATGACCCATTAGACTTTAGATAAGTGGACGTAGCTAACGTGCTAACTGCTAACGCTAAAACAGGAAATGAGCTCGAATCGATTCACTTTCTATTGAAAAACTGTCCCTCTCTCTGTCAAACTCGTCATTTTGTTCGTATTAACCCTCTAAATGATCCTGGGCTTTTATTTCACTTTTGTGTCTGTAAATCAAGACAAAAAAGTCGAGGAATGAAATCTGAGCCTCGATGTTTCACCGGGACAAGTGGAAGTGGAAGATGTAGCATATGTATGGGCAAAAAATGGTGAAGTAACCCAGGGTGAACAATATGCAATGTAATGAATGGGCTAGTAATCAGAAGGTAAGGAACGGCTCTAGGAGTGAGGAGGCAGGGACTGAGAATTTGTTATGATGGTACCTTGTATTAATATAGTGAGGAAAGCCAAAAACAAAATACATAAGACATTTACCCAACTGAATGGCCATTCGCAGTAGAAATCCCAATATTTACAATGCTTCAATAATCAAGTTTTCTCTCGTTCAGAGACTGATGTATTTACAATGCTTCAATAATCAAGAATGTCCATAAGTGATCCGGAAAACACAGATCAAAAGGAACGCGTACACACAGGCCACTGTGTCATACGACCCAGCAATAGGTTTGGGGGTTCAGAGGTAGTGTCCAAGTGAAGGAGTGAGTGAGTAACTGGAGCAGTGGGTCGATGACTGAAGTGTGTGAGTGAGTGCGAGAGTCTGTAGGCTACAGGAGCCTCCTACCAGCCCAGACTGAGCAGAGGATTGGAAGAGGTTCCTTTCAGGAGTCTCAGTTCGGTGGACTCAGGTTCAATACTTTGGGTCTAGCTCGCCATCAAGATTGGCCTATATAAAAACAGGACCAATGTAAATCAGATAAATCTGTGTACACAACATTAAATATCAAAACCAAATAATACAGGTTGTACTATCAGTAGATAAATAGTTTTCACATGTAAAGTTCAAATATTGTACAATATAAATTCAAATGTTTCAATCAATTAATAAATAAATAGTCACAGTCATAATTTAGTTAATTAAATAACTTCTAATCACATAAAGTGCTTAATTGTAGCAGCATAGTTGGGTGCTTCAGTCTCAGTAAAGCTTTAAAGTGCTTTTAAAGTGCAAAATGCATTCCAATTGGATCAAGTAGGCACAGTAAAAGGCTAAAAACGCCATAAAGATGCATACAATAACACTTGGAATCATTAGGCAGTATAAATAGACATATCAGAATAAATATCTTTCATTTGAATAAGCAATTGCAAAGAAAGTGCAGAAATTTGGCAAAAGATCGCTAAATGCTAACCAACCCCATATAATCCTATGGAGCGGCTAATGCTAAGCTAACAACAATTAGGAACAAGACTCACCAATTCCGCTTGAATCGATTAAACGCACAGCTTGTATGTGGCGGTTTCGGACCGGTAGTCGGCTCCTAAGAGTTAGCAACGTACATAATAAATCTCTTAGCATAACACGATCATTTTAACCAATAAAACTGAGCAAACATACCTCGTAGCAAACAGATCCGGCTCTTCTCTCGCGTGTTACCGGTGGCTTCCGGGTAGCGCGTTATAAAGCCCGCTAATTGGTTGGTCGCGGTCACGTGACCAAAGGCACGCACGGCACGTACAGGTAGAGAGTATGAGGCGAGGCAAGATAATTAAATGCAGTTTTCTGCACCCGCGTTACACCCTCCCCCCCTTAAGACCATGCACCTCCGTGTGCATGCTAAACAACATGAACAACCGATTCTGAGCTACAGTTTGCTACAGAGGTAGTGCTAAATGCTTCGCCATAGGCATCTGCCAGACTATGGAACAATGTCTGAACAACCGAGACAAGAGGATTGCCTAGACTTTGCCCCCGCGTTACAAAGACGATGGACGCCACGAGTTCTGCAAAGACCAGTTTTCGATGAGGAAGAAAATGTGAACTTTGATAAATGAACTTTGAACATGAATAACAGAAGAACCAGGCGACGTCCCTCCCTGAAGCAGCAGGTCTGACTGACAGCGGAGCCTGATCCAGCCCCGGCGCCTCGCTCCACAGACGCGCTCCGGTTGCTGTGATACTCGCCGTCGGAGCCTCGCTCCACAGACGCGCTCCGGTTGCTGTGATACTCGCCGTCGGAATTCCAAACATGAAACTCGTCTCTAAATGAGCCTCTGCACCTGGAGCCTCGAGGAGCGTCGAGGAGCTTCATGTGACGTCTCACCAGTCTTTACACCGTCTGGGACATTTCCACGGAGACGACAGGTAAAACCAGCACAAAACAAGTGACAGCTCAGCCCTGTGGAGAGGCGAGCCTGATGACCGTCAGGAGGTGTGTTTTTGTTGGTTTTGGGTTTTTTTCAATATAAATAACTGTAATCACTCAAGAGCCAGATGATGTGTTTAACCCAGACACGAGCAAACTACGGCCCCCGGGCCACACACGGCCCTTTGGGCTCGTTAATCCGGCCGAACGTGACCAAATTATATTAAAATAGGTGAGAGTAAACCTAAAAGAGTGTGTCTGCTGTGTTTATTTAACTGAAATTAATAAATAAATAATTTAATTAGTGCATTTGGGAAACAGTTTGTACAGTGAGTCTTGTGTATTCAGACTTTATGACATGTGACAGGTCAAATCTCTGATGTTATATAATCATATATATGTCCTGGTCCCCGGAGCCTGGACGACTGAGGGATGATGCAAACATCACACTGTGGAACATTCCAGACATGGCAATAACAGGCAGTCTCCATGGAAACAAGCAGCATGGAACCTCCTCAAGCCCCACAGTGCGGCTTTAATGTGGACCTGATATGTGACATGTACTTTAAAGGTGACGGGGTTAAAGGTGACAGGTTAAGTTTAAAGGTGACGGGGTTAAAGGTGACGGGGTTAAAGGTGACGGGGTTAAATGTGACGGGGTTAAATGTGACGGGGTTAAATGTGACGGGGTTAAATGTGATGGGGTTAAATGTGATGGGGTTAACGTGACGGGGTTAAACGTGACGGGGTTAAAGGTGACGGGGTTAAATGTGACGGGGTTAAATGTGACGGGGTTAAACGTGACGGGGTTATATGTGACGGGGTTAAACGTGACGGGGTTAAATGTGACGGGGTTAAATGTGACGGGGTTAAATGTGACGGGGTTAAATGTGACGGGGTTAAATGTGACGAGGTTAAATGTGACGAGGTTAAACGTGACGGGGTTAAAGGTGACGGGGTTAAAGGTGACGGGTTAAAGTGACGAGGTTAAATGTGACGGGGTTAAATGTGACGGGGTTAAACGTGACGGGGTTAAATGTGACGGGGTTATATGTGACGGGGTTAAATGTGACGGGGTTAAATGTGACGGGTTTAACGTGACGGGGTTATATGTGACGGGTTATATGTGACGGGGTTAAATGTGACGGGGTTAAACGTGACGGGGTTAAACGTGACGGGGTTATACGTGACGGGGTTAAATGTGACGGGGTTAAATGTGACGAGGTTAAACGTGACGGGGTTATATGTGACGGGGTTATATGTGACGGGGTTAAATGTGACGGGGTTAAACGTGACGGGGTTAAACGTGACGGGGTTATACGTGACGGGGTTAAATGTGACGGGGTTAAATGTGACGGGGTTAAACGTGACGGGGTTAAAGGTGACGGGGTTAAATGTGACGGGGTTAAACGTGACGGGGTTATATGTGACGGGGTTAAATGTGACGGGGTTATGGAGGTCTGAGCTCCAGAAAGCACCACCTCCTCAGCTCCGAGAGTCTGTCTGTTTATTATAATAAAGGAGAAAGGACGAAATGTTTGAAATGCAAAGAATCTCACTGAGCCTCACGAGGCGACGTACAGGACATGCTCCGCAGTTCATTAAAGAGCTGTCACCACGGCAACGCAGCACGACCTCACCACGAGCCGACAGGAACGAGGCAGAGGAGGAAAGAGGGAGAGAGAGGGAAACAGAGAGAGAGAGAGTCAGGAACCAGTCTGAGGAGGAAAGAGGGAGAGAAAGAGAAGGGAAACAGAGAGAGAGAGGGAAAGAAACAGAGAGAGAGAGAGAGAGTCAGGAACATGTCTGAGGAGGAAAGAGGGAGAGAGAGAGAGAGGGGAAACAGAGAGAGAGAGGGAAAGAAACAGAGAGAGAGAGTCAGGAACGAGTCTGAGGAGGAAAGAGGGAGAGAGAGAGAGGGAAACAGAGAGAGAGAGGGAAAGAAACAGAGAGAGAGAGTCAGGAACGAGTGTGTCTGAGAAGAGGGAGAGAGAGAGGAGGAGGGAAAAAGGGGAGAGAGCAAGAGAGAGAGAGAAGAGAGAGAGAGAGAGAAGGAGGGAAACAGAGAGAGATAAAGAGACAGAAAAAGAGTAAAAGGAGAGAGAACAAACAGCACCAGAGAGAGAGAGAGATGGAGGGATGGAGCGATGGAGAGATGGAGGGATGACAGAGAGACAGAAATAAAAACGAGACAATTAAACAGGAGGCCACAGAATCGAGGTGTGACGGGCCGAGTTTGGTCCCAGAGCCACAGTTTGGACATGCTTTAGAATAAAGCGTTCAGAAAAGAGAGGGATGGAGAGGAGGAGAGAAGGAGGAGAGGAGGAGAGAGAGAGAGAGAGAAGGAGGAGGGAAGAGGGGGGTTAATTAACAAATGCAAATGATGTTGTCAGAAGAGCCACTCGTCGTGTTTTTCATGTAGATTAAACATTTCCTGCTTCAGACTCGACACAGAGACACGTCTGTGAACAGCAAAGCATCATGGGAGTTCAACATGAGCGGACGAGTGGAGCCACGGTCCATCAGGCGACGAGAAGAGTCACGGTCCATCAGGCGACGAGGAACTAACGTGAAACTAGAGTCGAGAGCAGGTTCAAAACAGACGAGAAGAAGAGTCACGATCCATCAGACGACGAGGAAAAAACGTGAAACTAGAGTCGAGAGCAGACGAGAAGAGTCACGGTCCATCAGGCGACGAGGAACAAAGATGTGAAACTAGAGTTGAGAGCAGGTTCAAAACAGACGAGAAGAAGAGTCACGATCCATCAGGCGACGAGGAACAAACGTGAAACTAGAGTCGAGAGCAAAGAGCACCAAAAAAATAAAACGTCATATAAGAAACATCCTCTAAAATGTCTCTAAAACATGTGAGAAACAGAACTGACTAGAACCAGGAAGAACTTCACACATGTCAGGACTAAACCAGGACTAAACCTGGACTAAACCAGGTCTAAACCAGGACTAAACCAGGACTAAACCGGGACTAAACCAGGACTAAACCGGGACTAAACCTGTTGAACCAGTGTTTCAGTTTTGTTCAGTTAAATCCTGACTCAGGCCTCGACTTTGTCCATGTTTAAATCCAGACTCAGACTTTTCTGTTTCGCTGTGACTGAAACAGTTTTTATGATGATTATTTATGATTATTTCAGTTTTGATTTGTTGGATTGTCGAACGTCTTTTTTATTCTGTAAAACACTTTAAGGACCAAAAAACCACAAAGCAGAACAGGAGAAATGTGCCGTTTGTGCAAAAGAAAGAAACACATTATGGACAGAGACGAGATCGAAAAAAGAGAAACATGCTCACGCGACGTTGAACCGGGACGAGGGGCTTTTCTGCTCTCACACACCTGAGAGACTGTCCTGAAGAAGTCCGACTGCAGATGTTGCTGTCGTCCTGCCTCCAGCGGTAAAAAGAAGCACCAAAACCTGTTTAAACCAGCCACAGCAACATCACGTGACCACTGTGAGGCGCTAGTGAGCAGAACAAACTGTGAAACAAACTAAACCTTGGTCTGAAAAAGAAACTATTGGCTTTTTTTTTTTTTTTTTTTTCATTTTTATTTGCGCCTTGACCCAAAAACTCACTTTACCACAAAAAAAATCTGTGTTTTAACAATTAATTTTACCTTCCCCGGCTGTATTAAATATTATTGGCCTGTAGAACTTTGTTGGGCCGTCGTCTGAAACACAGCCGTTAAAATAAGCAGTTAACTTTTCCCCGTAAAGTTCCACAGTGTACCTTTACGCGCAGTTTGCAGAGTTTAATGCAGCTGCACAAAAAAAAGGAACGTTTTAAATAAGAACCCCCAGACCAGTTTGATTTAATTAAGTAAATACGGTTAAAACAAGACCTTTTTTTTTTTACATTGAAGCGAAGAAGCACTGATGCCCTCCCGTCCGGCGTTTTGTTTTAAACGAGACATTTATTTAAACAGAAGTTCCTCTTAATTAAATGTACATAATTCCACATTACTGCTCCCGTTTGAAGCAAAGACAAACGTCCCCGTGGAGCGTCCTGGCAGCGGTTTAGTCACTGACTGAGTTCCTCTTTACAAGTCCATTATCTCACACATACACGCCGCACCTTTACAGAGATAATTATTTTAGTATTAGCTCAATGTGCTTTTCATAAAACTCTCATTATTCTGAAGAACAAGTGAAGGAGAGTTGAGTGAACAGTCCGTCTATAGGCTCCAGGGATGATGTTTGACAGGACGACACTGTTTAAATGTTTTATTCTTGTCACTTATTGAATAAAAGGAGTAAAACAAAATGCAGTCAACAAAGTCCTTTTTAAACTGTGAGTCTTGAACATGACAAATCAGGCAAACTCAGGAACAAATGTCTTTATTAACATCCATTTAAATCTCTTCCACTCCGGGGGTCTCCAATCAGAGAATAAACTCACAAACATCCCTCAAACACAGATCGATGCAGGTTTAAAATGCACAACTGCAGAAAATGCAAACAGCAGATTTACCCAGACACAGAGCTCGAGTAGAGGGAGAGTAAACAGTATCTACACTATCCTGGATGATTAAAGAACGAGTGACAGCTGCAGGAAGCAAAAGATGAACCAGAACAAGCTGGAAAATGGACCTGGACTGAGGACGAACACGAAACATCAGACAGAGAAGTGGTTCAAACAGGAGGCGTCAGAGCAGCTCCGTCTGCGCTGGAGCAGCTCCGTCTGCGCTGGAGCAGGGCGAGTGCGGAGTGAATGTGGCCAACCTCAGGCTGATCTGTGCAGCTGAGAAAGTGAAAGTGATTGGAGTCGAGCAAAAAAGTGACCAGATCATGTGTATTTGTATTTGTTTGTCTGACGAGGAAATTTGGATCAGTCTCCAGATGAAGACTAGTCCTCCTGCCTCTGTCTGCGCAAGTGAACCCTGGGTCTGTCTGCGCAAGTGAGCTCAGGTCTGTCTGCGCAGGTAAGTCCGGGTCTGTCTGCGCAGATGAGCTCTGGTCTGTCTGCTCGTCTGTCTGGTTTTCCTCGTCCATCAGCACGTACAGTCCTCACGGCGTGTTCAGGTGAAAGAAAAGACCACGGCCTGTAGTTTAATCGTGTGCGAGTTCATGGAGCTCTGTCGCTTGAAGCTCGTCGTCAGAGAAATAAGTTATAAGTTAAATAAGATCAGCTGATGGACTCACGTGGCTCATGTTTGGGGTGAGTGATGCTCAGTGTGAACAAGATGAACCCAAAAGTAAAGTTAACGAAACGAAACCTAGTGCCAGACAAACTGTGACAAACGTAACAGCGGCTGAGCGATAAAACTAACAATTTACACAGTTTTGCAGAGTTCTGGTGCCATCTGGTGGTCGTATAGCTCATAACTACGGTTCATATCTCTGCAGGACGACTCGGTTATGACAAATATCACACAGATTCTAGGGATGAAACGATCCAGAGCTCACAGTCCCATATTTACTGTGATATTTTGGAGTCATTATTGCCATAATCCGAAGAATTAAGATTCAAACGTCCTTAAAAACAGTATTTTTATTTTATTTTTTTCTCGTCGTCTGCTCTGAAATGAGGCAAAGAATCACGGCTGACCTAGTTCTTTTTAGCAGTTGCTCCAACAAAGCCGAGCATTTAAGCAAAGAGGCTTGTGATTCGATATATTGTGACAGCAGCTATTTCTCAAAAAATACCTTGAAAGAGATTCTCCTTTAGCGGGACCACGTCTCCACAGATCTAACCAGTAACTCGGCCTGGTTTTGGCTGCGTGGTTCCGCTGTAGAAAAGCAGTAACAGAGACACGATGCATCACATTTTATTTGGCGCTTTTTGACCTTCGAGGCAGTGTTTTACATCAAGAAACCACTCACTTCTACATATTAAGATAAGTGAAGATGTGGACGGGGTCGTTTCAAATGTTGAGAGATGCCTTTCATTATAAAATTATTCATCGATTTTATTTTACTCCATCAAAGCGACACAAAATGGGCCAATTGCAGAACAAAAACTGCTGTAAACTGTACATATCTTCATGCTTTTGGGAATATCCTGTGGTGTCTCCATTCTGGACTGATATTATTCAAAATCTGGAAAAGTGGATTGTAAAAAAAGCCTGTACCTGTCCCAGCATCACCACAGACGTGTCTAAGTCTCTCCTGCCGCCTGGATTCACCGTGGAAATGTACGAGTCGGCGGTGGCTGACGGGGACGGCTGCATTTGACAGACTCATCTCGAAAGTGAACAACACCCTGGACAAAACAAACAGGATCTGGAGTCACTTTTTGTCATTTGTGGGGAGGAATATCTCTGCAGAACATAAATAATTCACTGTTTGATTGATGTGATCAGTTGTCATGTATTTTTTTGTGTTTTGTGTGTCTTTTAATGGCAAAAACACAAATGCTGGGTGGGTTAAGTGTCTTGCCCGAGGACACAGCTGCAGTATTCATGTGTGGGAGCTGGAATCGCACCGACAACCTGTGGGTCGGTGAATCTCGGTGATGTTTTTGTCGAAAGTGAGTAGAAACATTCTACCGTCGCCTTTTATGAAAAAACACGCTCCCTTCACCTCATAAAAATAATAAAACATGACATATTTCCCACTCGAGCAGATGTTTAAAGTATTTCCACACGTTCATTTGCAATTATAATTTCCATCTTAATCAATCAGCCGCGTCCATCCTCCCCCATCTCTGCACCGCGCTCCTCTCCCTGATCCTCACCTCGTTTAAATCTTCGCAGAGTTTACAACTATCAGCGCCGATAAGTTTAAGCGCGGAGGTTATGGGCAGCCGTCCCAGCCGCCGCCCCCTCACCCAGCCCCTCTCCTCCAACCCACCCGCCATCAGCGTTATCTTAATTGTACAAGACTGACTGCTGCGGCGCGAGGACCAATCAGCGCACATCGACAGCGAGGCAACTGGAAACGCGCGAGGGAATGTCTAATTACTTATGCTAATACCGTCATGACAGAGAAGAGGGTGAGCGAAGGGTGGAGCGAATAGACAGCAGTTATTCTATTGCTAATGCTAAGTGTGTGTGCGCGCTAATTAAAAACCAAATTAATCTTTCGGACGTATGCTGGCGAAGGAGGCCGCCATTTTTCTAGCAGCTCGTCCCTAGTGCGGCGCGAGGCCACTGAAAGGTAATTACTGTTATCTCCTGGCTGTTTTATTAACACGTGTCCTCAAAGAATAGAAGAGTTTAACTTGGCGGCAGCTTTGACCGATGCCCCCACTCGATAGACTCACGAAATGATTACAAAATGGAAGAAAGGACCAAACCCCATCCTTCTTCGCAGAGAAAAAAACTTTAAAAAAACGCAAGCCGGGTCTTTTTGTTCACCAGTGCTCGCCCACTTTTTAAAATCCCTCTAGGGGGTGATATTTCTTTAAGATAGTCGGGAGAGTGAAGAGGAACAAAGCGAGAGGAGATAGGAGGAGAGTGTGGGTAGACAGAACCATACGAGATAGATCTGTGCTAAGATTTGGAGCTCGCGGCGAGGACGGAGCTAGCACACGCGCCAACAGACGGTAATTACACGCCAATCATGTGCCCACGGGGCCGGAGCAGGGATTAACTAAGCGAGGAAAATGATGGGAGAAATTCAATTAAAAAACAAATTAATAAATGGCTGGTCTGACCACTGGAGGAGCCGCGGGGTGGGATGGACCAGGTGTCTGCAGGAGATGGTCACCTATAGAAAAACACGAGATAATGTGACTGTGCGGACGAGTTTGTGCTACGCCGTGTGGACAGAGGTTGGTACTAATGGACTAGAACCATCAATTTGTATAATAACCCTGCATGTTATTAACTGTGTTCACTTTGGTTCTGGTTTGAGCCCAGTTCAAGTTCCAATGTTACACAAAATGGACTTTTGTAGAGTTAAACCATGTTTTAATAATAATAACTAGTGATGGTCAAATGAGGCGGAGTCCGGAGCTCGTCACGTGACCAAAGTGTCGAGGTGTCGGTCCCTCCCCCTCCTGCTTCGCTCTGTGTCAGTCACTTCAGTGAATCGAAGCGTTTCATTGGCTCAGTGAATGTTCTGCTCTGTGATTGGTTCAGAGCTTCAGCGTGTTCAGTGACTTCTGTGGTTTGACAAGAGCTAAACTGCTACAGTGTAAAAGATGCACCGATATTTCTGAAAAATGTTGGGTAGTGCGGAGTATTGTGTGACGTTAGTGGTGATTTTGGCGACTTTTGGCATTTGTTTCATTTTCGGCGGCATCTACAAACGGAAAAAAGCGATCCAAAACTTCTATTTCTTAATAAAAACATGTGATATATAAATTGTTGTATTTTTTTAATGTTTAAAATAGAATATATACTATTTATGACTTCTAATAAAATAGAAAATAGAGTTGTTGGTTCTCAAATCACGGGTTGTGTGCTGGTTTGCAGTGGTTAAATTTGTCCACTAGAGGTCAGTGTTTCTCCTCAGACACGTCGAACGAGGCGTCAGTGCTTCACGAGGCTCCATTCACTGATAATAATAATAATCTATTTTTTTTATACTGCACTCTTCATTAAACAAAATCTCAGAGTGCTACAATATAAGAGCATTAAAATACAAATTGTTAAAAAGCTAAAAACATCAACTGTTGCCTTTTCTAAGTAAAAAGGTCGTTAAATTTGCTTTAGAAACGTCCCGGCTCTGCGTGGCTCTCAGTCGGGGAACGAGGCAGGTCCAGAGTCGAGGTGGAGCTGAGGCGAAGCTCCGTCCCCCAGAGTCCGGAGCCTGGTGGCAGGGACCTGGAGGAGCTGCCTGAGGATCTGAGGATTGTACAGTGACCGAGTCTTGCAAATATAGTGGTGCCTGTCCAGCGATGCATTTATGGGTCGTCAGTAGAAGTTTGTGCTCGATCCAGGATGTTACAGGGAGCCAGTGCAGAGACTTAAGAATGGGAGTTCAAATTTCCTGAGCTTCATTCGGATTCTAGCTGCGCTGTTTTGAAGGTCCTGAAGTTTTTGGATGTCCTCGGCAAGAATCCCAACAAGAAGTCTGTTGCAGTCGTCCAACCTCGAGGAGATAAAGACAAGTTTCTCTGTGTCTGGGAGGTTCAGAAGGGGGCGGAGTTTGGAGATGTTCCGTAGATGGTGAAACGATGTCTTGCACAAGTGTTTTACGTGGTTGCCAGGTTGGTGACTGAGGAAGAAAGAATGATAACCTGAGATATGGGAAAGGAGCAGATCTGATGGTATTATCTCATCTAAAACAGACCTGGAGTTCTTGTTGTTTCTTCCCAGTTGTAGTGAGTATTCCCAGTTGTAGCAAATATTATCGTATTTTCTGGATTATAAGTTGCATTTTTTTCACAGTTTGCGATTCATATGTGAAATATATCATTTTTTCTTCATTATTACTCAATTTTTGGCTGGTGCGACTTATACTCCAGAAAATACGGCACAGAACTTTAATAAAATATGCCGTGTTTCTGCCAAATAAGAAGTCACGCACGGTACATTTTCAGCCGTGTTCGTTGGGTGTTTGAAACGGGACAGGCCTCGTTGCGCCGGAAGTTCTGTGTTCTGCGTCCTGATTGGCTGAGGGACTGTAGACCATTGTGTTCTGCGTCCTGATTGGGCTGAGGGACTGTAGACCATTGTCCATTGGCAGTCTCCTCTGCGTCCTGATCCTGTACAGTACAGAATGTGTCAGACAAAGAATTACATAAATGTTGGATCAGTGTGACTCTGAAGTGCTGTATGTTTGCAAGTTTTCTCCCCGACAAAACCCACAATGTCGATGAAACGTTCTGCACCGACAAAGGCACCGACGAAGGTTTGAACTTTGTGTTTAAACAAGAGAGAAATGTGAGAAAATGTTAAGAGAAAAGTGTATAAAGTGTGTGGTGAGGAGTTTTACAGACAAGAAACAGAGAGAATAATGTAAAAAAATAAAGCTGATACTTCATGAATTTCACCTGTTGTGGGTTCATTTTAGAACGTGACCCCCGAGATAAACGAGGGACTAATGTATTACACAAATTGGACTTTTATAGCATCATGTTCTAACACTGTTCCCTCCTCAAAAACAGACCTGGAGTAGTGCATTTTGTTTCATTCACACATAAAGTGACGTAAGCGACCTTCAAATGCAGCCGACGAAGTGTGAAACTGTCGAAATGAGACGGCACAAACTAAACTACATCGAGACTAAACTGGACTCAAACCAGAACCAAACCACAAAGCTGGAAGTTCCATCATCATCCCCGTGTGACTACAGCAAAACCCACCTCCGCCACGAGCCACCGCGGCTTTGTCGAACCATAAAACCCATGATTGCTGCTTGTAAGTGGACTAGATGTTGGTTTATCGTCCCCGCTCTCTCGGCGTGGCCCTGATCCCTCCACCTCGGGTACGTGCGGCTCCAGCGGGTGCGTCACAGGGGACAGGGCGGCCTCGTGTCCAGGAGAAGCGTGGTTAAACAGGTAATTGGAGGCTAATTGGCCCATTGTTTGCTGGCACTTCTAGACTCGTGTTATTGCCTGGCCTCCTACATGATTTATGAGTCTATAATTTACACTGTCCCTCTCTCATTATCCCCTCTCAGCAGACGCCATTACTGCGCCTCTTGGACAACACGGTGAGGCGTGCGGGGGGTGCTAACATGGGCCTGCGTGGGGGTTTTTGAAACGGTGGGATCTGGACAGATTTATCAATGGAATCATCCGAAAGTTTGGTTTTTGTTTGGTTTTTCGTGAAGCGCTTTGGTCACCTGACTTTGTTTTAAAGGTTTTGTACAGTCGTCCCTCATTATCTCACTATGTTCTGCGTCCTGATTGGCTGAGGGACTGTAGACCATTGTGTTCTGCGTCCTGATTGGCTGAGGGACTGTAGACCATTGTGTTCTGCGTCCTGATTGGCTGAGGGACTGTAGACCATTGTGTTCTGC
This sequence comes from Periophthalmus modestus, assembly GCA_019594935.1. Taxonomy (NCBI): domain Eukaryota; kingdom Metazoa; phylum Chordata; class Actinopteri; order Gobiiformes; family Gobiidae; genus Periophthalmus; species Periophthalmus modestus. The sequence goes on from JAIEZT010000124.1 coordinate 919,550, forward strand.
GCCCTGATTGGCTGAGGGACTGTAGACCATTGTGTTCTGCGTCCTGATTGGCTGAGGGACTGTAGACCATTGTGTTCTGCGTCCTGATTGGCTGAGGAACTGTAGACCATTGTGTTCTGCGTCCTGATTGGCTGAGGGACTGTAGACCATTGTGTTCTGTGTCCTGATTGGCTGAGGGACTGTAGACCATTGTGTTCTGCGTCCTGATTGGCCGAGGGTCTGTAATGGACTTTTGTAGCGTTAAGTCATGTTCTAACACTGTTCCCTCCTCAAAAACAGACCTGGAGTTGTGTTTGGTTTCATTCTCACATGTTTGAGTCACACTTTATTATTAGTCTGTAACATCTCCAAAGCTCAAAACACTCTGTTCCACCTTGTGATGTCACAAAGTGTTAGTTTTCACGCTCACAAGTGTTTCCTGTACTTCTGTAAAATACAATCAATAAATAAACAAAACTTAGCAGTGACATAAAAAGTCAAACTCCACTTTAAACCCAAGTTCCACATCCCTGTTGCTAATTTGAGTTTGAACCAACAACCTCCACGTTAATGGGCAACAAACTGAACTTGTGTCGCCTTTGGGAGCGACTGCAAAAACCCTGAGTTAACAATTATATCAAATTGTAACAGAACTCCAATTAAAAGTGCTAAATTCCACCTGAATGGGTTCCCTTAATACGTCAAAGTGAATAATAGGCTTCCCTCCTCGGCGCTCGTGCATTTATCACCTGTTTCTCTATAATTACCACATAGTTAGATGAGACGGCGTTCTCCGGAGAGGTGACAGAATAATTGGTGCGTTGCCGTGGAGAAGTATTTTGCTGTTCACCATAAGTTTAATATAACTGGTCGTGGGCGGACCGCCGATGACGCTCTCTACCTCTGCTCTCGAGCTTTAAGGCGACGTCGCTCCAATAACACGAGTCTTAATATAGACAGAGATGGGACGGTTATCTGAGTCCACGGTTCAAACACGACGCTGCGAGAATCTGAAGTCAGAGACTGTGGATAGAAATGGACAAAGAGCTTCCGGCTCCAGTTCATTTTCTGTGTAAAAACTGTGTCTCTCTGTCCCTGCTGCTGTCAGACTCATTTTGGTCTTAAATGTTCAGATTAACCCTACATGATCCTGGGGTTCATTTTATTGAGTTATTTTGAGTTGGGTCTTTTTTTTTTTTTTTTTTTGACATTTTGAGTTTGTTTTTTTTTTTTTTTTTTTTAAGATATTTTGAGTTTTGATTTTTAATATTTTTATTTTATTTTATTTATTTATTTATTTTTGTTAATTTGAGGGGTTTTTTAATGGGTTTTTTTTTTTTGTTATTTTGAGGGTTTTTTTTAATGTTATTTTCAGTTTAGATTTTTGTTATTTTGACTTAATTTTTTTCCATTTTATGAGTTATTTTGAGTTATTATTATTTATTTATTTATTGTAGTTATTTTGAATTTATTTGTATTTATTTATTTTTTGTTATTTTGAGGGTTTTTTTTGTTTGTTTTGTTTTTTGATGAACTTTTCTCTGAACCTGCTGCTGTCGTCATTTTGGTCTTAAATGTTTGCGGGGGGGGGGGGGGGGGTAAAAAGATGTTTTGAGTTTTGTTTTGGGGTTTGTTTGTTTTTTTCAGGTATTTTGAGTTTTGTATTTTTGGATTTAAAAAAAAAAAAAAAAAAAAAAAAAAAAGTTTATTTTTTGTTTACATTTTTTTTATTTTTTTTTTTTTATGTTTTGGATGTTTTATTTTTTTATTTTTTTTTGTGATATTGAGTTTTTTTTATGTTATTTTGAGTTTATTTCGATTTTTTTTTTTTTGTTATTTTAAGTTCGGATTTTTTTTATTTTGACTTAATTTTTTGTGTGATTTTGAGTTTTTATTTTATTCTTTTTTTTTTTTTATTGTGAGTTTATTTTGATTTTTTTTTTTTTTTTTTTATTTGTTATTTTGACATTATTTTTTGTCTTTTGAAAAACTATGTCCCCTCTCTCTGTCAGACTCATGTTGGTCTTAAATGTTCGTATTAACCCTCTACATGATCCTGGGGTTTTTATTTCACGTCTGTGTCTGTAAATCAACATATGAACATTAATAACAGACACATCAGGTCCTTCTGTCCCCGACGTCGCTCCTGTTAGCGTTAGCAACAGGTTTGATTGACAGCGTTGCTAAGCTCCTGTTAAACCAGTGGTGTGGGGCTGAAGGGGCGTTACCTTCAACAACCTCGCTCCTGATTGGCTCTTTGGTTTCTATGACACTCGTGGTTCAGCTCCAAATCGTCCCATGAGCTTCATTTGGAGATAATGTTTGTTCCTGGTGTAAAGACAACGAGACTTCAACATAAAGTCAGAAGGTTTGATGATTTCCACAGAAGAAGAGAGAAGAAGAGAGTCTGAGATGTGACTGTCACAGCTTTTACAGGGTCCCCCAAAGTCTGCGTGTTACACATTAAGAAACTTTAGGCAAAGTCGAACAAGGTGAGTCTTTTACAACCGTCTCGTTCTTTAGTGAGACGGAGATAAGACGATGTGTCCGTCGTATATTGTCCACACGTCCTGGAGATCTCCACACGACACATTTCCACTGGTCACACGTGTTATTTACCGAGAAAATACCTCACACTCACTGTCTAAAAATAAAAAAAGTGACATTTTGCTTAGATACATTGATGTAGTTCATAGTTTTCATTGTATTTTCTGAAGTATAAGAAGAAAAATGTGCAATAATGAAGAAAAAACATGTATTTCACAGATAAAACGCATCTGAGTATAAGTCAAACTATGAAAAAAGTGCGACTTATAATCCGAAAAATATAGTACTGACTTATTTACAGTTTTACTTAATATTTTGTCTCATATTCCTAAAAAATTGCAAAACAAGTCACTTATTTTCAAACCATCAGACAGTGGAATCAGCCCCAGACTCTGAAACTGTCTGTGGATCTGAAGAGTTTTACCAGAAAAAGTCCGTTTTAAATAATCAAACGTGTCACATGAGTCTCGTTGGTGCTGCTCTGTCACGGTATAAACCTCAGAATGATTTTTATATTAGTCTGGACTGAACAAACTGAACTGGACATGGGACATTTTTTATTGTATTTAACTGTTTTTTTGTATGTCGTTTATTGTAATTGTCGATTAAAATGTGTTTTTAATGTGTGTCACCTGCAGAGGGAAAGTAGCAGGAGCTAAATCTGGTACAAATCATCTTTTCTTTGTAAGATTCTTGAATTTGTACATGGTCCTGTCAAATAAAGAAGAAAGAAAGAAAGAAAGAAAGAAAGAAAGAGCTGTACCATTTTTACAGTTTTTCTAGCTCATGTTAAACGTTTTGTGTTTTTTTTTTTGTGCTAAACTTAGGTTTTTCTCAGCTTTCAGACGCCAGAGCAGAGTTTTGCCACACTAACAACAACTAGCATGTGAATGTGCACTCCCTGACTATGCGACATGTTATAATTAAATGCAAACAGTTGATTTATTTTGACCTCAGCAGCTGATTCTACCACGTGTCTGTGCTGCAGGAAACACGATACAAATCTGTTCAGATCAATCCACAGACATCTGCATAAATATTCTGTTTTTTTATACTGGCCCAAAAGTCACTGACAGTTTAAAAAAACTCATAACTCTTTTGTTTCTACATATTTGTCTTTTAATTTCTCAGAGCATTTAGAACGACTCTTCCCACATTAATCTGAGCAAATCCAGCACCGAGGATCGAACCCTCATTGTACAGTGGGACTTTGAGTCACATGGGTCAAATTCACAAACCCAGCGGTGTTACCGTCCACATTTTAATACCAGAGATGCCCCAAGAGTAAATGCCATTAAAGGAATAATAAGTGTTTTTCACAGACAGGGGGCAGTATGTGATCTCCACAGACCTGACTCGTCCTGATTTCTTCCTGTGGGTCTATCTTAAAGAAAAGGTGTTTGTGAATAAACCTCAGACAATAAACCACTTCAAACGTGACATCAGGATCAAATAAGAGACATAAGGTCATTTTTACTTCCTCTAGTTTAAGTCGTGATAAGTTCAAGTGTAAGTGAACAATTATAACCGTTTATATTGACAAAAATCTGTGAAGGTTCAGTTTATCTACTGCTAAAATTTGGTGAGTTTAACTTAAGAATTAAAGGAGCTACTGAAGATTTAAAAGTGTCTCTGACCCTGTGGCTCCAGTTTTGTTCTGTTCTGTGTTTTTTGAGTTTTTTTTGTTGTATTGATACTTTTCCAAATGAGAATCTAGTTTAGATTTTTTCACGTTGCGATTATATCGTTGCGATTTTTGATACTTTTGATACTTTATGATCGTCTAAAACTAAATATTGTCTCTTCTGGCTGTGGAGAGTCCTCAAAATGTCGCCCGTAACAGGAAGTCACTAAACACAACGCCCAAATATGGAAAGTGACACTATTATAACAATTCAGACTGATGTCCGTCGCTTTGTCTGGAATGTTCCACCATGTTTTAAGTTTGCTGTGTCCAGGCCGAGGAGAAGGTCAGATCTGTGGATCTAAACTGATCCAAACACGGCTCATTGTTCATTTTGAGTCTGTGAGTTTCCTCCAGAGTCTGAGGAGTTTAAACTGAAATGAACAACACAAATATTTAAACAAATAAAGACAAAAGATCAGAAAACACAACTTTCACTTTGAGGAAAAAACATGTGGCAGCACATACACACACACAGAGGACATACACACACACACACACTCACACACACTCACACACACACATACACACACACATACATACACACAGACACACACACAGACACACACACAGACACACACACACACACACACACACAGTCACACACACACACACACATACACACACACACAGTCACACAGACACACACACAGACACACACACACACACACATACACACACACAGTCACACACACACACACACACACACACACACACACACACACACACACAGTCACACACACACACACACACACATACACACAGTCACACACACACACACACACACACACACACACACACTGCAGTGTTCACAAACTCCACTCTGCCATGTGTGAAATGAGCAAGAGTCTTATCTCCAGAAAACACACCACTGAGCCAGAGGAGACGAGGAGAGAGGAGAGGAGACGAGGAGAGAGGAGAGGAGAGGAGACGAGGAGAGAGGAGAGGAGAGAGGGAGGAGGGAGGGAGGAGGAGAGAGAGGGAGACGAGGAGGGAGGAGGGAGAGGAGAGGAGAGAGGGAGGAGAGGAGACGAGGAGGGAGGAGAGGAGGAGGGAGGAGAGGAGACGAGGAGGGAGGAGAGGAGGAGGAGAGGAGGAGGAGAGGAGACGAGGAGGGAGAGGAGAGGAGGAGAGGAGAGAGGAGAGGAGAGGAGAGGAGGAGAGAGAGAGGAGAGAGGAGGAGAGGGAGAGAGGAGAGAGGAGGGAGGAGGAGAGGAGAGGAGAGAGAGAGACGAGGAGGGAGGAGGGAGAGGAGGAGAGGAGAGGAGAGAGAGGAGAGGAGGGAGAGGGGAGGAGGAGGAGAGGAGGAGAGGAGAGAGGAGGAGAGGGAGGAGAGGAGAGAGAGAGACGAAGAGGGAGGAGGAGAGGAGAGGAGAGAGAGGAGGAGGAGAGGAGGAGGAGGGAGAGGAGAGAGGAGAGAGAGGAGAGAGGAGCCAAGGAGAGAGGAGAGGAGGAGGAGGAGGGAGAGGAGACGAGGAGGGAGAGGAGAGGAGGAGGAGGAGGGAGAGGAGAGAGGCAGGAGGAAGGAGGGGCAGAGAGCGACGAGGAGGGAGAGGAGAGGGAGGAGAGAGGGAGAGGAGACTAGAAAAGAGGAGATGAGGAGAGAAGAGAGAGGGATGAGGATGAGGGGCAGAGGAGACGAGGGGAGAAGGAGGAAGAGGAGAGGGAGGAGCCAAAGAGGACATAGTGAGGAGGGAGAGGGGGGGAAGGAGGGAAGGTGAGAGAGAAGGAGAGAAGGACAGGTGGAGTAGGAAAAGGAGACAAGGAGGGAGGGGGAGACGGGGGGGTCAAGGAGCTAGGAGACACACAGCGGGAGAAAAGGGGCGGAGTCACGTGGGCTGAATACTGATGAAGAAGAAGAAGACATTTTTACATGAGTTCACATTGCAAGTTTTTCAGGTGTGTTTTGTTTGTAGACTGTAGGGGGCGCTCCTGGACCCTCACACCATCACTGGACTCACTCACTGCACCGGCTGTTCAGGCATGTCTCCGTTTGCATGCTAGTCACACTGTTAAATCGCTGTTTTTATTTGTTTTTCATCATTCATTCCCACTCCCACCAGCAGAGGGAGCACAGATTTATCACAGAGGCTGTTTTTTTTCTGAGCATGATCAGAAAACACATTTTTAGAACTTAAAATGTCACTGCAGGCGATTAAAAAAATGTTTAAACGCCAAGAAAACAAAAACGCCGATGTGTCGACTTTAAAATATGGCACCAAAAAATAAAGACGAGGAGAATTCTAAATATAAACATGAAAATCGACTTGTTCTAACGCTGTTCCCTCGTCAAAAACGTGTCTGAAGACGTGTTACATGTCATCCATGCATGTCTGAGTAATCTAGAGATCTCTCCCGGGCCACTTCTTAATGTTAGGTGTAAGATTCTGTACGAGGCTCCGCCCACAAGCGTACATCACCCACACAACAAGCCTCCATAAATAATTAAAACAATAAAAGGAAACATGGAAATATAAATATGTGACGTGTTAGAAAGAAGTAAATACTCCTCTCTAATACCCCAAATAAGTAAATACCTTCTCTTTTCCCTCTTTTCCCTCGTTCCCTCTCTTCCCTCTTTTCCCTCTCTTCCCTCTCTTCCCTCTTTTCCCTCTCTTCCCTCTCTTCCCCTCTTTCCCTCTTTTCCCTCTTTTCCCCCTCTTTTCCCTCTTTCCTCTCTCTTCCCTCTCTTCCCTCTTTTCTCTCTTCCCCTCTTTCCCTCTTTTCCCTCTTTCCCTCTCTCTCCCTCCTCTTCCCTCTCTTCCCCTCTCTCGTTCCCTCTCTTCCTTCTCTTTCCCTCGTTCCCTCTCTTCTCTCTCTTCCCTCTTTTCTCTCTCTTCCCTCTCTTCCCTCGTTCCCTCTCTTCTCTCTCTTCCCTCTTTTCTCTCTCTTCCCTCTTTTCCCTCGTTCCCTCTCTTCCTTCTCTTCCTCGTTCCCTCTCTTCCTCTCTTCCTCGTTCTTCCCCTCTCTTCCCTCTTCCCTCTTCCCTCTTCTTCCTTCTCTCTCTCTCCCTCTCTATTCCTTCCCTCTCTTCCCTCTCTCTCCCTTCTCTCCCTCGTTCCCTCTCTTCCCTCTCTTCCCCCTCGTTCCCTCTTTTCCTTCTCCTCCCTCTCTTCCCTCGTTCCCTCTCTTCCCTCTCTTCCCCCTCGTTCCCCTCTTTTCCTTCTCCTCCTCTCTCCCTCTCTTCCCTCGTTCCCTCTCTTCCTTCTTCCTTCTCTTCCCTCGTTCCCTCTCTTCCCTCTCTTCCCCCTCTCCCCTCTCTTCCCTCTCTTCTTCCCTCTCTTCCCTCGTTTCCTCTCTCCTGCACTGGGCAGTTCCTCGTTAAACTCAGATGTTCTGCTCTTCCCTCGTTCCCTCTCTTCCCTCTCGTCCCTCTCCTCCCTCTTTTCCCCCTCGTTCCCTCTCTTCCTTCTTCCCTCTCTCCTTCTCTTCCCTCTCTTCCCTCTCGGGGCAGTTCCTCGTTAAATTCAGATGTTCTGCTCTTACACCTGAGCCGACCTCAGACGCTGTAAAACGAGACAGTTTGAAGCAGCAGAAATATAGAGGCTGTGGTGTAGTCGGTAAAGCATCTGCCCATAAACCAGAGGGTCACCGGTCTGACCTCAGTCCATCATCAGAAAACACTGGGTCATCATTTTTAGAACATACAGGGATTATTTTAGATTTAGTGATGTGGGTTTATTATTCAAACAGAATAATATCTTAAATATCTTTGGGTTAAATGTATTTGGGATTACATATTTTTGGAGTTAAATATTTTGGGATTAAATATCTTTGGGTTCAATATTTTGGGATTAAATATCTTGGGGTTAAATATATTTGAGATTAAACATTTTGGGATTTAAATATCTTTGGAGGTAAATATTTTGGGATTAAATATCTTTGGGATTAAATATTTTGGGGTTAAATATTTTTGGAGTTAAATATCTTTGGGTTAAATATTTTGGGATTAACTATTTTTGGGTTAAATATCTTTGAGTTAAATATCTTTGGGATTACATATTTTGGGATTAAATATATTAGGGTTAAATATATTTGGGATTAAATATTGTTGGAGTTAAATATCTTTGGAGTTAAATATCTTGGGATTAAATATCTTTGGGTTAAATATATTTTGGGATTAAATATCTTTGGGTTAAATATTTTGGGATTAAATATCTTTGGATTATAAACTGAATCTGACAGAAAATCCCAGGTCACACTCTGATTATGTTCTGTAATAGGTCTCAGTTTCCCTCGGGTTCAGAGCACACGCGTGATCAATACGTGAGTTTGGTCATTGGTCAATCCCCTGTTTCCAAACGTGATTGACAGCTGGATTAGCCAATCAGGGACTCGCACTGTCTGAAAAAACACATCTCACAGGGGCTGAAAAACTATGGAGGTTTTCTGCAGAATCGATGAGCGAATCTGAAACTGAGGCGAGACGAATGTGATTTTATTTGTAAATCAGAGGCGACCAATGAGCTTCTTCGTTTCACGTGTGTCACTGATAAGAACAAATCTGATTGGACGATCACGTTTGACCAGGTTTGAGACGCAGCGGAGGACGAAAATCGAAATTAATCTGTATAAAAAACACAGAGAGATGAGTCTGGATTTGCCTGGTGACCCACTTCCTGTTACATAAAACATTTTGAACATGGTATTTTGTTTTAAATGGTTAATCGTCATGGCAACAGTCCTTCTTTTATAATGATTCTGGAGTCCATGGAAGCAATAATAATAATGATCACATATTATATTCAACCAGGTAATTAAGTAAAAGCAAAATACTTTTACTCTAAGTACATTTACACAGGTACTTTAATACTTTTGAGATGTTTTCATGTGATACTTAACTTATATAGCTCCCTTTACCATGTTTGCTTCACTTTTTACCCACGTTTTAATGTAGTGAGCCCCTGTAGTGACGTGTAAAAACTAAAATGAAGTTCTGTTTTTATTCTAGCCTCATTTTGAACACTCTGCGGTTTCCATTTGAACATCGTTTCTAGGAAAATGTGTAAAAATCTTCTGGCGGAGCTTTGGGGGGTCGTCCGTTCTCAGGGAGGCCGGGGCCCCCTCGAGCCCCCCCTCGAGCCCCCCCTCGAGCCCCCCCTCGAGCCCCCCCTCGAGCCCCCCCTCGAGCCCCCCCTGGCTCCGCCCCTGAGATAAACTACTCCTCGTTCAGGGATTTTAACACTTGATTGCAGAAGTTTAACAAAACCATGGAAATAAAGAAAAAGAGTTGGAGAAGCGGCGGACAAAAGGCTCTAAAAGTAAGCTGGTATTGATAGTTTAGACAAAGAAAACAATTATGGCGGTTCTTATTCAAAGTGCGGAGGCGGGGCCGCGGCCCCAGAGCGCCGCTCAGCGTAATTACAGGAATTATCAAAGAAATTAAGTCTCTTTCACAGAAACTTGTGTTGGGTTTGCTGCGTTCAGTGCCTCATTTCTTCCTCCATATTCTGCGGCGGATCCATACTGAGCCGTGTCCGTATTGGATTGTAAAAACAGCTGAAATGACCCATAATGCAGTGCGGCGCTGGCTGAAAGGCAGGCCGTCGATGGGAGAGGCTCGAATCGATCGCACTGGTTTCCTGTTCTGCTGATCAATGGGGTAATTGTCTGTCTGGACCTGTTTACTCAAAAGGACGAGCGAACTGTGGATGTGCAGCGCCATCTGGTGGAACGAGGAGGGAACGACACGTGGAGAAACCTGCAGGAACAGCAGCGAGAGGCGGAAATAAAACAAACGTGAAGTAAATATTCAGACTCAGATTTAGCTCGACTCATTCTCCAGTTACTGTTTGTTTGGGAGTATTTGTAGTACTGCAAATACAGTTACTTTTCTAAATGTAAAACAGTAAATTGTTGTTCTTGATCATGAAATGTAGGATTCAAACTGTACAATAAAAAAAAAAAAAAAAGTAAATAAATAAGCATTTAAAATATAAATAAATAAATACATTTAAAAATAATAATAATAAAATAATAATAATAATAATAATAATAATAATAATAATGATAATAATAGTAGTCTCCTTAAAATAATATTTAAAAAAAAATAATTTAAAAAAGTATAAATAAATAAATAAATAAAACATAAATAAATATATTTAAATTAAACTAATATAATATAATAGTAATAATAATATAATAATAATAATAATAATAATAATAATAATAATAATAATAAATAATAATAGTCTCCTTAAAATAAATATTAAAAAAATAATTTTAAAATAGTATGAATAATAAAAAAAAAAAAAAAAAACATAAATAATTATATTTAAATTAAACTGATATAATAGAAATAATGATAATAATAATAATAATAATAATAATAATAATAATAATAATAATAATAATAATAATAATAATAATAATAATAATAATAATAAATATAGCATTCTTGTGGTGAAAACATGTGAGATTTTTCCTTCTTAAATTAGTAATTAATACAGAATATGTTACAACAACAATTGTGTTTTTTTTTATCCTGCATTTTTACAAAATGCAACTTAATGTGAAAGTATTTGAAGTGTTCAGAAAACAGATCTCTGGATGATTCATGAAGTACAGTCCCACAAATATTTCAGTTCAGTTGTTGAGTTTGTTGTGAGTAAATTATACTATAAGTTTCTTATAGATGTATGTTTTCTTCTCTGGGGGTAATAAAGGTAAATGTCCAAAGTGAAAGGAGGAATCTCCTGCAGAACTCTAGCACCATCTAGTGACAGGAAGAGGGACGAGCACCTCTTCAGTTTGTGCCTGTCATGGTCCTTCAATTTAAAATGTTACAGACAAGAAAACGTCTGTGAAAGGTGCGACTCTCCAGAACGTCCCTGGAGTGGACACGATGTGGACGGGACCAGGCCTCGACCTTCTGGAGCTGTCCAAAAATGTCCCTTATTGGATAAAAAGACGTTTGTCAGATGTGGTTTGGTCCTGGTTCTGTCCTTGTGCTGTTGGGTGTGTCCTCAGTTACTGCAAATCTTCAGAATCAACAAAAATCATTTAAGAATTGGAAACAAAAACAGAACAAAAAACAAAACTCCAATTTACACAAATTTATTGTATAACACAATGAAAGTATTTAAAGTTATTCTGCTTTATTTTTATTTAAATTTAATTAATTAATTTTATTTTATTCATTGTATTTTTTATTTAATTTATTTATAATTTTTTTGTTTGTCTGTTGATTTATGTATTTATTTTAGAAACTGATTTAAAAAATTTTTTTTTACTAATAGTTGTTCTTCTTGTTTTTACCTCGCATCTCCACAAACCTGACTCCACAGAAATCCTTTGGCTCTAATCGTCCTCAGTGAGCCGTAAAATGTATCTGTGCTTGGAGAAAGTTCCACACTGCAGCTTTTACTATGAAGCTGAGTGTTATTCCCCTTCTGTCCCAGACTAGGGGTTTTGTGTCTTTAGAGCCACATTTGTGCTTCACAAAGACAAAACGCAGCAGATGGATTTAAAATTCATCTTTTTGACGATGTTCAGGCAGAAGCTTCAGTCTGAGCTGTGGGTTTGAGTCCGACATGTGAAGGGTTAAAGTTTGGAGTCATTTCACCTGTTTTTACTCATATAAAGCCAAAAAAAAAAAAAAAAAAAAAAAAAAAAAAAGAAAAAAAGAAGAAGAAAAATAATTATTATGATCAAATATCTCCCAGAACCCCCAGTAAAAATACAAGTTCAATATTTACAACATGTGAAGTGACTTTATTTATGGAAATGAGGATAAATGTGAAGAACATTAGTGTCAGAGTCAGAGACGGGGCTGTTCTGCAGAAATGACATGGTCTTTGCTGCCACCTGCTGGACAGAAGTGTGAACACAACCTCAGCGACATTAAAACCATCAGGAAATAGATGTATTTTATTTTCACTGACACTTGGACTTTAATAGATATTTATAGACTTTAGGGGGGCCCAGCCTTTAGGGGGCTCCAGCCTTTAGGGGGCCCTAGTCTTTAGGGGGCCCTAGTCTTTAGGGGGCCCCAGACTTTAGGGGGCTCCAGCCTTTAGGGGGCTCCAGTCTTTAGGGGGCCCCAGCCTTTAGGGGGGCCCCAGCCTTTAGGGGGGCCCAGCCTTTAGGGAGCTCCAGCCTTTAGGGGGCCCTTTAGGGGGCCCCAGCCTTCATCAGTCTTGTCGAAATAAACATATGGGCTCTTGGGGGCCCTCTGGTGGCCTCGGGGCCCTCAGTCTGCCTGAAGTCTGGACCGGCTCTGCCTGGATCAGCAGCTGTGACATAAGTGGAGCTAAAATCTAAATTACACAACAGTTTAGTTCAGTTTAAACCTGGAACAGTCTGAAGAGGTGAGACCGGCCTCGACTTTGATCATGTTTAAATCCTGTGACTCAAAGTTTTATTCTGCCTCTTTTATCATGTTTTCATTTGTTTTCTTGTGATTTTAATGTATTTCTTATTCTGTAAAACACTTTGAATGACATTTTTCTGCATCAAACCTGCCTCGTCTCACCTTCGACCATAGTTAGACATGTTATTTTTAGATATTATTTCATTAAATACATGACGACAGCTTGATTTTGTGAAAAAAAACATCTTTTTTAATGTGTCAGGAGCATGTTTTTTGCTTGTAAATTGCAGTTTTCTCCGTGTTTTTTGGGCTGCTGGGCGTCTCGGTCCCGCTGTGGCCCAAGATCCATTTTTGTTGATGAAATTGAGGCTTTCAGTTTTAAAACTCACCTTTATTTCCTGTTTTTTTTTCTTTGTCAAAAAACTGCAGCTTAACTGAGGGAAAACGAGAGACACTTATCGACACAGAAACTAAATCAGAGTCAGAAAAACATTCACTTTATCCACTGTATCTTAATAAAAAAAAGCTTCATCCTGCTTCAACTTAGTCCAACATAGCGCCGCTCTTCTGGTGAAACGTGGAACTGCAGCTGTTAAAAACCAGACCGGACTCGGGGGGGTTGTATGTACAGTTTTTGTCTTGTGTTTTATTGGATGAATGAAACACTTTCAGTTACAAAAATGACTTAAAATGAACAACACTGTACAATGAACAAGCAGAGATTTTTTTCTTCTTTTTTTTCATTTTTGGGGGATTTTTCCAAGATAAATACACTAAAAAGCTAAATTGCTACCACACGGAGATGGGGTGGGGGTGCGGGGGTGTGGGGGTCAGGGGTCAGGGGTCACAGAGCAGGGCATGATGGGATGGAGTGAGGTTTTAGACGAGCATTCATATCTGCATTCACGTTACACTGCTAAGACTATTGTAGAAAATCGGGTGTTGGGATTTGAAATGTTTGAGAATATGGCGACGTATGAGATTTATCGTATATTTATCGAGTCCATCCACCTGAAGAAAAAGTTGGCACAAAGTTAAACATCTTCTCCTCCTTTTGATTTTTTACATTTTTGGCAAAAACGATGGATTTGTAGTTGCAAAAACAAACAAAGCAACTATATTTGTGGATATTATTGGTGTTTAGATCAAACTGGCAGAGCTGCGGACTTTATTTGGCCCCGCCCACTTTTGCCGTAAACGCTCCTAAACTGCGCCCTCTGGTGGCACTTCTGGTTAAGCAGAATCCCGGTCGTTTTACTGGAGAATTTGAAAAGTTTAGCTGCAATAATCTGATATAAAGTGGGTTAATTTGTGTAAAATGTTCTATTCTCATGTGAGTCAACACTGAGCCGATTCTCTGGAGCCCCGCCCCCTCGCACGCTGCTCGCCAAAGGATTTCTGAATTATACATCTTGTGCTGAAAGTCTAAAATCTGATGAATGACCCTGGTAAATGTGTTGATCCCCAGACTTTCTGCACCAATAAATGAAAGTTTTTTGTTTTATCGGCTCTAACTGTGTCTCATCTAAAGCAGAGGATCATAATCAGAACTTTTTACGGCGAATTTGAGTAAATCTACCAGTTTAACCTAAATAACGTCACATTTCATTGTCATACAGACCTAATAATGTTCATATTTCAAGCCTTATTTAAAGTCAAATCACACACATCTGAATTATCCACTGTTTTGACGTTTCTGTGTCGAGTATTTTTCAAGATATGGCCCCTGTTGAAAAGAGTTTGGGCCCCTCTGATCTAAGGCCTGCCGTGGCTCTTGCCGTGGCTCTTGCCGTGGCTCGTGCCGTGGCTCGTGCCGTGGCTCGTGCCGTGGCTCGTGCCGTGGCTCGTGCCGTGGCTCGTGCCGTGGCTCGTGCCGTGGCTCGTGCCGTGGCTCGTGCCGTGGCTCGTGCCGTGGCTCGTGCCGTGGCTCTTAAATACTGTTATTTTCCTCCAACCTTTAAAACAAGCAGCTCTCTGATGATTCTGTTTAGCAAAAGTAGCTGACGGGAGAAAACATGCTGAAGTCGTTTGCTCTGGAGGATTTCAAACGGCTCTGGAGTCAATATTCACCATCTTCTGTCACTTTCCTTGGGCGCCGCCATTGTCGTCCGGTTGTATTACTTAACATGGCGCCGATCTCGACAGTAAATTCGTTCTAAACCGATTCCAGAGCCGCTTTAAAGCCTCAGAGAATCGTTGCGGTATCGACTTACGGGTCGGACATTTCACACAAAAAAAACTACTTTATTTCAGACTTAGCTGCAAAACTTTTTCCCAAATTCTCCACTGAAATGAACGGGATTCCCAGAAGCGTCGCCACAAAGAAAGCTCGTTTTAGTCGCATTTACAGCGAAAACGGGCCAGAACTCGTCGACATCGGGAGCCTCGTGCAAAATAAAACAACCCGAAAGACGATGGCGCGGCTCAAGGCAACGTCTGGAATAAGCTGGATATGTGCAGCTCTAAAAAAACACATGAACACACCTGACCTTTACCTGGAGTTTTCACATCAGACTCAACATTGTGATGATATAAGGAAGTGGCCTGTTTGTTTGGGGGAATCTGCTGCACTGGGAAGTTGGCAAACAATATCCTACAGTTGAGCCGCGTCAGGTGGTTTCAGGTCGGTTGTCGTATTTTTTTTAGCTTCACAAAACAAGTCTCTTCCACTTTTCGACCAATAACCCTCCCCCACCCCGCGCCCAACGCCTCACCTGGCCAGTCACGCGAGAAAGAGCGACCAGTAAAGAGAAAAAAAAGAAAAACGATCCCAGGATTCGCACGTCGGGAAGCCCCTCACCAGTGTTGACACTCAAAGACAAACAAAGAGGTGAAAGGTGAGAGAGACGGTTAGGACTGAACGAATGGAGGGATGAAAGAGGGAGGGAACGAGGGAGAGGAGGGAGGAGGGGCAGGGAGATTTAAAGCTTTACTTTGGCAGCACGAGCAGAAGTAAGGACACAAACTTAAGAAACAGCTACAAAGATACCAAGAAATTTCAATATCGTCGCCGTCTTCGCCTCCGTTATTTTCCAATGACAAATACTTAAAAATATACATTTCATCATCTTAATTATTATTATCATTATTATTATTCCCTTTGGATAGCTGAGGTTTGAAGGCAGCGTTGCCAGGTGACGTCGGGGGACAGAGAGATGAGAAAAGGATGGATAGAAAGAGGAGGAGGAGAGGAGGAGGAGGAGGAGGAGTGGCGAGTGTTGTGTTGCAGTAAAGATCATGGAAAAAAGTTCTTTGGTTTTGTTCGTTCACGTCAGACGCTCTTTGCATTTGTTGCTTGTAAAAACCTTTGGACTAAAGCTGTATTGGAGGAGAGAGAGAAGAGAGGGATGGGTGGAGGTGTGGGTGGGTGCGTTTGAAGGGGCGTTAGGGCACTTACACATATTTACTTTTATGTGATGTGTGAAGGAAAGAGTTTACATTCCACACTTTGGTTTGTCTGGTTTGTTCAGTAAAGTCAAGAATGAAATAAAGACAAAAACTGAGATTCTTTTTCTATTTTAGCTGCACCATAACCAGGCCCGTCCACAGAAATACGAGGGCCCGGGGCAAGAAGCTGCACATGGGGCCCCCTAACATTGACTGGAGCGAATGGTGCTTTGGTTCATCCATCCGTGAGTTTTTGGTAATAACTAAAAGTCTTACAAAGCCTGAACAGCTTGGGTTATAATAAACAGTTTATTAAAATGATTCTTCCTTAACTCCAGACCTTTAGCACTTAATAAGTAGAGACTGAGCCTGGAGGATTCTTAAGAACCTGCATCATCATCTGAGTCTTTGTTAATCAGGTTTGTGCTTTGGAACCTGCACCAGCTCCTGTTTTATATCAGGTGAACTTCATTATGTGACTGATTGTGTTTAAATGTGTGAATCTGTGGGTCCAGTCTGCGCTCTAAGGGTCCAGTCTGCGCTCTAAGGGTCCAGTCTGCGCTCTAAGGGTCAAGTCTGCGCTCTAAGGGTCTGCGCTCTAAGGGTCCAGTCTGCGCTCTAAGGGTCAAGTCTGCGCTCTAAGGGTCAAGTCTGCGCTCTCTAAGGCGCTCAAGTCTGCGCTCTAAGGGTCCAGTGCAGTCTGCGCTTTAAGGGTCCAGTCTGCGCTCTAAGTCTGCGCTCTAAGGGTCCAGTCTGGGTCCAGCTGCGCTAAGGGTCTGCAAGGGTCGTCTGCGCTCTAAGGGTCCAGTCTGCGCTCTAAGGGTCTCTGCGCTCTAAGGGTCCAGTCTGCGCTCTAAGGGTCTAGTCTGCGCTCTAAGGGTCCAGTCTGCGCTCTAAGGGTCGCTCTAGTCTGCGCTCTAAGGGTCCAGTCTGCGCTCTAAGGGTCCAGTCTGCGCTCTAAGGTCCAGTCTGCGCTCTAAGGGTCAAGTCTGCGCTCTAAGGGTCCAGTCTGCGCTCTAAGGGTCCAGTCTGCGCTCTAAGGGTCCAGTCTGCGCTCTAAGGGTCCAGTCTGCGCTCTAAGGGTCCAGTCTGCGCTCTAAGGGTCCAGTCTGCGCTCTAAGGGTCCAGTCTGCGCTCTAAGGGTCTGCGCTCTAAGGGTCTGCGCTCTAAGGGTCCAGTCTGCGCTCTAAGGGTCCAGTCTGCGCTCTAAGGGTCCAGTCTGCGCTCTAAGGGTCCAGTCTGCGCTCTAAGGGTCCAGTCTGCGCTCTAAGGGTCCAGTCTGCGCTCTAAGGGTCCAGTCTGCGCTCTAAGGGTCCAGTCTGCGCTCTAAGGGTCAAGTCTGCGCTCTAAGGGTCCAGTCTGCGCTTTATGGGTCCAGTCTGCGCTCTAAGGGTCCAGTCTGCGCTCTAAGGGTCCAGTCTGCGCTCTAAGGGTCCAGTCTGCGCTCTAAGGGTCCAGTCTGCGCTTTATGGGTCCAGTCTGCGCTGGGTCCAGTCTGCGCTCTAAGGGTCCAGTCTGCTAAGGGTCCAGTCTGCGCTCTAAGGGTCCAGTCTGCGCTCTAAGGGTCCTCTAAGTCTGCGCTTTATGGGTCCAGTCTGCGCTCTAAGGGTCCAGTCTGCGCTCTAAGGGTCCAGTCTGCGCTTTATGTGTCCAGTCTGCGCTCTAAGGGTCCACTCTGCTCTTTGTGGCTCCACTCTGCTCTCTGTGGTTCCTCTTTATCTGAGGGAGTTACTTCAGCCCTATACTCCACCCAGAGCCCTGAGGTCAGAGGTCAGCTGACCAGCTCCTGCCCAAGACCAGAGGAGACAGAGCCTTTTCTGTGGCAGCGTCCAGACTCTGGAACAGCGCCCTCTGCCTGTCAGTTTTAACGCAGTTTAAGACTAGCCTGAACCCTACCTCTTCTCCCTGGTATTTAACACTAGGACATACAGGTGTGTTGTTCTTTTTCTGTGTATCGTATATCTGTATTTTTGTTTTTGTTTGACTTTTATGCCACGTACTTCAGCTGAAGATGTTTTAAATGTGCTATATTTTATTTTGCATTAAAATAAACCACATTATGGGTGTTTATTTTGCCTTCACTGATTGAGTTCTGCTGAGTTTTAGTTGGAGAATATTATTTAGTGATGCAAATGTGGTAAGAGAATTCATTTTGGGACATTTTTGCAGAGGTCAGACTGAAGGAGCCTCCACTCGGTCCTGAATCTTCTGGCGGGGCATTAACTTTGGTATCATTCACAGGAGGGGTATCCCCGCCAACAAGCCCAGTCCGAGCAGAACCGCCCCCGAGTCCGACTCCCACCGAAACGTCCCGCATTTCTGCCCCTTCAAAGTCCACCGCACAGCTTCGGATGAGAAGTTTCATGTCGTGTCACCCAGCAACATCTGCCCCAGCGACTCCCTCCGCAACCTGCCCCGCCGCTGCCCCCTACAGGCCAGTGCAGTTTGTCATGAGGGTAAAAGCATGGCACCGCAATGACCTTTACCACAAAGCTGCTGTGCTGAACTCAATCTGGAATCTTTATTGAATCAAAGTTAGAAATTCACCCCGAGCACTTTGGACACTTTTGATCCCAGATTTGAGGCCGACAGCAGCTTTCCAGACGTCGATATTTGGGGAAGCATATAGAGGGTCAAGTCGGAGGAAATTGCCGTTTTCAAAAAGCTCATCGCGATCAGCGGTAGGGGGTTTCCAGGGAGACGAGAGCGGCGTGGAGCGGGAGGTGAACTCATAACACGACCTTCGACCCCACATGGCACCTTTTGATCCAAACGGAGAGAAAACGACACACAGACCTGCAGATCAATGCTAAAGCTAAAGCTAACTCCGTTCAGAGCTTGACCCCTGCGTCGTGTTTGTCCACGCTCCCGGTCCGGCACACATCTCCCCGGTCGCCACGTGAACCCCGCTTTAAAGCATTCATCTATTTGGTTTATCATCAAAGAATATGAGGTATATGATGAACTATCTCTCTTTAACATCACACACTGGAGCAAAGAACTGGAGTTGTGCCAAATTATAAAAACCAGAACCAAAAACTTAAGTCTTGCCCCGACTGATGTTCTAAATGTGTTTTTGGTTTTGCAGTAAAGCTTTTCAGAGATGATACAGAAACAGTAGATCAAGACAAAAGTGTGGACACTACCTCTGCCGACTCGCGCTCGCTCGTTCTGCTGTTATAGTTTGTTTAAATGTCGCAGTCGCCCAAAAAGACGTTTAAATTAGAGTTTAGTGAACGATTACCACGGACAACACAACATCTTATCACAAATCAAACTATGAAACGCTCATCATTTTGGTTCCACGTTTAGTGTTATGAAAATCACTCCAGAACAAGTGAAGGTTTGGTCTTCCTTCGTCGTGCCTGAGGTCTTAAGGTCAAAATAAACCAACTGCGTACTGTCTGCACCTGATTATAAAGCGATTAACTGTGCGATAGTCAAGAAGAGCGTGGCTAGCATGCTTCTTGTCGCTAGCTGCGCTCAAAACTCCGGCAAAACTCCGCTCTGGCCTCAGAAAGTTGTGAAAAGTGCTTAAAAACTCATCACTGTGAATAATTAGGATGCTCAGAACTCGTAAAGTAAAGTTTGAGTAACTTTGGACAACTGCGCGACGCTTAAAATGTCGTTTAAAATGTTTTTTACGTGTTTAAAACAGTAAAAATCACAGCGCTTTTAATTTGAAAAGTGTATATCAGCGTATTGCAAGATCAGACCAGCGCCTTGGCAGAGGTAGTGGCCGTTTCTGCATCGTCCCGTCAAACAGCAGTTGATCGTTTTGCATCCCGTAATATTTGGTGTCTGTAGTAACGAAGAAAATCAGCAGGGGGCAGACTGGTCGTAAATGCAGCTCAGAACATGAAGCGTCTCTATAAATAAATTAGCAATAAATAGCAAGACAAAAAAGAAAATTATATTAACATTATCAAGCCTACCCTGAATAAATAGTACAATCAAAAGTCTAAATCATCGTAAGAACAAGAACAGAAACAGCCCAAAGAGAGATAGTTTAAATTTTTGGTCTAAAATCAAGTTATTATCATCAATGTTTTTAGGATCTTTTTTTCTCAAGACATTTTACTTATTTTTTTTTAATACATTAGCGATAAGTAAGCAGTAGAACATAGATCTTTTTTCTACAAAATCTATAGAAGCACTAACAGATACATTCCGTCTAAAGAGTTCAATGCAAGGCTACAGGTTTGACCTTTGACCCCACATCTACGTTTGGTTTCTGAATGATTCTCGTCTTGTCAGTTGAGTTCGTTTTACTGCTGCGAAACAAACCTAATATTCTTTGGATAGTCCAACGTTGCAAAAACAGTCAAATTGTCTGAGTACGGCGTCCGCGAGGGGCCAAAATAAACAATAAGACATCGTTTGATTTCGCCCGCAATTGCACGCCTCAGACAAGATGGCGCTAGTACGTTTCGATGCTACACGCCGGCAGCCACGCAGTCCATTCGCTACACGGTTTTGGTTATGCTAAGTTATTTGGTTTACGTGGTTTTGCTATTTTTGGCTTTTTGGTGAGTGTGTAGTCTTTTTATTCTGCCTCTAATAATAAAAATCTGGAAGCTAAATTTTCACAGTATTTTTTCCAACCGACCTGATAAAAATCTCTAGCACGACTACGAAAAAAATAAGGAACTCTCGTAGTAAGTTTAAGCGAGTTACGTTATCCCAAATGAGTATAAGCACTAAAGTACATTACAGAAAAAAACGGCATCAAGATACACAGCAGAGATTGGAACAAAAAAATAAAAACAGATTATTTTTTAGAAGATTCAGAAGTTCAGTGAGGTCATTTGCGTTTCGTTCCATCCAGGACCAGACGGTGGCGCTGGAGAGGAGGAGAGGATCCCAAAAAAAACATCATCTGTTCCTCTTCCATGCTACAGTTTGACGATTTGATGAACAAACCTTTTGCACATTCCGTCCCCGTCCCCTCCTCGCTCTCCATCTACATTTGGTAAGCGTACTTTTTGGTTTGCTTCGGAAATTCCTTGGGTTTTGTAGAGTGTTATATTTGGTTTTCGGTTAAATTTTTGGTATCCTCTTATAAAAGTTGTGAAGCCTGCGCCCGCCCTCACTGCCTGTCCACAGCTGTTCCCATTCTCTGGGGTTCGGAGTAAGCAAGGAAGCGTTCCTTGGAATAAAGCTCCCCCATTTGGGAATTTCGGACAGGCGTTTAGGAGGGAGTCTTCGCGGATGTCCATTGGCGACTTTTGGGTCCTGTTTCGGTCCACTGTTAGCCGCCATTTTTGTGTCTTTTATTGTGTTCATATGTTTCGACCGCGGATTCTTGGACGAAAAATCCGACGGCGTTAAGAATGCTTTGGTTTCCATTTGAGATTAATGGCAGTGTGAAGTGGAAAATGAGTATGATTGATGGAGTGATGATGAGAAAAACACAATTTGACAAGACATACAGGTTTAAGTGAATGGACAACACCGTGACTAAGCAAGATTTATTGACTTTCAAAGCTAACACATAATAACTTTACACGTGTTCTACCGTATCCCAAATTTCATATCTACAAGTTCTCGTAATATCGACTTCTCGAGTTCACAGGGCAGGTTCATTTCGAAATTGCCGAACACTTTTAAAGACAAAATGAAAGCTTTACCGAGCACGCTGCGCCGCGAGTTTAAGCCCCGATCGATCCATTTACGCCTTGAAATCGGCTCCACGTGTGCCAACTTTAGCGCTCATCTTTGGCACTTAGTGAAAGCAAAGTCAATCACAAAAAAACACAGAGTGAAGACGGCGATGATTACAAGCCCGGAGCCGAGAAAGCTGCGACAATAAATAGTAAGTGGCGTTCCGAACACTGCTAATAAATAAAAGGTCGCGATGAAAAGTACCTATAGGTTTCTTCGAACCAGAGGTAGGTAAGAGACGCGTGGATACAGCAGAACATCGAACAAACACGAGAATGGTTTACAAAATGAAATGGATGGAAGATGGAGGGATGAGCGAGTTGTAGAAGTCATGGTCCTGGATAGCTTCAGTATATACACGTCCTCTGAAATAAAGCTTTTCTCTCCGTTATTTTTGGTATTTGGGATTTTGGTATGGTTGTCATTTTTTGTCATTGTGTACTCCTCCGCCTCCTCCTCCTAAGGTAAATTTTTGGTTTAAACCCCTCCTCCCTCCTCTTCGTTCAGACCCGCAGCTTTTAAAGCAAAAGTAAGTATGCACAGTTCACCTTCTCCCATCTGGGTTTGTCCTTGCCGCCATTCCTTTGTCACTAAAGTTTTTATTTGTCATTTTTGGTTTCTGCGCTTGGACACGCACCTCCGCCGTCTCCTCCGCCTCGTCGTTTTCAAGTCTTTTGTTTTGTTTTCCTTCCGAGGCCGAGAGAGCGGAGGCGCCGTGTCTGATCAAATGTTACTGACAAAAACATCCTGGTTGCGTTTTGTTTTGGATAGCTAAAGATTTTTGGTTTGAATCTTCCCCTTTCTCTTCTCCTCTTCTTTTGGCGTCCGTCTCGCCGTCCCTCCTCTCTTTCATTCTGTGTATTTTTGGCATCGAAAGACCGGGAGAGACGGAAAGAGAGAACCATTTCGCCGAAGAAGAAGAGCGTTGACAAGAGGAAGAGATAGCTTTGGTGTGAAAGGCGAGGTTTACGATTCCCCACCTCTGTACTCCTCCTCCTCTCCTCTGATTGGCCCTCGGTGTCGTCACTCGATCTTGGCTCCTCCCAGTGAAGGCGGGCTGTGTGCCATTTCGATGGAGGAGCAGGAAGAGGCGGGGCTAGAGCAGGGTGAAGGAGAGCAGGGGGTGGGGCTTATGCTGCTGGCCGAGGGGAAAGGGGAGGACTGCGAGGCTTTGGCCACGGCCGCGCTGACCAGACCGGCTCCTTGGGACTGGGCCATGTGGAGCAGGGCCGGGTGCTTCAGGAACAGGGAGGAGGGCAGGGGCCCGCTCTGGCCCCCAGAGGCCCCCAGCATCACCTGTTTACTGCCCTCAAGACTGGAAAGAGGCAGCTGGCCACCACTGGCTGCTAGAGCTGGAAGACACAAACACAGGAGGAAGTGAAAAGATAGTTTTTCTAGGGCTAGAGTTTCACTTTTTGTCTTTGCTGCATGATTCCACATATCTGGCTTCATATATTTGATGTCTTCTATTTGCATATATAATGTTAAAAGTAGTAAAAAAAAAAGAGACAAAAGACGTTATGTCCAGAATTTGATTGTTGGTGTAAGTTAAAGGCCCGAAATGACACAGAATTGACTCTTTTAAGGTTTAAACCATGTTCTAATGCTGCTACCTCCTCAAAAACATTCTGGAGTTGTATTTTGTTCGTTTGTTTGAGCAACTCTTTATTATCACACACATCTCCAAAGCTCAAAATGCTCCGTTCCACCTTGTGATGTCATGAAGTGGTCATTTTCAACTGGTTTAACATCTCCTTTTACCTTTAGCTCAGTAGAGACTGGCAATGACTGAAATGATTCAAATGATTCAAGAAATGAAAATGTGTGGAGTTTAAAAACACAGTGGAGCACTTCCTGTATTACCACATGATGACATCACAAGGTGGAACAGAGTGTTTTCAGTTTGAGAGAAGAAATCTAGTCTAAATCTGCACAAAACACAACTCCAGGTCTGTTGTCCTGATGCTGCTGTTGTATATATTTTATTTTATTTTATTTTAACTCTTATTTGTATTTATTCCGTGTTTTTTAAGTAAGTTTCTGGTCTGTGAGCTGATTTAAGACGAGGAAACAACATTAAAACAGATCAGAAAGTTATGCAATCTTAAAGTCCAAATGAATCCAATGAATATTCAATGAAACTTTTATATGCTCTTAAAATACTTTTGCCGTCAGTGTCTTTTTTTTTTTACAGTAAATCTATTATTTATTTTTACCCTCAAACCACTTCTCCTTTGTTCTTTCCCACATATGAATAAAGAAATATTTTGGATTCACCCCAGAATAACCCTGCTCTGCTGCACTGATTCACTGAAGGTCTCCAAATTAATTATACGGCGGCGTTTTTGTTCGAGAGACCGAAACGAGCACGAAAAACACACCGGTTGCTATGGAAACGGTCCCTGTTACTAACGGCGTGTGGCGCAAAGTTGGACGACACAAAAGCTGTGAAAATGCAAACGCAGGAATCTGAATGAGGCCGAGCGCTTAACATCACAAAGCGCCGAGAGACGTAAACATATTTATGCATGTTCTCTTTGTTATTCCGGCGTCGTTATGAAAAGGAGAGATGGAAGTTTGAAATGAGACACACAAGCACGGGCGACATGCACAGCACACGGCACAAAGAAAGATGCTCGGAACAGCAGGATGAGGAGGGATTTTATTTTAAACTACACTGAAGCTGAAGTGGACCACAGACTGTGTTAAAGAAGCGACATCACCCACAGCTGCAGCTCCACATGAAGCTCGTCGAGGCTAGCAGCAGTTATAGCGGCTAATTTAGAGCAGAATTCTAACCAGGAGTATCATAGCAACCAAAGAGCCAATCAGGAGTGAGGCTGGTTTAACAGGGAGAGGGCCCCTAGCAACGCTGTCAATCAACCTGTTGCTAACGCTTCATATGTTGATTTCCAGACACAGACGTGAAATAAAAACCCCAGGATCATGTAGAGGGTTAGCATGAATGCTAGCATGTTAGCTATGTCCATGTACAAACACAGTCTATGATGGGGAGCTGCGTGTCAATCAAATACAGGAAGTTTTGTAAAGGTTAGTGCAGCGAGAGGAACATATTGTAGTTTGGAAACCAGGTCTGACCTCAGATTTTTGTCGCATTTTCACTGGATCCAGTTTATATATTTTGACTCGGTGGATGTTCGCTCTAAGGTCATACTTTTTCTAGTTTGGGACCAGTTTGAGTCGTGATATAGACGAGATGGTTTAGTCCTGGTTTAGTCCAGGTTTAGTCCTGGTTTAGTCCTGGTTTAGTCCTGGTTTAGTCCTGATTTAGTCCAGGTTTAGTCCTGGTTTAGTCCTGGTTTAGTCCTGGTTTAGTCCTGATTTAGTCCCTGGTTTAGGTTTAGTCCTGGTTTAGTCCTGGTTTAGTCCAGGTTTAGTCCAGGTTTAGTCCTGGTTTAGTCCTGGTTTAGTCCTGGTTTAGTCCTGGTTTAGTCCTGGTTTAGTCCAGGTTTAGTCCAGGTTTAGTCCAGGTTTAGTCCAGGGTTAGTCTGGTTTAGTCCTGGTTTAGTTCTGGTTAGTCCTGGTTTAGTCCTGGTTTAGTTCTGGTTTAGTCCTGGTTTAGTCCAGGTTTAGTGCAGGTTTAGTACTGGTTTAGTCCTGGTTTAGTCCTGGTTTAGTCCTGGTTTAGTCCTGGTTTAGTCCTGGTTTAGTTCTGGTTTAGTCCAGGTTTAGTACTGGTTTAGTCCTGGTTTAGTCTGGTTTAGTCCTGGTTTAGGCCTGGTTTAGTCCTGGTTAGTCCTGGTTTAGTCCAGGTTTAGTTCCTGGTTTAGTTCTGGTTTAGTTCTGGTTTAGTCGAGTTTTAGTCCAGATTTAGTCCTGGTTTAGTCCAGATTTAGTCCTGGTTTAGTCCAGGTTTAGTCCTGGTTTAGTCCAGGTTTAGACCTGGTTTAGTCCAGGTTTAGTCCTGGTTTAGTCCAGGTTTAGTCCTGGTTTAGTCCTGGTTTAGTCCTGTTTAGTCCTGGGTTTAGTCCAGGTTAGTCCAGGTTAGTCCAGGTTTAGTCCAGGTTTAGTCCTGGTTTAGTCCTGGTTTAGTTCTGGTTTAGTTCTGGTTAGTCCTGGTTTAGTCCTGGTTTAGTTCTGGTTTAGTCCTGGTTTAGTCCAGGTTTAGTGCAGGTTTAGTACTGGTTAGTCCTGGTTTAGTCCTGGTTAGTCCTGGTTTAGTCCCTGGTTTAGTCCTGGTTTAGTTCTGGTTTAGTCCAGGTTTAGTACTGGTTTAGTCCTGGTTTAGTCCTGGTTTAGTCCTGGTTTAGGCCTGGTTTAGTCCTGGTTTAGTCCTGGTTTAGTCCAGGTTTAGTTCTGGTTTAGTTCTGGTTTAGTTCTGGTTTAGTCCGAGTTTAGTCCAGATTTAGTCCTGGTTTAGTCCAGATTTAGTCCTGGTTTAGTCCAGGTTTAGTCCTGGTTTAGTCCAGGTTTAGACCTGGTTTAGTCCAGGTTTAGACCTGGTTTAGTCCAGGTTTAGTCCTGGTTTAGACCTGGTTTAGTCCAGGTTTAGTCCTGGTTTAGTCCAGGTTTAGTCCTGGTTTAGTCCAGGTTTAGACCTGGTTTAGTCCTGGTTTAGTCCTGGTTTAGTTCTGTGTTTGGTCCCAGTTTAAACACATCCTTAAGTAAAACAATAGCTTAAGTACTAGCTTTACTGTTACTACTACTTTGACTACTGTATATTACTGTACGGTTAATGCCACGTCACTATAAGTTTCCCGGTTCGGTTCTTTTCCCGTCGGACTCACTGAGACACACCTTGGATAGTGGCCAGTGGATTGTTACCAAGGAGACCATGGTTCATCCCTGTGTTCACTCCCATCACAGTGTTCCTGGTTTTTCACACACACCGGCACCACACAAGAAAGAAAGAAAAAAAGAAGGAAAGAACGACAGAGGAGGCAGGAGAAAGAGCGAAAGAGAGAGGCAGAGGGAAAAAGACAGGAGACAAAAGAAGGCTGGGTTAGCTGCAGCAGAGACATGTTCAGGACATAGAAAAACATGAGCGTTTCAAAAAGATTTCAGCAGCACAGGCAGAAAAAAGAGAAGTGGGTCTGTAAACAACGTCTGGGTCACGTCAAAGGTTCATTTGACCCAGCGGAGGTCAAGGGTCAAATGCAGATTTCACAATAAAAGCTAAACCGACCTGAATTTGAATTATAATTTTCAGTTTACATGTTAGTGTGATGGACTAATTAGCCAAAATGAAAAAAACAGCAGCATAGTTTTGACACACTGGTAAAATACACCACAAATACATTTATAATGTTCAATATAATTATATTTTCTTTCTTTTTTTTTTTCTTTCTTTTTTTATCATTATTATTGGGATTTTTTTTTAAATTATTGGGAATATTTTTATTTATTTGCTGAAAAAAGAAAATAAGGTAAACATTATTATTAATTTAAAAAAATATTTATTTATGTATTTTTATTTTATAAAACAAAGCATGAATGATACACAGCACCCATCAAAGGTTTGGACTCATGCTCTCATTCAAATTTTTTTTTAAAAATTTATTTATTTTTACTATTTTATACATTTTACATACACACAGGAGACATCAAATATATGGAATGATATAGTTTTTTTTTTTTTTTCAAAGGGGTGGCTACTTTGAGAATTTGAATAAAAATAAATACATTTAGCAGAGTTATTTAACATTTTCTCTTTGCTTCCATTAATCATACTCCATTTATCTGATGTCTTCTGTTTATATAAAATATGTAGAAAGTTGTAAAAAGGAAAGAAAAAATTAGATGTATCCAAACTTTTGACTGGTGGTGTTTTCTGCACTAAACACGGATAAAAAAATTATTTGGATTAGCTCCGAACATAAAAATCACTTATAAACACTTTTCTCATCTTTTTTATCTGACATTTTATTCTAAAGTAAAAGTGAGACGTGTGTGTGACCCCAGCGCGTTGTTTACAGACTCCAGAGCAGCTCCAGAGCGTCGCATTAGCTCGTGTTGAGCTCGTGTGTAGCTCGTGTTGAGCTCGTGTTTAGCTCGTGTTTAGCTCGTGTTTAGCTCGTGTTTAGCTCGTTGCTCGTGTTGAGCTCGTGTTGAGCTCGTGTTGTTGAGCTCGTGTTTAGCTCGTGTTTAGCTCGTGTTTAGCTCGTGTTGAGCTCGTGTTTAGCTCGTGTTTAGCTCGTGTTGAGCTCGTGTTGAGCTCGTGTTTAGCTCGTGTGTAGCTCGTGTGTAGCTCGTGTGTAGCTCGTGTGTAGCTCGTGTGTAGCTCGTGTGTTGCTCGTGTTGAGCTCGTGTTGAGCTCGTGTTTAGCTCGTGTTTAGCTCGTGTGTAGCTCGTGTGTAGCTCGTGTGTAGCTCGTGTTTAGCTCGTGTTGAGCTCGTGTTTAGCTCGTGTTTAGCTCGTGTTGAGCTCGTGTTTAGCTCGTGTGTGCTCGTGTTGAGCTCGTGTTGAGCTCGTGTTTAGCTCGTGTGTTGCTCGTGTTGAGCTCGTGTGAGCTCGTGTTGAGCTCGTGTTTGAGCTCGTGTGTAGCTCTGTGTTTAGCTCGTGTTGAGCTCGTGTTGAGCTCGTGTTGAGCTCGTGTTTAGCTCGTGTTTTAGCTCGTGTTTAGCTCGTGTTGAGCTCGTGTTGAGCTCGTGTTTAGCTCGTGTTTAGCTCGTGTGTGTAGCTCGTGTGTAGCTCGTGTGTAGCTCGTGTTGAGCTCGTGTTGAGCTCGTGTTGAGCTCGTGTTTAGCTCGTGTTTAGCTCGTGTTTAGCTCGTGTGTGTGTAGCTCGTGTGTAGCTCGTGTTTAGCTCGTGTTGAGCTCGTGTTTAGCTCGTGTTTAGCTCGTGTTGAGCTCGTGTTTAGCTCGTGTGTTGCTCGTGTTGAGCTCGTGTTGAGCTCGTGTTTAGCTCGTGTGTTGCTCGTGTTGAGCTCGTGTTGAGCTCGTGTTTAGCTCGTGTTTAGCTCGTGTGTAGCTCGTGTGTTGCCGCTCGTGTTGAGCTCGTGTTTAGCTCGTGTGTAGCTCGTGTGTAGCTCGTGTGTTTGTGTGTAGCTCGTGTTTAGTTTGTGTGTAGCTCGGGTTTAGCTCATGTGTAGCTTGTGTTGAGTTTGTGTTGAGCTCGTGTTGAGCTCGTGTTTAGCTCGTGTGTAGCTCGTGTGTAGCTCGTGTGTAGCTCGTGTTTAGCTCGTGTTGAGCTCGTGTTGAGCTCGTGTTTAGCTCGTGTTTAGCTCGTGTGAGCTCGTGTTGAGCTCGTGTTGAGCTCGTGTTGAGCTCGTGTTTAGCTCGTGTTTAGCTCGTGTGTAGCTCGTGTGTAGCTCGTGTGTGTAGCTCGTGTGTAGCTCGTGTTTAGCTCGTGTTGAGCTCGTGTGTAGCTCGTGTTTAGCTCGTGTTGAGCTCGTGTTGAGCTCGTGTTTAGCTCGTGTTGAGCTCGTTTAGCTCGTGTTGAGCTCGTGTTGAGCTCGTGTTTAGCTCGTGTTGAGCTCGTGTTTGAGCTCGTGTTGAGCTCGTGTTGAGCTCGTGTTGAGCTCGTGTTGAGCTCGTGTTTAGCTCGTGTTTAGCTCGTGTTGAGCTCGTGTTGAGCTCGTGTTGAGCTCGTGTTGAGCTCGTGTTTAGCTCGTGTTGAGCTCGTGTTTAGCTCGTGTTTAGCTCGTGTTGAGCTCGTGTTGAGCTTGTGTTTAGCTCGTGTTTAGCTCGTGTTTAGCTCGTGTTTAGCTCGTGTTTCTGACGTATTTACCTCAAATTTGCAGCAAAGTCGGTGATGTAGTTAGACACGTCACCGTTCTTTTTACCCATACGCCATAATCTGTGGACAGAACACACACAAACACACAATAGAGGTTTAGACACCGGCCGTGCTGCACACAGGGAGCAGTGTTTGCCCAAAGGCACGCTGGAACATGTGTGTGTGTGTGTGGATAGTGAATAAACATGTGTGTTATCAGAGATTTAACTCAAACTGCAGGTGAATCGAACCTTCAGAGCCCGAAACAACACGCACATGGAAATCAGTGGATGCTACGCTACATTAGCCTCTTTACATGTTTTGACTAAACGTAGCACTTGGGTTTGTTTATTTCTGTATTCGAGGTTTTGTATTTAAAGTGCGTTTGGCAGATTTCCAATGTTTTTCTTCTGATGATTCGGTTCAGTGCATAAACTGTATAAAGAAGTGACGAAGTGTGAAGTCACAGCGTTTAGCTCCAAATGAAGCTCACTGATGCTAGAGCAGGTATAGCGGCTAATTTGGAGCAGAGTTCTGACCGCTAGTATCATAGCAACCAAAGAGCCAATCAGGAGCGAGGCTGTTGAAGGTAACGCCCCTTCCCGCCCACACCGCTGGTTTAACAGGGAGCAGGCGCTTAGCAACGCTGTCAGTTTTTCCAACTCAGGCTCCCATTGGCCCCATAAAAATCAAAGTTTGAGGTGGCGCTACCGAGTCGTCTTTTGATATTTTTTCTCGGGGTCTTCGGTGACAATTAGAGCTTGGCGAGTTCTAATTTTTGACACCACTCACTGGCATGTCGGGGCGTGTTTACTACTTGATTTTTGCCATTTTCCGGGTTTCGGACGCGGTTTTAACGAGTCCGTCGCCGGGACGTTGTCTCCGGCTCGGGTCTAATTATGTTTAGGGAAAAAGTCTCGTGTCGTCTGCACTTTATGGAGTTTGTTGTTTTTGAGCGTTTTCATCGTGTCCATGAGAAATACTTTTGACTTTTTGACTTGTATTTGGTACTTTGATCACTTTCTAGGCCTGATACTCATGTTTATTTTAGAACCCAGCGTTTTTTAATAGCGATTATTGGACTAGAGTCAAACTATTATTTCTGTTGACTTTTTAAATACTTTATCAACCAAATAAAAGTTTACATATAGTGACTGAAGAGACCCAAAAACACACGGAAAGACAAGACGTTAGGTGGCATTATTAAATCCAATTATTATCCAAAAAATATATATAATACAAAAATATATATACTTTTTAATAAAATAAAAAATATATAAAAAAGAAATACAATAAAATAAGTACACAATTATTATTATTATTGTCATTATTATTATTCTTTATTTAATTTTTATTTTATTATTTTATTTTTTTTTTTTTTTTTTTTTACAATTGTATTTAATAGTACCACCTAATGTCTTTTGTGTGTGTTTTAGAGTTTCTGCTGCAGATAACAATTACAAACATTAAAAGTCTTGTGTAATTTCATTTGAAGGATTATGACTCTTTATTTGCATAGTGACGATGAGTCAGTTCATGTTTGCAGATTTATGACTGACCTTAATCCTTTTCCTCTCAGTGTTTGAACGCTCAGCTCCGCAGATCGAGCTCGTTACATCTGTGAAGTATTTGGGTGTGTGCGTCAGGAGCCTGTTTGTGGAACGTGCCTGTGGATCATCTTTACTGTCCCAGAGGCTCCACTTTTTAAGCAGACGAGAGCTGGTTTTATGAAGCTGATTTGTAGAGTTTTATATGTTACAGTTTGGGTTAGCGTTAGGGTTAGGGTACGGCCTGGTTCTGCTCTTTAACAGTCCAATGTAAAACTAAACTTTACAGACTGGGGGGGGGGGGGGGGGGAATCCAAGAAGGTGATCGGCAGGAAAGAGTTTTCTTCTTCTTCTTCTACTTCTTCTTCTTCTTCATCTGTGGGATATTTGTCAAAACTCTGTGCTCGCTTGGACCCATAAATTCTTTATATAAATGTACATAGCTAACTTGCTAGCCGCCACATTCCAAACAGGAAGTGATCATGGTGCACTTCCTGCTCCATCGACTCTGGCTCCAGTTCAGACTGTTTGGGTTTTTTTTTTTTTTTTTAGTTTATTTTCTTCATTTTTTGAGTTACTTTGAGTTTTTGCTGTTTTTTTATTTTTTTTTTTTTTTGAGCTGGTTATTTTTATTTTTTGTTATCTTGAGCTTATTTATTTATTTTGTTATCTTGAGTTTATGTTTTATTTTTTGAGTTATTTAGAGGTTGTTGTTTTTTTTTTGTTGTTTTTTTTTTGTTATTTTGAGGGTTTTTTTTTATTTTTTATTTATTTTTTTTGAATATTGTTTTGTGTGTTTTGGAGTTTTTATGTGTTTTGTTTTTTGTCTATTTTTCTGATTTATCTGATTGGCTCTCTGGTTGCTATGATACTCGTGGCCAGATTCCTAATATGAAAATCAGCTCCAGCACAGAACGAGCAGGAGAATGAAAAATGGACTGGTCTCGTTTTGTCTGATCCTTCTGCCTCTCGCTGATGTTTGTACATGTGTTTTAACCCGCTGGCACTGAGCCCAAGACAAATTTCCTCTGAAAGATAATAAAGTTTATGTTATCTTATCTCATCTTACTTCAGTTACTATCACTTCCAGTCGTATAACTCGAATAACTGGCTGTAAATACGTGACGCAGCCTCTCACACGTTTGGCAGGTGAACAGAGCCTGAGGGAGGAACGAGCTAATTACGACTTCTACCGATATTTAGTTCAATCCTCCATGTTTCATAACACACAGCTGTGGCACTTCATGTGGTTCAAAAGAAGGAATTCGATTATCACTTTGTAATAACTATACTTTAATTAGTCTAAATATAGTACGAACAAACGAATGAATGAATCAAAGACTCAGAGTGAATCAGGCTTAATGAAAGACTCAGGATTAGGGTTAAATTAAATTAAGCCTGAACAAACTGTTTTATTATAGGTTATTAAGAGAGATTTAATTGCAGGTATTATGAAATGTTATTGTAATTGTTACACAACCAATTTTAACATGAGAAGGCCGAGGAAAAGGGATCGGCCTGGGTGTGTAATGTGAGCAGGGACATGAAATATAGTCGAGAAATCCCTGTCTTAAGGTTTTGTTTCTGTTAGCAGAAATGTACACTATTTATTTAATTAATTTTTTATTATTTATTATTTTTATATTTCATTTTTACTATTATAGTTTTATTATTTATTTAATAGTATATATTTTTTTATTTTGTTTTTTATTATTTATTTATGTCTTTATTTACTTACTTATATTATTATTATTATATTATTATTATTATTATTATTATTATTATTATTATTATTATTATTTTATTCATTCATACTTTTTTGTTTTAATTATTTTGTTTTATTTATATTTATTTATTTATTATTTTTTATTATTTATTTAATGGTATATATTTTTTTTATTTTGTTTATTTTTGTATTTATGTTTTTATTTACTTTTATTATTATTATTATTATTATTATTTATTATTATTATTATTGATTCATACTTTTTTCTTATTTTAATTATTTTATTTTATTTTTTATTATTTATTATTATGTATTTATTTTTTTATTATTTATTTAATGGTATATATTTTTTATTTTGTTTATTTTTGTATTTATGTTTTTTATTTACTTTTTATTATTATTATTATTATTATTATTATTATTATTATTATTATTATTATTATTATTATTATTATTATTATTTATTCATACTTTTTCTTATTTTAATTATTTCATTTTATGGATAATTTAATTGTAATTTTTTTTTTTTTTTTTGTAGAATCTCACCTGCTGACACGTTACATAAGGATATTTTCAAAGTCATAAGATATTAGGTAATAACTCATCAGTTTTAACCAGAGGGGAACTTTAAACATGTGACACTTGACTCTGATCATCATGTTATTTAAAAGTTTGTCCCATGTTTAGTTCATGGTCACATAATGTCACATCTGCACACATGTCCAAGCAGGAAGTCACATTGAAACTGCACCACAGTAAATATACAAATTACAAATATCTTGGAATTGTTCTGAGTAAATCTTAGATATAATTAGGTGAAGTTTAATGAAATGACCAGTCGAACCTGTTGGACGAGACAAACTGCCACACGATCACGAACTCGTCGTTTTTACATTTGGATTGAGCCAAAAAGGTTAAATACTGGACAGTTTTATTTGTTATATTATTAGAGAATCTGTGGTTAATAAAATGGTGAAATTGGCTCGAAGACTTATCTGAGCTGGAAATAATATAAAAAAAAAATAAAAAATTATCCTAATCTATTGTATGACATAATGAAACATGTCCAAATAAAAAAAAATAAATAAATAAAAAATAAATTTGAACTTCGAGGGAAAGTGCATCTTTTGATCTTGACATGAGACGTATTTCTGAAAGACTTTGACAAACTGTGAATATTTATTTATTCATTTATATTTATTTATTCTTGAATTTTATTATTATTATTATTATTATTATTATTATTTGTCTATTTTTGAATTTATTTATTTTATCCATGTATATTTTTATGTATATACTGATTTTATTTATTTCTTTATTTATTTTTCCATTATGCTATATTCATAACACCCACATAAGGTTAATACCAACTATTAGGCTGAAAAACTTCAATAAAAATATAATTAAATGGAAAAAAAAAAAAAAAAAACAAGAAAAAAATGAGGGAGAGGGACATTTTTCACTTGACATGATCATACGTGTTCTAATGCTCGTGTTCCCTCAGAGTGTGATGCTGCGTCTCATGTGACCTCGTGTGTCCCTCAGCGCTCTCATGACGCTGCACATGCGTGTTCTGAGTGTGGCGTCTCGTGGTGACCCTCAGCGCTCTCATGACGCTGCACATGCGTGTTCTGAGTGTGGCGTCTCGTGTGTCCCTCAGCGCTCTCGTGACGCTGCACATGCGTGTTCTGAGTGTGGCGTCTCGTGTGTCCCTCAGCGCTCTCGTGACGCTGCACATGCGTGTTCTGAGTGTGGCGTCTCGTGTGTCCCTCAGCGCTCTCGTGACGCTGCACATGCGTGTTCCCGTGTGTCCCTCAGCGCTCTCGTGACGTTGCACATGCGTGTCGTGAGTGTGGCGTCGCTGTGTCCCTCAGCGCTCTCGTGATGCTGCACATGCGTGTTCTGAGGTGTGGCGTCTCAGCGCTCTCGTGACGCTGCACATGCGTGTTTCTGAGTGTGGCGTCTCGTGTGTCCTGCGCTCTCGTGACGTGCACATGCGTGTCGTGAGTGTGGCGTCCCCGTGTGTCCCTCAGCGCTCTGATGCTGCACATGCGTGTTCTGAGTGTGGGCGTCCCGTGTGACCCTCAGCGCTCTCGTGACGCTGCACATGCGTGTTCTGAGTGTGGCGTCTCGTGTGACCCTCAGCGCTCTCGTGACGCTGCACATGCGTGTTCTGAGTGTGGCGTCTCGTGTGACCCTCAGCGCTTACATGACGCTGCACATGCGTGTTCTGAGTGTGTGGCTCTCGTGTGTGACCCTCAGCGCTCTCGTGACGCTGCACATGGTGTTCTGAGTGTGGCGTGTCGTGTGACCCTCAGCGCTCTCGTGACGCTGCACATGCGTGTTCTGAGTGTGGCGTCTCGTGTGACCCTCAGCGCTCTCATGACGCTGCACATGCGTGTTCTGAGTGTGGCGTCTCGTGTGTCCCTCAGCGCTCTCGTGACGCTGCACATGCGTGTTCTGAGTGTGACGTCTCGTGTGCCTCAGCGCTCTCGTGACGCTGCACATGCGTGTCGTGAGTGTGCGGTTACCCTGTGTTGAGGCTGAGTGAACTGGGGGTGGCGGGGCTGGCCGTGCTGCGGGGAGGAGGGGGCGGAGTCACGGGGGAAGGGGCGGAGCTCAGAGAGGGGTGGCTGGAGGAGGAGAGGCTGGAGGTCAAAGGGCACATGGAGGACATGGTGCTCACGGGTGTGCTGCTGAGACTGGTCACGGCCTGCGACAGCTGGCTGGACATCTGCAACGCAAAAGTCAAATGTTACACCCAGTTCCACCCTGTTCTTCTGTGATTTTATTTACTTATTTTAGTTATTTACACATAGTTAACCCACTCCTTTAACGATAGTGAGGTTCAGATCTGAGCCAGAGAGAAGAAACAGTTTGAGCGGAGAGTTAAAGAAGCAAAAGACAATCCATCTTTGAACAGGAAAGACCTGAGACGTCTCCTGTTTATAACTATGTTTCCATGAGAGCAGCGTCAGGGACCCGGACGAAACAGAAACTGAACAAACTGAAACTAAACAAAAGATGTTTCCAGTTTCAGTGTAGTTAGCTCCTCCCTTCAGACAGATATAAGGCAGTGTCTATTGTCCTGATTGGCTAAGAGACTGTAGACCATTGTGTTCTGCGTCCTGATTGGCTGAGGGACTGTAGACCATTGTCCATCAGTCTCCTCCGTGTCTCCTGTACAGTACAGAATGTGTCAGACAAATTTACATAAATGTTGGATCAGTGTGACTCTGAAGTGCTGTATGTTTGCAAGTTTTCTCCCCGACAAAACCCACAATGTCGATGAAACGTTCTGCACCGACAAAGGCACCGACGAAGGTTTGAACTTTGTGTTTAAACAAGAGAGAAATGTGAGAAAATGTTAATTCCTGTGTGAGAAAACAGACGCAAAACATAGAGAATAATGTAAAAATAAAAGCTGATACTTCACGGATTCACGTCTATTGAGGGTTATTTTTAGAACGATAAACGAGGGACCACCTCTGTTCCACCTTGTGATGTCATCAAGTGGTGATACAGGAAGTGCTCTGCTGTGTTTTTAAACTCCACACATCTTCATTTCTAGAATCATTTGGATCATTTCCGCTCTGGAATTGCCATTTTTTACAGAACTAAAAGTAAAAGGAGGAGCTGTTGACTTGAAAACTACCACTTGATGACATCACGAGGTGGAACAGAGCATTATAACGTGACTTAAAGCTCAGTAGAGTCCATTTCGTGTCACACCGGAGCGTGAGTAAAGCGGTGCGTACCATGTGGGGGCTGTAGCAGTGTGTTTTGTGCGAGCTGGGCGCCGCGGGGGGCTGGTTGGGCAGAGGGGGCGTGGCGCTGCTCGGGTTGATGCGTTTCTCCTTCTGCCTCCGGTTACAGAACCAGACCCGGATCACCTCCTTCTCCATGTTGAGCTGCTCCGCGATCAGTAGGATTTCCTCCGACGTGGGCTTCTGGTTCTGCTGGTACAAGGCAAGAGCGGAGGGCGACTTTACAACCAGAACACGGCCGTTTCATTCATAAAAACACACTCAAAGACAAAAAAAAGCAGCGTTTTAATGTAAAGTATCAGTGAACTTGTCCGACTGTCGCTCCACGGTGTTTGTTTGTTCAAGATCTAACAGCGAGAACAGGCTGGATTTGTTGATTTAAAGCTGCAATGCGGAACTAATTGGTGTCAGGCAAAAGATTCCTTCCTCATTTGAAGGATTTTGTCATTTGCGGCCTTCAAAAAATCTTTTTATTTGAGTTAGCGTGAAACAAACAAAGCATGAATCACAATATCATCTTATTCAATAAATCAAAGCTGGAACTAAATATTTTGGGGCTTCTTTGTAAAAGTGGGAGATTTGGGGCATTTTAATGTAATATTTGAGCTGTAGAAGGTCAAATAAGTAACTTTGAAGGTTAATTTTGGGTTTATTCTGACATTTATTTGTTGAAGTTCAGGTCTTTGAATAATTCTGTCTATTTCAAAACTGGTTCACTGAGATTATCCATAAACTGTTTGTATAAATGCTTCAAAATGTGATATCATGACAGGCCTAAACCCACGATTACTGCAAAATCAATAAACGAAAAGCCAGAGTTTAAGAGTCCAAACTGTAATTGTATCTTTAGATGTCGTAATGAGAGAACGGATCAAAATCATCAATAAAACAAAGCCAATAATCAGATTTATGGAGCAGAATGCTAGCTGAATGAATAATGCAGTGTTTTAATATCTATAAAAGTCAAGTAAATATTTTAAAACCTTTCTCCAAAGAGCCTGTGTCTTTACACCTGAACGTTACAGATTTATGTGCAAAATATTATTAAGTTATTATTAAGTCAACACGAGGCGTCTGTCAAGTCTTAAGTGATACTTTATGTCAATGTGATGTTTGTGAATGTGATGTTTATAAATGTGATGTTTATGAATGTGATGTTTATGAATGTGATGTTAATAATTGTGATGTTAATAAATGTGATGTTTATGAATGTGATGTTAATAATTGTGATGTTAATAAATGTGATGTTTATAAATGTGATGTTTATAATGTGATGTTAATAATTGTGATGTTAATAAATGTGATGTTTATAAATGTGATGTTTATGAATGTGATGTTTATAAATGTGATGTTTATAAATGTGATGTTTATGAATGTGATGTTTTGTGATGAATAAATGTGATGTTTATAATGTGATGTGATTTTATGTTTAATGTGTTTAATGTGAATGTGTTTTGTGAATGTCAATGTGATGTTTCTGAATTTCATTGTGATCTTTGTGAATGTTAACGTGCCTGTTGATGTTCATGTTGTGTTTAGTTAACTGTTGCCTTTTTGCATTGTGTGTGAACGTGTGTGTTTTCTTTTTGTTTTCGTTGTAAATTTGTGTAAAAAAAAAAAAAAATGGAAGCGTTATGTGTTGTGCATTGTCTCACGGTCATGAAGGAGCGCTCCAGGGCCACCCGCACGTTGGTCTCGATGCTGGTTCTCTTCTTTCGGCGCCGTCCCGGGACGCCCTCGAAGCCCAGGGAGGGGGAGGAGAGGGAGCTGGGGCTGGGGAGGGTGCTGTCGATGGACATGGTTTCTGCACGACACGAGCAAACAGATTTTTTACTTATTATTTATTTATTAGATCATTATTTCGGTATTTTTAATTACTGGTTAATGAAAAAAGTGTTTAGCTAAAATAGTTAAAATAGCTTAAAGTAAAAAAAAAGGATCAAAACAAGGGTAGAATGAAAATAATAAAAAAGAGGATAATTGCAAAATTAAAGAACTCCTTCAATATTTTAAGTTACAATAAAGTTAGATAAAGAAAAAATATCTCTGTAGCTGCGTTTACTCTTGGTTTGGTTTGTTCTGGTCTTATTCTAGTCCGAATTTATGATTTTTTTATGATTTTTTGATGTGTGTGCAGGTATAAACACAACCAATGTAATGGAAGATGTTAATAAACTGTTTACACCAGTGCTTCTCAAACTCTGGTCTGAGGCTCCTGGGGGTCACTGGGCTCCAACTTTAATTTCTAGTGATGTACAAACATGTTTAATCTTGATGGAAACAACTACACCAAATAAATAAGTACTGGGAGAACATGGTTTAAACTTTCAAATCTGATAATGACGCTGTCCTGAGGAGCGGGATGGCGCTCTGTGGGAACACTTGGAGTAAACCTTTTCTTTTTTCTTTTCTTTTCTTTTATTTATTTTTAATTTTTTTTAATTTAATTTTATATATTTTTTTTATGTATTTGTTTACTTAATTTATTTATAAATGTATTTATTTATTTTATTTTTTTATTATTATTAAAATTTTTATTTAATACATTTATTTTGCACTGATATAACACTAAAAAGGACACAGGTTATAAAAAGCAGGTGCAGGGAGAGGTAAAAAACCCCAGAGTCTCACCTGCGTCGTTGAGCCACTTCTCCAGCAGCGGCTTGAGTTTGCACATGTTTTTAAAGCTCAGGTTCAGGGCCTCGAAACGCGAGATGGTCGTCTGGCTGAAGTCGTTACCGTACAGTTTCCCCATGGCCAAACCCACATCGCCCTGAAAACAACACAAACAGATTTATGATCAGATCTTATTCATGTAAAACAGAAAATATCATGTAGATGTGTTTTAGAAGCTCTGATCATTCACCTGCAGCTTTATTTTTGTGTTAAAAACATTTGGACGATAAAATAGTCACTTTCAAAAACGACTTCACTGGTCCAAAGTTATTCCTCAGTTTCCTCATGCATCAGACCATCTTAATTATTCACAGTGATGAGTTTATGAGCACAACTTTCACAACTTTCAGAGACACGCTAACGGTGCACTTCCTGATTCATGCACAATAAAACACTTTCTATTTAAATGCAACAGACAGTGGACTAATTTTGACTCAAAGTTTCGCTTTTCTGATAATCAGCTCTAAGGAACTCAGTTTATTTACAGAACTCTTTACAATAACGCCAGAAAAAAGACTAAAATATGCAGAAAAATTAAAAAAAACAATCCAAAAAAACACCACAAAAACACCAAACTTTACAATTTTGCTACATGCACTAAACGTCTGCAGACACTCGTCGTCCTGCGTGAAAAAGGTTTTATAAACGACATTATTTCATGTGTGAGGGTTTCAGAGCCGAACAGAACTCGCTGCACTCACCTGTGTGAAGCCCAGTTTGATGCGTCTTTGTTTGAAAGTGCGAGCGAACTGCTCCAGCTCCTCCAGGTCGCTGGGCTCCTCGGGGTGAGAGGTCACAGAGGTCACAGAGGTCATGCCCCCCCCACTCACCTCTGCGTTCTTATCTCGCTGCTGCACAAAGAGAAGAGGAGACGTTTGGGGTTTGTAGGAGCAGGTCTAAACTGAGGAGCGTCTTCTGTTTAAACTGTCAGAGCCTCAGAGTCGCAGGTGATGGGCCACGGTTCTATATCTCATTTTTCTTGGATCTCGACCTGAATTTTGACATTTCATTTTTTACAATTCCTGTGTATTTTGAGTCTTGATATTGCCTTGAGGTGATACATTCATCTACTTCTTCAGAAAGTGTCTGTATCTACTGACTCACGTAATGACGATTTAACAAAAACAGTCACAGGATCAGATTCTTATCGCCCATGTCCCCACAGTGTGTCTCCTGGGAGCCGGTTGAACACTGAGTCTGTCTCGTACCTGTGCTTGGAGGCCCATCCGGCTCGGGGCGGACAGCAGACTCCCCTGGTTTTGCTGAGGTAGCGGAAGCGATAGCGGTGTCGACAGGAGTCCTGGTAAAAGCGAAAACAGTTAAAGCTGCACAGTTCCAGGGCTTGTTTGTGAGCCCTGGTTTGTTTGTTGTCAGAGTTTGAGGAGGTCGTTACCTTGCTGTCCCTGCTGGGCCTGGGGCAGGAGGAACTGGGCCGGGGAGGGGAGCGGGTGCCCGGGCAGAAGCACCAACTGTTGGAGCTGCAGCAGCTGCTGGATGTCCTGCTCAGACACAGCAAACAGTGAGTGTTACAGAGAATGTTAAAGGTGATATGACACAGAGGGGGAGATGGTCAGAGATGAGAGCAGAGTGAGTTCTGAGGAGCTACGAGCTACAGGAGGAGATGGTCCATGCAGGAGCCGGGGTCATGCAGAGAGGCGGCTGCAGCTCGTACCTGTGCCGTGAGCTGGATGGGCTGGGACAGAGCGAGCTGAGGGGGCACAGACACACTTTGGGGGGTCTGCTCCTGTTGCCCCGCCCCCTGGCCCTGCCCCTGTCCCGCCTGCTGCTGCTGAGCTTGCTGATTGGCTGCGGCCGCGGCCTGAGCCTGCTGATTGGCCTGAGCGGCGGTGTGCGCGGCGTGGGCGGCGTGCGCCGCACTCGACTGTTGTACGGCTGCAGCCAGAAGCTGAGCCTGAGCCTGCTGCAGCAACAACTGCTGCTGAGGCGGGAGTAAAGCGGTGAGCTGAGCCCGAGAGCAGAAGAGAGGAGGAACAGGGTTAGAGGAGGAGAGAGGCACATATGAGCACCACAGACAGAGGAGGAGAAGAGAGGAGGAACAGGGTTAGAGGAGGAGAGAGGCAAATATGAGCACCACAGACAGAGGAGGAGGAGGAGGAGAGGAGGAACAGGGTTAGAGGAGGAGAGAGGCAAATATGAGCACCACAGACAGAGAGGAGGAGGAGAAGAAGAGAGGAAGAACAGGGTTAGAGGAGGAGAGAGGCACATATGAGCACCACAGACAGAGGAGGAGGAGGAGGAGGAGGAACAGGGTTAGAGGAGGAGAGAGGCAAATATGAGCACCACAGACAGAGAGGAGGAGGAGAAGAAGAGAGGAAGAACAGGGTTAGAGGAGGAGAGAGAGGCAAATATGAGCACCACAGACAGAGGAGGAGGAGAAGAGAGGAGGAACAGGGTTAGAGGAGGAGAGAGGCACATATGAGCACCACAGACAGAGGAGGAGAAGAGAGGAGGAACAGGGTTAGAGGAGGGAGAGAGGCAAATATGAGCACCACAGACAGAGGAGGAGGAGAAGAGAGGAGGAACAGGGTTAGAGGAGGAGAGAGGCACATATGAGACCACAGACACACAGACAGCGAGAAGGAGGAGAAGAGAGGAGGGCAACAGGGTTAGAGGAGGAGAGAGGCACATATGAGCACCACAGACAGAGAAGAGGAGGAGAAGAGAGGAGGAACAGGGTTAGAGGAGGAGAGAGGCACACATATGAGCACCGCAGACAGAGAGGAGGAGGAGGAGGAGAGGAGGAACAGGGTTAGAGGAGGAGAGAGGCAATTATGAGCACCACAGACAGAGAAGAGGAGGAGAAGAGAGGAGGAACAGGGTTAGAGGAGGAGAGAGGCACATATGAGCACCACAGACAGAGAGAGGAGGAGGAGACAAGAGGAGGAACAGGGTTAGAGGAGAGAGAGGCACATATGAGCACCACAGACAGAGAGGAGGAGGAGACAAGAGGAGGAACAGGGTTAGAGGAGAGAGAGAGGCAACATATGAGCACCACAGACAGAGGAGGAGAAGAGAGGGTTAGAGGAACAGGGTAGAGGAGGAGAGAGGCAAATATGAGCACCACAGACAGAGAGAGGAGGAGAGAGAGGAGGAACAGGGTTAGAGGAGGAGAGAGGCAAATATGAGCACCACAGACAGAGAGGAGGAGGAGACAAGAGGAGGAACAGGGTTAGAGAGGAGGAGAAAGTTCCATAATACCATACCATAATAAATGCAGAGAGAGAGGAGGAGGAGAAGAGGAAGAGTCCGAGAGGAGAGGACCACCATAGATACAAGCCAGAGAGAGAGAAAGAGAGAGAGAATAGATCCACAGAAGAGACAAAAGACCCCACCCTGTTTACACAACAAACACACAACAAACACACACACACACACAACAAACACACACACACACACGGCGTCTCACCCCGGCGAGCTGCGACCCCGTCACCATGAGCTGGGCGTGCTGCTGCAGGGCCGTCTGGGAGGGGGTGGGGCCGTGGGACGGGGGCAGAGCGGGGGACATGTCTCCACAGTCGTCCATCTTATTCTGAAAACACACAAACACATTAAAGCTCTACTACGTAACATTCAACCTCTGTTATGAGCTGTGTGATGTAATGAAAACAATCTGAAATCATTTACTGCATTATGTAAGAAAATTATTAGTTCAAACTGAAGGCGATTCATTTGACCGTTCGAAAAAGACTTATAATTTATTTATTTATTTATTTTTTGGGTCAGTAAAAAATAATTTAATTATTATAACAAACAAAAAAAAACTATTATTATTTTTTTTTATTTTTTTGGTCAGTAAAAATTAAGTTAAATGAAAAAATAAAAAAATAATTAAATGTAATAACAAAAATAACTTTTTTGTCAATAAAAAAATTAATAAAATGCAATAAAAATACCAACTTTTTTTTTTTTGTCAATATAAGTAAAATTAAATGTAATAACAACAAAAATAACATTTTTTTTTGTCAATAAAAAATAATTTAAATGTAAGAACATCAAAAATAACTTTTTCTGTCAATAAAAATGCAACTAAATGTAATAATAACTTTTTTTTTTTTTGGTCAATAAAAAAATAGTTACATTTAATAAGAACAAAAATAACTGCTCTTATCTTGAAGTTGATATAAAAACGAGGCGTTCGTCCTGATAAACTCTCACAGTAACACAACGCTCTCATAAAAACACACAGAAAACACGTCTCTGTCACGTCACCTGGTCGTTTAAGGTCATGATTCTGTTAAAAACGTCTCCAGGCTCTGGTCTAAACGCCTCTTAAACTGACACATGACAGATCGCTCTCCGAGTCTCCGCTCCAGCGTCGGCGTGTTTGGACTGGACTCGTCTCCTGACACGATTTGCATATCTTTTACGGTATGCAAATCAACCTCTGAGCGAGCCTCCTCCCAGCGAGCCGTCCCCCGAGCCGTCCCCCGAGCCGTCCCCCCGAGCCGTCCCCCGAGCCGTCCCCCGAGCCGTCCCCCGAGCCCTCCCCCGAGCCGTCCCCCGAGCCTCCTCCCAGCGAGCCGTCCCCCCAGCCGTCCCCCCAGCCGTCCCCCCGAGCCGTCCCCCTCCCCGTCTCAGTCCGTTTACACTAACCCTCGACATTATAAACCCACTGGAGGGTTAAACGAGGCCGTGGAGAGAAACACAAAGAGGAGCCGGTATTAAAGTTATCGAGAGATTACCCGGGACAAAAGGGTTAAACCGCGGCGCCGACGTTTACGCTGTGACTCACCTTCGAGCTGCTCAGGGGCGGGGACAGGGGGAAGGGGTTCACTTTCATCGACTGAGCCTAAAAAAGACAAACAGACACGGTTTAGAGAGTTTCAAATGTGAGTTTATAGAGTTTGAGAAGCTCGGGGGAACTTTTCTGTTGGGAGTTCTTCATCTTTTGTAGTTTTTACACTTACAATTTTAT
The DNA here is from genome assembly GCA_019594935.1 of Periophthalmus modestus. Taxonomy (NCBI): domain Eukaryota; kingdom Metazoa; phylum Chordata; class Actinopteri; order Gobiiformes; family Gobiidae; genus Periophthalmus; species Periophthalmus modestus. The sequence goes on from JAIEZT010000124.1 coordinate 963,451, forward strand.
TCATACAACGCATTTAAAACAAGTTTAATCGACCAAAATGCTTCATATAAAAGAAAAAAAAACAATATACAGATAAAACGATGCATAAAAAAAAGATGTCCCTGGTTTAAATAAAGATCCAAATGTAAATTATAGAGTTTAAGAAGCACAATGGAACTTTTCTGTTTTTGCTTTTGCTGTTTTTGTTTTTACACTTAAAATTTTATTCATATAACTCATTTAAAACAACTTTAAATGACCAAAATGCTTCATATAAAAGTAAAAAAACAAAAAACAAAACAAATATACAGATAAAACGATGCATAAAAAATATGTCCCTGGTTTAAATAAAGTTCCAAATGTGATATTATAGTGTTAAAGAAGCATTATGGAACTTTTCTGTTTGGAGTTTGCTGCCATTTGCTTGTTTTTACTTTTGCTTTAGCGGTAATGTTCCACTGTATGGCATTAAAGAGAGGGGGAAGTGTCTTGCCCAAGGACACAACAATAGTGTTAATCTGTGGGAGCTGGAATCGCACCGTCAACCTGTGCATCAGTGGATCTGAGCTTGACCAATGATGTTTATGTTTATTATCCAGAGTGTAGAGTGTCTCCAGCCCCATCGACTCTGGCTCCAATTCACTTTCTATAGAAAAACTGTGTCTCTCTGTAGCTGCTGCTTCAGACTCATTTTGGTCTTAAATGTTCAGATTAACCCTCTACATGATCCTGGACTTCATTTGTTTGTTTTTTTATACATTTTTTTGTTAGTTTCAGTTAATTTTTTGAGTCATTTTGAGTTTTTGGGGTTTCTTTAAAGTTATTTTGAGTTTATTTTATTTATTTATTTATTTATTTGTTATTTTTGGTTTATTTTTTGAGTTATTTTGAGGGGTTTTTTTTTGTGTTTTTTTGTTTTTTTTTAGTTCATTTTGAAGTTTGTTTTTCTTATTTTGAGGGTTTTTTTTGGTTTTTTTTTTTTTAGTTATTTTGAGTTATTAGTATTTTTTTGTTATTTTGAATTTATTAAATATTTTTGAGTTATTTTGAGGGTTTTTATTCATTTTATTTGTTATTTTGAGATTTTATTTTTATTTTTTTTAAAGTTATTTTGAGTTTATTTTATTTATTTATTTTTTTGTTATTTTCAGTTTATTTTTTGAGGGGTTTTTTTTTGAGGGTTTTTTTTTTTTTTCCTTTGGTTTTTTTTTTGTTTATTCTGAAGTTTATTTTTGTTATTTTGAGTTTATTTTGTTATTTTTTGAGTTCTTTTGAGTTTTTAAAAAAAATTATTATTATTTATTTATTTATTTTTGTTTGTTTATTTTGAAGTTTGATTTTGTTATTTTGAGTTTATTACTGTGTCTCTCTCTGTCCCTGCTGCTGTCAGACTCATGTTGGTCTTAAATGTTCGTATTAACCCTCTACATGATCCTGGGGTTTTTATTTCACGTCTGTGTCTGTAAATCAACATATGAACATTAATAACAGACACATCAGGTCCTTCTGTCCCCGACGTCGCTCCTGTTAGCGTTAGCAACAGGTTTGATTGCGGTGTGGGCTGAAGGGGCGTTACCTTCAACATCCTCGCTCCTGATTGGCTCTTTGGTTGCTATGATACTCAAATTAGCTGCTGTACCCACTAACTTCGCTTCTTTTGAGCCGAACGCTGTGGGTGAAATCAACTTTATCCACTTTATTCTCCGCTCCAGAACGGGATTTGAACCTCCAACCTTAAACAATCCACCAACTGAGCTGCTGTCACCAAATAATCTTCACATGTTGATGCTCTAAAACCTCGTAAAGTCGATATCACGCACGAACGCGCCATAAAAACGTCTTTTTTTATTATTTATGTCCCCCAGAGTCTTTCCTGCGGCTGTTCCTTTTGGCAGCGCTTCACGTCTGACTGATCGATGTCATGATGTAATTCTGAAACGTGTCTACACTTCGAGCGATGTCGTGATGTCGTTTTTCTTGTGATGTAACTTCAGCGACACTTGAACTTATCACCTCAAAAACTTTCACCTTTTCGCGCCGAGACGACAGGTTTAAACACGATCTGAGGAGGTTTCGAGAGCGAACTGTCACGATAACATGTGTGAATGTGCGTGTTGAAGGTTTTTAAAGCGTTATGTCATTAGTTTGTGCGATTTTAGCTCAAATCTCATCGTTCTGCAGAAAAAAATACCAAAAATCTCCCAGTTGTGCAAAGAAAAAGTCCCAACGATAAATACTGACCCAGAAATGACTGTTCCAGACGAAGAGGCGGGGCCAGAGGAACCGAGAATCATTTTTATTTACAGTTTATATTTTTATTTCTCAAATGTTTAGGCTGAAAACAGGTCTTCATCTTTGGTTTATTCTACAATATTTAACTTTTTTTTTTTTTTTTCTTTTTTATCTACGAAGGTTTGAAAGTGTTTAAACGAGAGAGAAATGTGAGAAAATGTTAATGCAGAGGCGTCAAACTCAAACTCACAGAGGGAAAAATTTAAAACTGGGACTAAAACTTGGGCCAAACTAAATATTTATTAAAAAATTTGCATATTTTTCAGAAGCGGTGGATTAAATTTGACTGAGGCGACAAGAGCAGACGCTAATAAGTGTCAAGAGAAGTGATGGGGGCGGGGATGACACATTTGCAAAGCATTCTGGGGTTTGTAGTTTTAGTGGTGCTTGTGTTATGCTCGCGGGGAAAACTCTAACATATATTTGACATGATCTCTCGGGCCAAATATCATTATATCAGGGGCTAAATTTGGCTCGGGGTCCTGAGTTTGACATGTCTGATATTCAGTGTGTGGTGAGGGGTTTTACAGCCACAAAACAAATAGAATAATTGTAAAAAATAAAGCTGATACTTCACAGATTTCGCCTGTTGTGGGTTATTTTTGGAACATAAACCAGGGACTGTTGTATCTAAATAAGCTGAAAATCGAGATTATTGGGTCAGACTAATCCTGGTTTGTTTTTTCCAGAAGAAAACTTGACTAAACCAGGTCAAAACATCAGGACCACATCATATATAAACTCTGTCTGTACGAGGATGAGCTGAACACTCGGTTTGAATAAAGACAACTCCATTATGTTGAGTTTAAATAATCCCAGGTCCCTCCCCACAGTTTGAGAACCTGCTGTAAACTCCCAGAAGAACACGGCTGTACCTGGTGATGGGACTCGGGTCCGTTCCGCTCGGAGTCTGCGTGGGAGGAAGAGGAAAGAGTGACAATTTGAGACAAAACAGGGCCAGATGCCAAAAACATGTTAAACTGGTGTGTTTTTGAGAGCGCCGCGGCGTAGGCGGAGCTGTCCTCACCTGTGCTCTCCAGCGGCGAATCGGCCCCCATTTTCTCCACCTCCACCGGCTTTGACATCCTGATATCTGCAAGACACGACGCAGCGAGGTTAGCGACGTGTTTGTGAGGTGAGAAGAAGGAGAGAAGAAGAAGAAGAAGAAGAAGAAGAAGAAGAAGAAGACACGGTGACACATGTCGTAGTTAAAAAAATATAGAAGATAAACGAGACGAATTTATGCCACTGACGTAACAAACCAGGCTCAATTATAAATGTACAATATTGTAACAAAAAAAAAGAAGAAAAAAAAAAGAAAAAACATGAGTTGCAGTAAATACATAGCAGAATAAAATACTTCAAAAAACATATGTAATATTTTCATTTTAACTTTAATTTCAGTAAAATGACAGGTTCAAATTAAAAATCGCTTTACACAGTAACAATCCCGACGTGGATTTATTCTTAATTACAGAAAATTGGACGTGACGCCAAGTTGTTTATGTCATAATCTGGAGTTTTGGTTCCAGAATGAGCCTCGCGTGACTTTCTCAGTTGAGTTGCCAGTTTCAAAGCTGAAAAACAGTCATTTTAAACCTAAAATGCCTTTTTCTGATGTGAATGTTCAAGAACTCAACCCCAGCACCTGCAGAAAATCACAACTCTGTGCTAGTGCGGCCTCTGCAGCTCAGGGAGACAAGGTTCTGGAGGTTATGTGTGTCTATTTGCAGGTTCAGGCGCTCGTCTGGCAACTCAGGCTCAGTGTGATTTAACCTCCTGGGACATTTTGGGTCGTCTAGGCCACCGTACAAAGTTTTAGAAGAAGAAGAACAGCATAAAAGAGCAGCAACAATGCAAAAATGTTCAATTTAGAATATTTTTAAGAGTTTAGAATCTTCAGAATATTTTTTATTTATTTATTTATTTTTTTTTTTTATTTATTTATTTATTATCATTATTTTTATTTATTATTATTTATTTTTTTTGTAAAGGCATGTTTTCCTGCAGATCTTCACATGAGTCACATTGTTCCAAGAGGCACAATTGTTGTTTCTCATTTTGTTTTTACTCAGGACAAAAGTTGCTGTTTCAGACACTTTATAAATAGTTTTTTTTTTTTGCAAATCTTTATTCAAAATGATTCGTTATTTTTACTCATCGGGTCCAATCAGCCCAAAGAACAAAGAGAAATGAATAAAACTGTGACTCGAGTCTGAGGAGGTGAAGCAGTTTTGTCATTTATTTATTTTTATTCAAAGCTCCACATCTCAATCTTAATGCAAGTTGTGCAGTATTTGTGGTAAATATTGCAGTAAATTTACCATCGAAAAAAAACTCGCTTTACCGACAAAACTCTGCTGCACGACTTTTAACAGGAACCAAAAAACATGATCATATCACACAGATTCTCGCGTCTTTGCTCAGGCTTCCTGTTGATTTTTGAGTTAATTTTAAGATTTTATTGGTGTTTTTAAAGCTTTGACTGGACTGGGCCCAGATTACATCTCAGACCTCATCCAGATTTACCCCCCGGTGCTCTGAGGTCTGAGGTTTGAGGTCTGAGGGCCAGCTCCAGCTCGTGGTGCCTGAGACCAGACTTAAACCAGAGGGGACAGGGCCTTTTCTGTGGTCGGACCTAAACTGTGGAACGCCCTGCCCCCCCACGTTCAAACAGCGCCCCCTGTGGAGTGTTTTAAGTCTCGTCTTTTATTCTCTGGCTTTAACTCCGCCTGAGTCGTGTCCTCTGTGATTTTTTATTTATTTTTATGTGTTTTATTGATTTTATGTACAGTTATTTATTTTTTGCACTTTTATAGAGTTGCTCTTATTTGATTTTACTGGTTTTACTTTTGTAAAATTAGTCAGATTAAATGAGCATCTATTTATTTTGATTGTTGTTCTTTTTTATTTTTATTTTTTGTCACTTTGTCTCTGTGCAGAACTTTGGAAACAATTAGTTTATGAAATGTGCCGTATAAATAAAGTGGACTGGATCGATCCTGCATTAAACGCTCGATGTTGAAGTATTTTATTTTATTTTTAAGCACATTTTTTAAACTTTATGCATGCTCTGATTTGTTTTGTACTTTTGTATCACAGAAGTTCACAGACGAAGGCGATAAACGTCTTCTCTGATTGTGAAGTAGTGAATGTGATGACGAGCTGAGAGTCTTTGTTCGGGAGGTGATCTGAACATGTTCTGAATGGAAACATGGCGCCGCGGCTGTATTTTCAGGTCAGAATGAGCCCACACACTGTACTGCGAGCTCAGGGAGTGGGTGAGGCTCTTCTCTGTTTCATTCACACTTTCCAAGTTGTGGTGCAGCGTCGAGTGGGACGAGCCGGGTGTTTGCTCGTGCTAATTTTAGCTCGAGGTCGTTCACGTAGGAGCAGCTACAAACGCCTCATGTGTCATTCAAAAACACTTCCTGTTTTGGGACTGTCCCTCCGGCGACAGCAGCCAATCAGAAACCGGCTTATTTAACATCAAAACACCTGAGCTGCTGGAGAATGTACCCGGGATTTCATGTAGTGTGAACTTTGTGGGAAGGTAAATGAATGAAGTCGTGTGTAGTTTAAAGCTGCACTGACGGACATTTCTGGTAGAGGATCCGTTTCCATGGAGATCTGACAATAAGAGTGAAAGTAAATGGGTAAAAGTGTAAAATGAACATGGTGCTAATACTTCAGATATAGGCATAAGGTTTAAAGCTGCACTGTGTAACTTTACCAGTGGAGGGTCTGTCATCTGCTCGTCTCCATGGAGATTTTATTGCTTGCCTGGAATATTCCACAGTGCAGCATTAAGCATCTGTCTCCATGGAGTGACACCAACACGGTCGAGTTACAGGTCAGATCTGTGGAGACGCTCCATGGAGACGCTTTATGTCAGCGTGTGTGTACAGAGTCGTTAGCGTGTGTCAGTGTTTGTGTACTGGGTCGTTAGCTCGTTGTTAGCACGTGTGTGTACAGGGTCGTTAGCGTGTTGTTAGTGTGTGTGTGTACAGGATCGTTAGAGCGTCGTTAGCGTGTGTGTACAGGGTCATTAGCGTGTATGTCTTTAGTGAGTGTGTGTACAGGGTCATTAGCGTGTCCTTAGAGTGTGTGTACAGGGTTGTGTGTGTACAGGGTCGTTAGGACATCGTTAGCATGTGTGTGTACAGTGTCATTAGTGCGTCCTTAGAGTGTGTGTACAGGGTCGTAAGCATGTGTGTATACAGGGTCGTTAGCATGTGTGTGTACAGGGTCATTAGTGCATCCTTAGCGTGTGTGTACAGGGTCGTTAGCACATCGTTAGCATGTGTGTGTACAGGGTCGTTAGCGTGTGTCTTTACTGTGTGTGCACAGGGTGGTTAGCGCATCTTTATCGTGTGTGTAAAGGCTCCTTAGTGCATCTTTAGCATGTGTGTAAAGGGTCATTAGCAAGTCGTGAGTGTGCGTGTGTGTACAAGGTTGTTAGCACATCGTTGGCATGTGTGTACAGGGTCGTTAGCGCGTTGTTAGCCTGTGTGTGCAGAGATTCTGTTTTGATAGAGTCTGATCATGACTATTATCTGTGTGTAACGCTCTTGTATTTGTCTGAAACCACAAGCTGTGTACTCTCTGTCCACACCGAACTGTTCTCCTTTAGGTCCTCTGAGCGCGCGCACACACACACACACACACACACACACACACACACACACACACAACTTCCCTTTTGTGAAAACATGCAAATCCGCCCCAACGACCAACTAATTATATCTACCACCTGCATAATAAATACCCCTCCCCCTCCGTGTCCTGTTTGTCACGACGTGGCTCTTTACTACAGTTTTTAAAGACACATTCTGTCATTTTGTCAGCACCTCCTCGTCTCCATGGACACGCCAGCGCTCTGAGAGATTCACCACAATCAAACTGTTCGAAAATCCTCCACTAACAACAAACGGGCCTGTGTCATTCTGCATAAAAACTGTAAAAGCTGCAGTTTTAGTCTGTGCAAACGTGATGAGACATGTCCCTGTGTCAGATGCCCTCCCTGTGTGTCCACGGGGGATTATTCTGCATAAAACCCTCTAACCCTCTGTACAAACATGCTCTGAAATGTGACTTTAGTTCATATTTCAACTTTATCAAAGCAAATCTCATCATAATCGCAAAAAAAGTTCTCACTGCTTTGAAATACTCCACAATAAGGCATTAAACATATCTACATTTATTCTATTGCATTAATCTGTTGCCTGCATTTTCACTACAAGCGGGATCGCCTCTCCTCTCCACAGACGTGACCAGTCCCCCGCTGACATGTGACTTAAATGTCGTACTGTGGAACACTTCAGAAGCAATAACATCCCCTTTGATACAAGAGAAAAGTGACATAATGCAGCTTTAATGCGACAGTAAAACCTGACAGGAGTTTAAAGAAGAGAACGGTCAAGCTCATGTTTGACCAGCGGGGGGCAGCAGACGCACACAGACCACGGACCACCACAAACACGAGGGAACAGTGGAAAAATACAGACTTATCCAGCGTTTTTGATTTAAATGAGCTGATTTCTAATTTTTAAAAATAACAGTATGAAGTTTGTGTAAGAACAGCGTCGTTCTCCAGAAGTTTGTTTGTCATTATAACTATTACAAAGTAGAGTTTTAAAATAGAAAAAGATCTAATTGAAATGCTAACTTTCTTATTATAAAAATGACTAACGCAGCGATTACTTAGGGAGCGTAAACTCGTCTCCATGGGGTTTATTCTGTACAAAACTGCTCTACAAACACGTCTCAAAAGCACGAAGCTCCACCCGACGTCTCTCCTGTCCACACGTCCTACGAGAAAAGAAACCGTCTACGTCCGCTCGTGGAAAGAGAAAGAGATCGCACACCTGGTCCAGACGGCGTCAGGGAGACACAAGACCTAGCAAAAAGTGCACTAGCATAAGGCGCTAGCTAATGCTAACATGTTGTATTCTGAAAAACTGTATCTACGCAATTGGAATAAATTTGGGTTCACTCCTTTACTGCAACCCCGGTCCCTCTAGCCCCGCCTCCTACTGTCTTACATGTCACACCTGGTCCCCTCTAGCTCCGCCCCCTTCTGTCTTACACATCACACCTGGACCTCTCTAGCCCCGCCTCCTACTGTCTTACACATCACACCTGGACCTCTCTAGCCCCGCCTCCTTCTGTCTTACACGTCACACCTGGACCTCTCTAGCCCCGCCCCTACTGCCTTACTATACTGTCTTACACGCCTCCTTCTGGCCCTCTCTGGACCTCTCTAGCCCCGCCTCCTACTGTCTTACACATCACACCTGGACCTCTCTAGCCCCGCCTCCTACCGTCTTACATGTCACACCTGGCCCTCTCTAGCCCCGCCTCCTTCTGTCTTACACGTCACACCTGGACCTCTCTAGCCCCGCCTCCTACTGTCTTACACATCACACCTGGACCTCTCTAGCCCCGCCTCCTTCCGTCTTACATGTCACACCTGGCCCTCTCTAGCCCCGCCCCCTTCTGTCTTACACATCACACCTGGACCTCTTTAGCCCCGCCCCCTTTGCGCTCACGAATCCGACAAACTCAAAGCAACAAATGTCTCAAAACTCGTGAGAGCGTAATTTTCAGATTTGTACGTGTAAAATTACAAAGTCTGAAGTGTAAAACTAAATTTGTAAGTGTAAAAAAAAATTAAAAGTATTTATTTGAATCTTTTTGGAGCGATTGTAAGGCTGCACCTGATTCGTCGTGTTTTGGAGGACGCCGTATTCGCCGCCATCGTCACTCAGGTTGTTTTTTTTTTTTTTTTGTGAGGCTGGTGATTTTTTTTTTTGAGCCGTTTCACATTTACACAAATCAACTTTATATCATGTTTCTGTGGCAAAACTTTTCTCGAATTCACCCTGGAAAAGATCTGGATTCCCTGTTCACCTGCAGTTTTCTGTTAAAAAATGTCTGACTCTAAGTTTGTGCTGCCTCTAGTGGGCGCTGTGCCTTTAAGTACTATGTGACATCACACAGGACTGAAAACACTTGGGACTCTGGATGTACTTCAAATGTCCAGAGTGAAAAACATGATTCTAAAACTTAACTTCTGAGTTTATTTACAGTTAAAATAAAATAAAAATGTCAAAGTTAACAGTTGTACTACGACTTCTACTACTAATACTACTGATTATATTACAGCCTGTACTGCTAAAATCACTGCTACTTCCACTGCTACTACTACTACTACTACTGACTGTACTACAACTTGTACTGCTACTTCAACTACTTTTACTACTACTACTACTACTTATTGTATTATAGCTACACTGCTAAAATTACTCCTACTTCTACTACTACTACTTTTAATACTATTATTACTACTGACTGTACTACAACTTGTACTGTTAAAATTACTGCTTCTTCTAATAGTACTACTACTACAACAACAACTACTACTACTACTACTACTGATTGTACCACGACTTGTACTACTACGACTGAGAGTACTACAACTTGCATCGCTAAAATTACTACTACTACTATTACTTATCGTATTACAGCTTGTACTGCTAAAATTACTGCTGCTTCTACTATTACTCCTACTAATTGTACTACGACTCGTACTACTACGACTAATACTACTAAAACTTGTATTACTATAATTACTGCTACTTTAACTCCAACTACCACTACTACTACTACTACTAGTGATAATACTACAACTTGTATTGCTAAATCACTGATATTTCTACTACGACTACTGATTGTACTACAAGATCTACAGCTATGACTACTACTACTACTACTACTACTACTACTACTACTATTATTGTTACTACTGCGTGTACTACTACAACTGGGGCAAACTTAAATACTATGGCTTTAATTCACTCGTAGCGTTTGTTAAACCTGCTCCGCTCTGGAAGCGTCAGGTGGAGGAGGAAAGCTCCGCCCCTTTACGCAGCGCGACAGCTGATAATATCGCCACGGCAACAGCACATCACTCAAAACAAACAGCCCTGCCCCGACACGTTCGTGAATAATCATCGAAATTTCAGACGCAGCTTTAAACTCTGGAAATATCCCAGACCAAACACTGCGGTTAGTTTGAGATTGATGTTGTTATAACTGGATTGTGCTCAAAGTTTACATTATAAACGCAAAACGAACGCACAAAAGAAAAGAAGAATCACAAAACGAGTCTGTGCAGAGCTGAACGACACAGAGAGACGTTTATGTGAAGAATAAACCCCACAGAGACGCTGGGAGGGCATCTGACACACACAGAGAGACGTTTATGTGAAGAATAAACCCCACGGAGACGCTGGGAGGGCATCTGACACAATCTGACACACAGAGAGATGTTTATGTGAAGAATAAACCCCACGGAGACACTGGGAGGGCATCTGACACACACAGAGAGACGTTTATGTGAAGAATAAACCCCACGGAGACACTGGGAGGGCATCTGACACACACAGAGAGATGTTTGTGTGAATAAACCCCACGGAGACGCTGGGAGGGCATCTGACACACACACAGAGACGTTTATGTGAAGAATAAACCCCACAGAGACGCTGGGAGGGCATCTGACATACACACAGAGAGATGTTTATGTGAAGAATAAACCCCACAGAGACGCTGGGAGGGCATCTGACACAATCTGACACACACAGAGAGACGTTTATGTGAAGAATAAACCCCACAGAGACGCTGGGAGGGCATCTGACACACACACAGAGAGACGTTTATGTGAAGAATAACCCCACACGAGACACTGGGAGGGCATCTGACACACACACAGAGAGATGTTTATGTGAAGAATAAACCCCACGGAGACGCTGGGAGGGCATCTGACACAATCTGACACACAGAGAGACGTTTATGTGAAGTTTCTGTTGAAGTTGTTTTGATGTGATTTGTCTTGAAGCTTTTACTGCATTTTATTATTATTTTTATTATTTATTTTTTTATTTTTATTACATTCTCACTACAATTGGGAGAGACTTTATGATAAGAACTACAACTTGTATTGCTAAAATCACTGATTTATTCTTTATACTTCTACAGCTAAAATGCATTTTACTACTACTATTATTCTACTATTTTATTATTATTGTACTACAACTTTTATTGTTAAAATATTGGTACTACTAATTGTACTACTACGACTGATAGAACTACAACTTGTTTGCTACTACTACAACTTGTACTGTTAAAATTACTGGTACTTCTAATTGTTCTACTACTACAACAACAACTACTACTATTACTACTATTACTACTACTGATTGTACCCCGACTTGTACTACTACGACTGAGAGTACTACAACTTGCATCGCTAAAATTACTGCTACTACTACTACTACTATTACTATTTTATTACAGCTTGTACTGCTAAAATTACTGCTGCTTCTACTATTACTACTACTAATTGTACTACGACTGATAGTACTACAACTTGTATTGCTAAATCATTGCCATTTCTACTACTACTACTGACTGTACTACAAGATCTACAGCTATGACTACTACTACTATTACTACTGATTGTACTAAGAGTTCTACAGCTAAAATTACTACTACTACTACTACTACTAGTACTACCACTACTATTATTACTACTGATTGTACTACAACTTGTACTGTTAAAATCTACTTGTACTTCTATTTGTACTACAACAACAACAACAACTACTACTACTACTACTACTACTACTACTACTACCACTGATTGTACCCGACTTGTACTACTACGACAGAGTACTACAACTTGCATTGCTAAAATCCTTGCTACTTCTACTGCTGCTACTATTACTACTGATTGTACTACGAGTTCTACATCTAAAATGACTGCTACTTCTGCTACTACTAGTACTACTACTGTACTACACTTGTACTGCTAAAATTACTTGTACTTCTGTTTCATATCTGAGTCATTTAAAGCCACACTGTGTAACTTTTGTGGTGTTTAAACATCAGAACCTGCAGCGTGTTTCTGTTTCGGCTTCATTTCACTTTTTTTTTTTTTTTTACCAACTGACCCGATAATTTCCGTCAAAAATTTGTACTTCTGTAAAAATCCGATTGAATGTTTTGCATTTGTTCCTTTTTTTCGTCTGTTTTTAGCTTTTCGCAGCTTCTTCCCATATTTCGTCCCGCAGAGTCTTTTTCGGTCGGTCCGGTGTTGCCCAACGTCTGACGAAAAAACCACAGAATTTACGACACTTTCACTACGTCTTTAAGGATCTGCTGACGGAGGAAAAAAGATAATACCACCACGATATTTGGACAGAAAGTGAGACACAGAAATAAAAACCACAAAAAACACAAAAAAAGAAACATCTGAGCTGCTTCGTCTGCGTCAAACGGATTTAAACTCAGTATTTCTGACATTTAAAGCTACACTCTGGAACTTTTCTGGCGGTTATTGCTTTGCCCTGAGTGATTTACAGTCTGGGTTAGAGCGTAACCATGGAGACAAGCAGGTTACATGCCAGGTCTGTGGAGAAGCGACCCCACTCATGTGAAGGTGTTTGGTACAGATGTAAAAAGCAAAGTTAGACGTTTTTGTGCAGAATAAACCCCCGTGGAGAGACAGGGAGGGCATCTTAGAACATGTTTGTACAGATCTAAGCTACAGGGTTAGCAGTTTATGCAGAATAAACCCCCATGGACACACCGGGAGGGCATCTGACACACAGGGACGCTTCAGATCTAAGCCACAGGGTTAGCAGTTTATGCAGAATAAGCCCCCATGTAGACACAGGGAGGGCATCTGACACACAGAGATGCTTCAGATCTAAGCTACAGGGTTAATAGTTTATGAAGAATAAGCCCCCCTGGACACACCGAGAGGGCATCTGACACACTAGGGCATTTCAGATCATGTTTGTACAGAGATAAACTACAGGGTTAGATGTTTTCATGCAGAATAAGCCCTTATGGAGACGTAGGGAGGCCATCTAACACAAAGACATTTCACATCTAAGGTACAGAATTAGCAGTTTTTTTTATGCAGAATAAGCCCTCGTGGAGACACAGGGAGGGCATCTGACATAGACATTTCAGATCTAAGCCACAGCATTACCAGTTTATGCAGAATAAGCCCCCCTGGACATACAGTGAGGGCATCTTAGAACATGTTTGTACAGATCTCAGCTACAGGGTTAGCACTTTATGCAGAATAAGCCCCCATGGAGACACAGGGAGGGCATCTGACACAGAGACATTTCACATCATGTTTGTACAGATTTACACCACAGGGTCAGACGTCTTTAAAACACCTGTTATTTGAATGAGGTTCAAAAGTTTAATGCCAAACTATGGAACATTTTTTGTGGCTAAACCCCAACTAGAAAAAATCTGACTAATGCAGATTTTGACACAATTTTCCATTGTTTTTTTTTTTGTTTTTTTTTTCCTCTTAGTTGATCTCACAGTTTAAACATGAAAACAGTGAAATATGAACTGCTAAAAACACAAGAATCTGATAAAAACAGATTTAAAAAAAAAACAATACATTTAACAGAATAACGGAAAATTGATAAATGCAACATCTCAAAAAACTATTTAAATTTACAAAAAGTACAGGACAATTTTTCACATGAAACCACAATGTCTAAGTTTAGATCTGAAATGTTCATGTGTGTCAGATGCCCTCCCTGCCTCTCCAAGGGGACTTATTCTGCATAAAAAAACATCTAACTCTGTAGCTTAGATCTGTACAAACATGTTCTGAATCATCCCAGTGTGTCAGATGCCCTCCCTGTGTCTCCATTGGGGTTTATTCTGCATAAAAACATCTACTCCTATAGTTTAGATCTGTACAAACATGTTCTAAGATGCCCTTCCTGCCTCTCCATGGGGGCTTATTCTGCATAAAAATGTCTAACCCTGTAGCTTAGATCTCTACAAACATATTCTGAAATATCCTCGTATGTCAGATGCCCTCCCCGTGTCTCCTTGGGGGTTTATTCTGCATAAAAACTGCCAACCCTGTAGTTTAGATGTGTACAAACATGTTCTAAGATGCCCTCCCTGCCAGTCAATTGGGGTTTATTCTGCATAAAAACATCTAATCCTGTAGTTTAGATCTGTAGAGACATGTTCTGAATCATCCCAGTGTGTCAGATCCTGCCTTTCCAGGGGGGTTTATTCTGCATAAAAACTGCTTATCTTTCCAAACACGCTCTGAAACATGATTCTTGCTTTACTTCATCAGTTCATGTTTCTTTTTTTTTAATTCTTCAGAACGTGTTGGAGTAGAATCCTCTTTCTAAAACAGAAATGTCAAATCTAATCATAATGGTGCATATTTTGTCTATATACAGTGAGAAGACAGTATATAAACGCTCCTTCTCTCTGTTTCTGTCTCACTTCCCCTCCTGACTTCCCCTTGGACCGAGCAGCGAGCGCTAAACACAACACTTACTGTCACGGAGCTATTAATACGAACGACCGTCAGCTTCTTCTTTCTGTCCTTCTGTCCATCTCCACCTGCCGCTCGGTATCACTCCGTTTGTCTCCTCAGAAAATACTACATGTGTGTCATATTTCACCGATGAAAATGAAATTAAACCGACATTAAAATCACATGTTTTTTCTGGCTCTGACCCAAAAACGACTAAATTAAAATGTTCCTGTTGTTCGGGCGTCGAGCCAGTGACTGAATAATCGTTAGGACTAAAATGACACGGCTTTGGTGAATCGTCCTGAGTGAACGTGTCACTTCAAACTTCATCATCTGCCTCGGTCACAGTGAAGTCGGTTTATTTAAGTAAAAAACAAACAAAATGGAAAAATGTGACGTTTCGTGTTGGATTTGAAATGAGTTTTGGCTGAGACTCATTTGCATGTGTGACTTTTATGATTCATGTTTTCAAAACCAGTTTGAAAACCAGTTTTGTGGCAAAGCAGATCAGAAAACTAATACGGAACGCTAATATGATGTATATTACATGTATATTTCATGTGTATTTCATGTGTATTTCATGTGTATTTTGTGTATTTTTTGTGTATTTTTCGTGCATTCTTCATGTGTTTTTCGTGTATTTTTCGTGTATGTTTCGTGTTTTTTTTTTCGTGTTTTTTTTTCATGTATTTTTCATGTATTTCTCGTGTATGTTTCATGTATTTTTCGTGTATTTTTTGTGTATTTTTCTTGTATTTTTCGTGTTTTTTTGCATGTATTTTTCATGTATTTTTCGTGTATTTTTCATGTATTTTTCATGTATTTTTCGTGTATTTTTCGTGTATTTTTCGTGTATTTTTCGTGTATTTTTTCATGTATTTTTTGATTTGTCTGTTTTGTTTTTTGGGGAAACACTTTCTCTAATTACAAATAGTTTAAATTAATTACAGCGCCTACTGCAGTAGAAAACAGAATGTCCCGCAGTAGCATTAATCTGAATTTCCTCAGGCGATGTGACCGAGCCGGATCTGTGGAGAGGCGACCCCACTCACAGAGAGAATACAAGTGCTTCAAGTTATTTCTGAACAATATAACCACCTGCAGCTGAATAAACACAGTTAAGTCTAATGCCACACTGTGAAACATTTTAAATAAATCAACGTCATCTCCATGGAAACCAGCAGGCGATGTGACCGAGCCAGATCTGTGGAGAGGCGACGCCACTCACAATGAGAACGCAAATGCTTTAAGATATTTCTGACCAACACAAACACCTCTGATGGGATAAAGGTAGATACATTTAATGCCACAGTGTGAAACATTCTAGACAAAGTGATGTCATCTCCATGGAAACAAGCAGGTGATGTGACCAAGCCAGATCTGTGGAGAGGCGACCCCACTCACAGAGAAAATACATGTGTTTCAAGGTATTTCTGAACAGTATGGAGTAACTGTAGACATCTTTAATGCCACATTTTAGACAAAGTCATGTCATCTCCATGGAGACCAGCAGGTGGCGCACACTCCTTCAGAAAAGTTACAGGGTACAGCTTTAATATAAGCAACAAACCCGATGTACAGGTCTGTCGGAGGTCTGCAGAGACGCTCAGAGATGTTTGTTTCTAGAGCCACATTTCCATAGGTTCTTACCGCTGACCTTTGACCTCCAGGGGTTTATTCTGCTCTTTTATCACTTCAACAAATATGAACCAACAAATAGCGGCATGTGTGCTCAGAATGCACTTTAAACTGCCTCTTTGGGCTGTTTTTCACTGGTTTCGATGAAAACATTTGGCCATCGGGGCCGAACTCTCCCCCAAAACTCCACTTCCTGATTCAGGTCACGACCCGAGAGCCGAGGGGGCTTCTGGGAATTCAAGCGGAGTTCGGAGCTCGGAGACGACTCGGGGGGAGAAGTGCTCATTGAAAAACAGGACTAATCGAACGGCCGATCTAACGCGACGCGACGAGGAGAGAATGGACCCAATCGAGATGGAGATAAGACGACGACAGTAAAAATAAAGCTGCAGATAAACGTGAAAAGTGTGAAAATGTGGAGAATAAAACACGAGGAGAAAACGTCACTGTGCAGGGAAACGTGGGTGTGTATTCAGCATTTTTACACACAGATACTTAGAAAAAATACTTTTACTCAAGTAGAAGTTCAGAGGAATCGTCCAGACTTTGACACTTCTCAAGATTCAACCTGGATTTAAAAATATATAAATGTGTTTTTCAAAGGACAAAGCACAAAAATGGAAAAATTTAAAATGTGATGAAGTAAAAAAAAAAAGTAGGTATCTCATGTTACTTAAATACTTTTTCCAAGACAGTACTTTTTAACATTTGCCTGTCTATATGTGTACTTTCTACTGCATGTACAGCTGGACTGAAACGTAAAAGTATTTTTTTATTACTGCTGAAAAGGCTGAAAGTTTATTTTTAGCACAAAAAAAAAACAAACAACAAAAAATATTTTAAAAAACAGAAAATATTCAGAAATTTTTTTCATCAAATTTGTGTAATTCTTTGACTTTTTCCTCTTTAAATACATTTTTAAACAGGTACTTTAATACTCTAACTTCAGTAGAGTTTTCATGTGATAGTTTTACTCAAGTATTTTTTTGCTCTGGTATTTGTACTTTTACTTAAGTAACAAAATTGCGTTTTTCTTCCAAATCTGAAGGAGCAGAAACGGAAACACAAACGTTCAGATTATTTCATAAAACATAAAACTTTTGTCACAGTTTAAAGAATAAAACTTAAACTAAAAGAGTCGAGCACAGCTTAAATAAAAATGATATTACTCGAGTAGAAGTAGAAGTATGGCATCTAAAAATTACTCCAAGAAGTACAGTTTTATGAAGTTACTCGAGTAAATGTAACTGAAACAGACTCACTTCCTATTTGTGAAATTGAATCAAAAAGAAGAAAAAAAAACTGCCTCGATGTTTCTGATCGAGTTTTTCCACAGGTGGAAGAAGTACTGCTGCTACTTAAGTAAAAGTACAGATACTGGAGCAAAAGAGAAAGTAAAAGTATCACCTGAAAAATCTACTGAAGTAAAGTATTAAAGTACCTGTTTAAAAATGTACTTTAAGAGTAAAAAGTCAAAGTATTTAGTCTTAAAAAGCTTCAAACGTGATTTTGATAAAGATTTTTGTTGATTTTTGTTCAACAGAAAAACGGCTAAATTCATTTTTTTCCAGCTGTTTTTATTTGTATATTTTTTTTCTCAGATTCTGAACGTTTTAAAATAAACCTCAGACTTTTTCAGCAGCTCTCACAAAATAAAAAAACAAATACTTTTACTTTTCCAGTGGAGCAGAAAGTACAGATACTGCTGTCAAATGTGCTCCAGTCAAAAGTAAAAAGTACACATTTTAAGAGTAATTTATAGTGAATCACAGTACTGTTTACTACTTTTACTTCATCACGTTCCACTGCAGATTGTTGAATAGTAAAAGTATTTAAAATTTACACTTAAATGTTTAAAAAGAGACAGATTCAGACGGATTCAAACTGTCGGAAAGTCTCGTGTTTTACTCGACGTTTTATCGACTTTATGGAGCCGTTTGCTGCAGAGGATCTTCACACATCCCAGAGAAATGGTGAAGTAAACCCCCCGACACTGAACACACTGAACACACTGCACACACTGAACACACTGAACACACTGAACACACAGCTCCTCACATGAGTCACCGTATGACACATCTGTGGTCAGAAGCGTGGGAACGTGGGCCGTGCGAGGCCAGCGGCACAGCCAGGTCATCTGATTTAATCTGCATGAGCGTTAACGACGCCGACGGGAGCCATTTCTGGTAACGAGTGTGTCACTGAGCAGGTGGAGGTCAGGGACGGAGCTGACGGGTGGAGGACGAGGCTGAGCTGAGGAGACGGGTCAAGCCTGAGAACGTTTCAGTGTTTCTGAAAATGTAAAAAGCTCTTCAGTCCAACAACTTCCCTCATCAGAACAATCAGGCTCTTTGACTCGTTTGACTCAAATCCAGGTTTATGCAGGTTTTTAAATTACACTCAGCGTTAAATACTTTTTACATGAGCGTTTTGAGAATATGAGCCACACAGAAGAGTCACAGTTCACGTCGTTGATCCATAACGAGCTGAAAACCTGAGCGTTTCACACAGATTTAAGCCACAATTCAGATTCTGCAAACTGCAAATATTTGACACAAAGCATCATTTTCAACGACTTCACATCGATTGTCTCTGATTTCTGACGCCTTAAACGCAGCTGTCCGTCCTCACAACCCGACGTGACACACACAGACCGGCCTCCAGCTCCTGACCTTTCACCATCTCCACCATCTATTCCACCTCTCCATCCCTCCGTCCAGCATCCCCCTGTCTCCACGCAGCACCTCTCCATCCCTGTGTCTCCATCTCTCCCTGCTCTCCTTTATTTCTTTCTGATTCTCTAATGACCCTGAGCTTCTCTGACATTCTCCAACAGTCTCTCCTCATTCCATCCTGTCACTTTAAACAACCCAAAGTAGAAGTAGTATTTTTTCTGGAGTATCACACACAGAACAAATGTGGAAAACTGGGAGATTTAAGAACATTTTCCCGGGTAGAACTGTGCGTAAAAATGCGTAAAATGTGAAAGAAAAAGAGTCGGTTCTTTTAAATAAAACTAAAATCCAGCTCCAACTGTTTATTCTTCATGCAAATCAGGGACTGCAGATTGGAACAGCTCTGTTTGTTTTAGTTTAATGTCTAAAAACACAGACACAGATGAAAAGTGCAGTGAACCAGCCGCGCGTAAAAAGAGGCCCGCGCGCAGAGTCACTCACCTGGGAGCCACATACTGGAGAAGTCCCGCGCTCCTATCGCTGCTGCTGTGCTCATGTCTGTCTCTGTCCTCTCTCTGTGCCCGTGTCTCGTGCGCCTCACAGGAGGAGTGGATCAATCATATGTTTGAGAGATTCTTATTACGCACCAAAAACCAAAAACACCACGCCCCCCACGTCCCCACATCCTGCAGCAGCACAACAGGAAGTAAGTTTAAAAAGAGGAGGAACTGCTGCACCAAGAGGCAGCACCGAGCAGGGGACAGTGTGACAGAGACAGAGAGTGGGAGAAGGGGGAGATGGTGCAGAGATACGCGCGGTGAGAGCGTGGAGGCGCGGCTGGAGGCGCGGGTGGAGGCGCTGGTGATGCCGGTGGAAAGTGATGTCGGAGCTGGAAACACGATTACGCACGGCACGCACACTGACACACTGACACATGACAGAGACAAGAGAGACGAGAGAGACAAGAGAGACAAGAGAGACAAGAGAGACAAGAGAGAGAGGGACAGAGGGACAAAGGGACAGAGAGACAAGAGACACAGGGACAGAGAGACAACAGAAACACGCTTACGCACGGCACGCACAACAGAGACAGGGGGCAAGAGAGACACAGAAGAGGGACAAAGGAGAGGGACAGAGAAAAGAGACACAGAAGAGGGACAGAGAGACAGAGAGAAGAGGGACAGAGAGAGAAGAGAAAGAGAGAGAAGAGAGAAGAGCAGAGCTGAGGTGACGTCTGACCATCCCCGCGCAGCGCAGAGGTCACTAAGTTGAGACTAAACTTGAACCTGGACTAAACCAGGGCGACCTCAGGACTAAAAAGGACAGAGATAAACCAGGACCAGAGCAGGACTAACCTCTGAACTAAAGCAAAACTAAATAACACCTGAAAAGAGGCGAGAAAACACAAACCAGAAGTGAAACTGGAGTCTGAGAACCAATGAAACACGAGACGATTTAAAACGAGCCGCTTCATTTACATCAGGGACAATTTCACTCAAACTGTTTCATTAAAGTCAAAACAGTTGAAGTTTCCTCCTGTGAGACTGAGACAAACACAGAAACAACTAAACATCAAGAAACAAAGAGACACGAGACTCTGAAAGAGCCAGAGACACGGCTCTTTACGAACACTGTCTGATTCTTCTGTGATGTAGGACTAATGTAGGACTAATGTAGGACTAATGTAGGACTCTGCTGTGGGACTCTGCTGTAGGTCTGGTGTAGGACCCTGTGGGGACATGACACGTGGGCGTGCGGTGGTCACGCGCGGGAGTTTGACACGGACAGAAACATGAGACACGCACGAGCCGCGGAAAGAACGAGTCACTGTGAACGAGTCACTGTGAACGACTCACGTGCGTCTTTACGCACAGGGACAGGCACAGGTACAGAGAGACACACAGAGACACAGAGAGACAGAGAGACAGAGAGACACAGAGACACAGAGGCACAGAGACACAGAGGCACAGAGAGACAGGGAGACACAGAGACACAGAGACACAGAGACACAGAGGCACAGAGAGACAGAGACACAGAGACACAAAGACACAGAGGCACAGAGAGACAGAGAGACAGAGACACAGAGACACAGAGACACAGAGACACAGAGGCACAGAGACACAGAGACACAGAGACACAGAGGCACAGAGAGACAGAGACACAGAGACACAGAGACACAGAGAGACAGGGAGACACAGAGACAGAGAGACACAGATGTGAGTGTCTCTCTGGAGGACAGATGTTGGACAGTTTGATGAATTTGGTGAGACATAAACACGGGACATTATAGGCCTAGATATTTACAGCAATATGATATTAAATTTTGTATAATTTATTCTTATCATTATTATAATAATTATTATTATTATAATCATTATTATTATTATTTAATTATTCATGTTTTTATGTATCAGTCACAACATTTTTCTGGAGCAGCAGTAACAGATAAAACATCTCACTCCAAACACTGAGAACATCCAAAACTCTTAAACCTCCCGAGGAAAAACTCATTTTATTCTGTTTTTAAATAAATGTAAATGTGAAATAATTAAAATAAAAACATTTTTATAATTTAAGCACAACAGAAAAAAAATGTGGACGTGGAGCAGACGCCTGAACTGAAACATGTGCATCAACGTGTCCCCCAGAGTCCTCCAGTGTCCCTCAATGTCCTCCAGTGTCTCCCAGTGTCCCCCAGTGTCTCCTAGTGTCCTTCAGTGCCCCCCAGTGTCCCCCAGTATCTCCCAGTGTCTCTCAGTCCCTCAATGTCCCTCAGTGTCCCCCAGTGTCTCTCAGTGTCCCTCAGTGTCCCCCAGTGTCCCGTCCTGTGGATGTGTCAGAAAAAGCGGGACATTTGATGCAGTGTGTGAGACGAGAGCAGCTTCAGCTCAGTCACTTCTCTCTGTCCCTGCAGCTGGACACAAGGGGGCGCTGTTGGTTCTCGAGTCCGTGAGGCTGTGCACAGGGGCCCCTCCTCCCTCCACACACTGTCCCCGCTCTCTCCATCCTGAGTTCACTAATTCAAACGCTAACGGCAGCAGAGTTCCCAAGTTTAACCTTATAAATACTTTATGTGGAGATTTACAGCTGAGCAGAGCCACAGTGCACAGGAGAGCCGAGAGCCGAGAGCCGAGAGCCGAGAGCCGGGAGCCGGGAGCCGGGAGCCGGGGAAAGAGCCGGCTCCTGTGAGTCCCGTCCGCTCTGACAAACAGTCCAGGTGTAAAAATGAAACATCACACACAAAAAACACAAGAAAACACTGAGCGGACGAGGAAACATCAAGTTTAAACTGAAATATCTGAGGGTTTTTGTTACATTTTTACATTAAATTCACTTTTTTTGAGTCTTAAATGTTTTGTGCATTTCTGACAGATGCAAAAAAACATCACGGTGTTTTTATTGTTACCCCAAAAATATGGAAAATATGCAGAAAATTGACAAACACATAAATATTAATCGACTAATTATTAATCTCAATATTGTAAATGAAAGTTTCAGCTGGACTTTACAAATGAATGAACCTGTCCTTATTCTGCACTCTTCACTTTATTCAAATTGTTTTATTTTTCTTATAAATAAAAATATAATTCAGTTTATTTGAGAAAATCAGATGTAATATTCATCAAATTAGAATCTAAATTGTGATTTGACTAAACACAAAAGCTGCTGTTTTTGAAGTCTCATCGTTTTCTCCACAGGAAACAAAATCTCGTCTTATTCTGCAGAAAAACTGTGTCCGTGGGGTTTATTCTGCATAAAAACTGCTCACCCTGTAGTTTAGTTTGGTTTAGTCCCGTGACACGCTCTGAAATGTGCTTCTTTCAGTTCATCTTTCATTTTTAAACTTTGAACAGTTATTATTAAACCAAAAAAAAATCACAACTCCTGATTTTTTTGGCCGTTCGGTTCGTGATTATTCGTCGGTTACGCTGGACATGTGTTATTACCTCGCTCCAATCAGAGGCTGCTGTCCGAGGAGGAGACAGACTGCGGAGGGGAGGGCATCCCGGGGGTCAAAGGTCGTCTGTGCTGCCTGGCTTTGGCCGTGACCTCTGTTCAAACCCCAATCTAGCCACATAACTACCACGAATACGAGCGTGTGTGTGTGTGTGTGTGTGTGTGTGTGTGTGTGTGTGTGTGCGTGTGCGTCCGAGTGTGTATTTATTTGCGCTGTAGCCTCGCGCCGCAGAGGAGGTTGCGGGCGGCTCACGGTTCACGGCCGCGGGGGGTTCATCCTGCCTCGTCCTGCCCGGAGGAGGAGGTCTGAGATGCGGTTTCCATGGAGACGGGGCAGGCCGCTCGTCCGGGTCCGGGTCGTCGGACATTTTCTAAGTAGGTTACGTTCTAGAAATCGAGTCAACCACGTGGAGATTTCACACGTGAGGCCGAGGACGAGATCAGTCCAGGAGCGAAATCGCCGTTTTTTTTTTTAAATCACAATCTCAGTTAATTATGTGACGTGACCCGTCCTCAGCTGCGACGATGGACAACACCACGGCTTTATCTGCCTCTGTCTGAACTTTAAACACGCTCTTATTTGTGCTTATAATGGCCATATTTTTATATTTTTATTTCATATATTATTTTATATATTATTAGTTTTCAGTTTTTTTTTATGCTGCACTTTATCACCAGAGTAAGTGCCTCGTTTGTGAGTCTCGTTCACTGACACTGGCAATAAAAGTCTGAAAGATTCTGACACTTTTGCAAAATTGTAAAAATAAAAATAAAAAAATACGCAGAAAAAAATCTAAAAATATGACAATTTAACAACAGAATTTTAACCTGTCCCAGAGCTCAGGTTTAAACTACAGTCTCATGCGTTTCTGCTTCACACACAGGCGCCATTTTGAGGACTTCACTCTTCAAATTGTTCATTTTTCATCAGTTTTCACTAAGTTCCAGATAATAATATAAATATCCCAGGCGTTTCAGACGTACAAATCTAAACTCGAGGGAAGATTTTCTTTATAAAAACTGGATTTTTAGTTTCGATTTTGTGCAGAACATTAAACTGAAACATAATTGTAGTTTTTCTGATTGATAATTGTGCAGAAGAAAAGGCCGCGAGCGTCGGGCAGGTGAGCGCCCGCAGCGTAAGTTCATAAAGAGGATTTTTTACAGCGTTGGTGCATTTCGCCCGAGACGCCGCGCTCTCATTGGACGACGTACAGTGACACATATACCCAATCTGATAGTGGGACCCCAGGGAGACGATGGGGGAGCGGGGCCTCTGGAGTGCCATCAATCACTCCTCCGTCAGAAAGACAAGAACGAGGGAGCAGGGGAGGGGGCCACGCTTATGGAGGGAGAGAAAGAGGAGCGGAGGAATGGAGAAATATAGTTTAAAGATGCATAGGATGACGGAGTGACGGGGAGAGGTGAAAGACGGGTGAAAAAGAGAGGCATGAAAAATGTGGAGGAGATGAGGAGGAGAAAGGGTCAGCGCCGGGACAAACGCCTCGGCTCTAGTTGAATTTGGCGATATCGTAATTCAGAATGAGTGTTTAATCTGAGAGTTAAACACCAAACTCCACCTGAGAATCCTCAAACCCGGGATTATAAACTGCGGTGGTGTTTTCAGCCTCTCTGGCCCCGGCCCCGGCGTGTGGACGGGGCCCCGTGGAGCCCACTCGCTCTAATTCACATAATCCATCATATTCTTCTTCTTCTCAGGGACAAAAAGCCGGTGTCCAGACACGTCCCGGACACACGGCGGCGAGAGGCTCTTCTGCGAGGTGAGAGATTTAAATTCACAGAGTAAAAAGGTGTAGCCCCATGAGGAGAAGCGGGATTATAACATGTCCAGGGTGGTGCTGTGGAGGCTGGTGAGGTGGAGGTTTGTACGGGAGCTGCAGGGGCTCAAACACTCACACTGTTGTCTGTCATGGGACCAAAGCCATCGGACACACGGCGGTACACCTCTACAACACCTCGGCCTCTTGTGTCTAATGCCTCTCCACCCGCGGCTCCTGCGGCCTCTCCCACCGCCATTCTTCTCCTCCTCTCTCTCCTCCTCTCTCCGTCTCTCCTCCTCTCTCTGTCTCTCTCTGTCTCTCTATCATGTGCCGCCCGTGGGGAGCGTGGCTCGTCTAGACTCTCCGCTCTCTCCCACGGCGCTGCCAAGGCTGATGTGTCTGTGCAGAGTGGAGGACGTGGCCTTCACTCCAGACTGAGCGCAGCGAGGTCCCTCCATCACGTTTAGATCATGTTTAGATCATGTTTAGATCATGTTTAAATCATGTGTAGATCATATTTAGATCATGTTTGTGTTGCAGACACACACGGAGCTCATGTGACTCTCATTCGTGTCCTGTGCCTGTCGTCCTCACTCTTCCCTCTGTCTCTGTCAGTCCAAACTTTCTCCTCGGCTCCTCGTCTCCTCGGAGCTGTTGGTCAGCAGCAGCTGTGACATCACCGGCCACTGTTCTGCGCCGGGATTGGACACTCGGCCACGTTGCCAGGCAACAGCAGTGAAAGGTCTGGAGAGTGCGTGTGGATGTGTGTTTATGTCTGTTTATAGCGACGTGAGTGAAAGGTGTGAGCCATTTTCCTCGCCTTGCCCTTTATCTGTGCATGAAGAATGATCAGAACAGATGTGGCGAGCGGCGGCCCTCACATCAAAGCATGTAGATGATTGGGCTCAGCACCAGAGCGATGTGCGCCACGCCGTTAATGAAAAAGAAAGATGCTGGAGCGTGCGTGTCAGTGTCGGCGACTGCGTGGAACTAAATAACTGTGTATGTTGTGTCGGCCGCAGACTGGTGTCTGTGTGCTCTGTGTGAATGTGGCTAAGCCCCCGGGAGCCAGTGGTTATTGTATCTGACACAGCGGCTCTTTCTCGCGCCTCATATTTCTGGGCCGATCGATTCCTCTGACTCCCGACAAGACAATAATCGCACCTCCCTCTCTCACTCCATCACTACCATTATTACTGACCTCCCCAGGGAACGAAAGGGTGAGGAAGAGCGAGGGAAGAGGAAGGAAGTGGGCGAGCTGCGAGGAGGGGACAAGACAAAATAAGCCTATGATGATGAAAAAGTAAAAAGGGACAGTGTTCGGAATGAGCCCGGAGGAGTCGACCGGAACAAGATCCATGCAGGCTCCGTCCGGGAGAGGTGTGCGAACGTGGAGATAAGGAGATGGAGGGATGAAGTCCGAGGAGAAAGGAGGAGAGGAGAGATAGGGCTGTGACATGTATACGAGACGTGATATAGAGGAAGAATCGTGAAGCTTGGAAAGAAATCATAACAGGAAGAAAGGAGGCCAGGGTGTTTTTCTTTTTTTCTTAAAGAACACTAGCAATATAGATCACGGAAAAGAAAAGAGGGACAGCGGAGGAAGAGTGGACGGAGGTGAAGAGAGGGAGGGGTCGGGCAATAACGGAGAGAATTAGTGCAGGAGAGATGAAGGATTCGCGCTATCTTCTTCTAATAAAGGCCAGAATGAGAGACAGGGAGTGGAGGAGGAGGAGGAGGAGGAGAGGAGCGAGGGAGCGAGAGGGGGGTTAGGCTGAGGTGAACGAGAGAAAGACGGAACAAAAATATATAGGCGATAGTCGTAGTGAGAGGTGGAGGAGTGGAGGAGGTCAGAGCCCCCGAATATGGTTAAATTGACAATGGTACAATAGTTGATTGGAGCGGCCATGTTGAATGTGGTGCAGGGACACGGAACGGACAAGACGAGGTGGAGGAGGAGGTGGAGGAGGAGGAGGAGATGGAGGAAGAGATGGAGGAAGAGATAGAGGAGGAGATGGAGGAGATGAACGAGGAGATGGAGGACGAGATACAGGAAGAGATGGAGGAGGAGGTGGAGGAGGAGGAGATGGAGGAGAGATGGAGGACGAGGTGGAGGACGAGGTGGAGGAGACGAAGGAGGAGATGGAGGAGGAGATGGAGGACGAGACGGAGGAGGAGATGGAGGACGAGGTGGAGGACGAGATGGAGGAGGAGATGGAGGAAGAGATAGAGGAGGAGATGGAGGAGGAGATGGAGGAGGAGATGGAGGAGGAGATGGAGGATGAGATGGAGGAGATGAAGGAGGAGATGGAGGACGAGATACAGAAAGAGATGGAGGATGAGATGGAGGAAAAGCAAGAGGAGGAGATGGAGGATGAGATGGAGTAGGAGATGGAGGACGAGGTGGAGGACGAGATGGAGGAGGAGATGGAGGACGAGGTGGAGGACGAGATGGAGGAGGAGATGGAGGAGGACATGGAGGAGGACATGGAGGAGGACATGGAGGACGAGATGGAGGACGAGATGGAGGAGGAGATGGAGGACGAGGTGGAGGACGAGATGGAGGAGGAGATGGAGGACGAGATGGAGGACAAGATGGAGGAGGAGGTGGAGGACGAGGTGGAGGACGAGATGGAGGACGAGATGGAGGACGAGATGGAGGAGGAGATGGAGGACGAGATGGAGGACGAGATGGGGGAGGAGATGGAGGTCGAGATGGCGGAAGAGATGGAGGACGAGATGGAGGAAGAGATGGAGGAGATGGAGGAAGAGATGGAGGAAGAGATAGAGGAGGAGATGGAGGATGAGATGGAGGAGGACATGGAGGATGAGATGGAGGAGGACATGGAGGAGATGAAGGAGGAGATGGAGGACGAGATACAGGAAGAGATGGAGGAGGAGATGGAGGATGAGATGGAGGACGAGATGGAGGAAAAGCTAGAGGAGGAGATGGAGGAGATGGAGGAGGAGATGGAGGATGAGATGGAAGAGAAGATGGAGGAGATGGAGGAGGAGATGGAGGAAGAGATGGAGGAGGAGATGGAGGAGGAGATGGAGGAGGAGATGGAGGAGGAGATGGAGGACAAGATGGAGGAGGAGATGGAGGACAAGATGGAGGAGGAGATGGAGGAGATGGAGGAGGAGATGGAGGAGGAGATGGAGGAGGAGTTGGAGGACAAGATGGAGGAGGAGATGGAGGACACCACCTCACATGTGTCGACTTTAGGGTCTCAACACGATGGACTAAAGGAATAATAGAGCTTAAAGGTGTATTATGGAACTTTCCTCGTGAAAGGTCCAGCCGCCGTCTGTGGAGATGTTGATGATCTCGCTTTGTGTGGGTGAGGTACGGGTCAGATCTGTGGGGAGGCGAGCCCACTCAGAATAAGAGTGTGTTTTTGAGCAACAAAAAAAACTGAAAAAACACGAGTTGGTTTAAGATTTCCCATGTTAAACGGATATTCCAGGCAAAGCATTAACATCGCCATGGAGACACGTCGGTGGCAGAACCTGCACTGGAAAAGTTACACAGTAGATCTTTAGTTTGCACCAACATTCAAAGATGTCAAAGATACTGATCATCCAGACAGTTAAATTTGTACTTTTAAACAGATAAACTTGACTTTTCACGTGTTTAAATGTTGATTTTAGCTCCTGAGATGTCGACAGTGACTCAGTGGCCTCAGCGCTCGCCGATCTAACCAGGAGGTCACAGGATCAAATATCGCTGGAGGCGTATTGACGTGTTCACCGCGGGACGATCAAGACGACTGACGGGAAGGGCATCTGGCGTAATCACCTGATACATGAGGGTTTGCTGTAGTGACAAAACGAGGTCGAGGTCGTTAAGATATGAGACTGTGGAAAGAAACAGACCTGGTGGTTTTTGAAATTCGAAACATCGCTGAAATAAACGATAAAACTGAAGCTCATTTCTGAAACTGACATAAAAACCCAACCAACACTTTAAATCTACAATATTGTTAAAAATCAAGAGAAAACAGCAGAAGGAAACACTTTCGTCGTTAGTTTGAGTCTGAAATGAGTCGGCTGAGTTGTTCTTTAAACCTTTTCCGTGTTAAATCTGATCAAACAGACAAAAAAATTACAAAAACTGTCCAAAAACGACAAATATCGACCCTAAAAACACAGTGTGGACGTGGTGCTCCTGGTGTTGGGCCTGTTCGAGGTGCAGGTCTGAGCACGTCATGAAACAGACCTGGTGGTTTGTGAAATTTGACAAATCGCTGAAGTAAACGACAAAACTGAAGCCAATTTCTGAAACTGACACAAAAACCCAACCACAAAAACGACTTTAAATCGACAATATTGTAAAAATCATGAAATAAACAGCAGAATGAAACAGTTTAGTCGTCAGTTTGAGTCTGTGATGAGTCAGATCAAACGTTTTTTCCAGCCTTAAAAATGATCAAACAGCCCAAAAATGCGAAAAAAAAGTGCCCACAAATGCCCCAAATATCGACCCTAAAAACACCGTGTGGACGTCGTGCTCCTGGCGTCGGGCCTGTTCGAGGTTTGTCCTTCAGAACCTCGACCTGCACATTCACGCTCGAGAGTACCTCGCTGGAGGATTACCCACATGTGCAAACGTCAAACCGTGCCCGTGTAGTCTCGTATTGTAAATTCTCGCAGAAGCCCACACCTCGGCGAGCGGTGGAGTCGAGCCCCGTCACCTCCGCCGCCGCCGCTCCTTCCCTTTGAATCCACATTACAATTACAGTAATTGGCTCTCAATTCGGGGGATTGCTGTTTGACCTCCTCACCCCTTTTTTCTCTCTCTGCGCACGGCCCCCAACCCCTTATCAATATTCCCCACCCCCTCTCGCTTCGCCCTGCTCCTCGCCTCCACCTGTATCGCTCCATCCATCTTTCCGCGCTCCCCCTTCGCCTGACACCTCCTCCGGGTTCGTTCGTTCTCAGTATTGGGCAAACACAGGAGCAGATCTGTTGCATAGTTTATTCATAATGTAGTGATTTGTCGGATGGCGTGAGTCGAAAGGACGGACGGATGGATGGAGGGAGGGGCGTGTTTTCGGGACGGGGGGATGAAAGCGGAGGTATATACGAGGTGCTGGTGCTGATGGTGTGCTGGGGTGAAGAAGAAGAAGAAAGAAGAAGCCAGGAGGGGGGTTAGGAAATTGGTCTGGCTAGCGGAACAGCTTTTCACCTCTCTCTCCCTCTTTCTCTCTCTCCCTCTGCCCCCCTCCCTCCATTCTGCTTTGTATTCTGCAGAGATGACAGGGGGAAAGCTTTATTGCTCCGAGTTGGTATCGATCGGGGCCCCAGCGAGGGGAGAGGCCAGGGGACGCGGCGAACGGGCCCTTTTGCAACGACAGCCTCTCCCTCCCTCTTTCTCTCCCTCCTTCTCTCCGCTCAGTCCATCCGACCCCCTCCCCGCTCCCTGAAACCACCACCTCC
This sequence comes from Periophthalmus modestus, assembly GCA_019594935.1. Classification (NCBI taxonomy): domain Eukaryota; kingdom Metazoa; phylum Chordata; class Actinopteri; order Gobiiformes; family Gobiidae; genus Periophthalmus; species Periophthalmus modestus. The sequence goes on from JAIEZT010000124.1 coordinate 993,594, forward strand.
ACCACTTACTGGCTCTGAAATTCAAATTCAAGGCTCCTATTCTCAGAGGTTAGCCGGAGAAAGGGAGATAGATTGAATAAAAGAAAGATGGAAGAGTATACCATTTCTTCTCCTTCTCTCGCTCCCCCCTCGGATTGAAGCGCTGAACGAAGCCGCGATCTGATAAGCGCTCGCAAACACAAACACGGCGAGGAGGAGACAAAATGAAGGAGAAGCTAAAAGACATAGCCGCGAGGAATAAGACCGGCCGCCGGTTTGTTGGTTTTCTAAGCACCTTTCTGCCGTCTGCTCCTCGTGAACCGGCCTTCGCTGCTTAACCCCAGCCGTGCCGTATATTTCTCCGTCTCCGAGCGAGGAGACGGTGACAGATGAAGAACGAACGGGCTCGGCGCTCGCATAAACCCGAGCGCCAACGTCCCGCCTGGTCCTTGTTAAAACTCTGAGTCTTTCCCTCGTGCGTTTGAGCAGAATGTGTCCAGCCTCAGCGCAGATATGTTTCATAAGCAGCTCTCCGGGTCAAAACACGTCCGCCGCTCGTTTTCCTGCGTCTACTAGCATGCTAACACGCACCTCCTCATTATCCAACAATAGAAAACGTTTCTAGTTTTACTGTTGTGTTTGTATGATGGTCGTCGTTAGCTTTTGCATCACGGCACAACTCCGCTCTGGTCTGAGACTTGTGGAAAGTGCTTATAAACTCATCATGGTGAATAATTAGAATGTTCAGAATGAGTACGGTCAGTGAGGAGTAACTGTTTAAAATGAACTAGTTCTTGGGATTTTAAAATGTTTTTAAGATGGTAAATATCAGGTAGAGCATCTTTAACTTTCACGTTTGAATAAGGAAAGAGAAGAGTAACTTTGGACCTTTCAAACCGCTTAAAATGAACTAGTTTTGGGGATTTTTTATGTTTTTAAGATGATAAAAAACAAGTAGAGCCCCTCGAACTTACATGTTTGCATAAGGTCAGTGAGGAGTAACTCTGGACCTCTGCAAACTGTTTAAAATGAACTAGTTCTTGGGATTTTTTTTATGTTTTTAAGACGGTAAAAATGAGCTAGAGCGCCCTGAACTCGCACATTTGCATAAGGTAAGTGAGGAATAACTTTGGGGCTCTACAAACCGCTTAAAATTGATCTAGTTTTGGGGATTTTTAAATATTTTTAAGACACTAAAAAACAAGTAGAGCGCCTCTAACTCGCATGTTTGCATTAGATAAGTGAGGAATAACTTTGGACCACTGCAAACCGTTTAAAATGATCTAGTTTTGAGGATTTTTTATGTTTTTAAGACAGTAAAAATCAGCTTAAGCGCCTTTAACTCGCACATTTGCATTAGATAAGTGAGGATTAACTTTGGACCTCTGCAGATCGCTTAAAATTAGCTACTTCTTGCTTTTTCCCGTGTTTTAAGCCAGTAAAAACCAGGCAGAGAGCTTTTAACTCGCGTGTTTGCAAAAGGTTAATGAGGAATAACTTCGGACCTCTGCAGATCGCTTAAGATTAACTAATTTTTGTTTTATTTTATGTGTTTTAAGACGGTAAAAAGCAGGTAAATCACCTTTAACCGTCGCATTTGCAGTAGATAAGTGAGGAATGACTTCAAATTAACTATTTTCTGTGTTTTAAGACAGTAAAAATCAGGCAGCCCGCCCTTAACCCTTGCATTTGTAACCCCGTGTAACCAGCTCAAATCACGAATGAATTTTGGCGAAGAGGAAATCCAGAAGTTAAACAACAGCCTCGTCTTTCAAATCTCCCTGTTTGACGAGGGTTAACCAACAAAGGCAGGGCACGACGCAAAGCCAACTGACCAAACTGACAAATCCGTTAATGGAATGCACCGCGCTGCAGCCGGAACAGCTTGTCCATCCGAGGGGGGGTGGCGGAGTTCACGTCCATGACCAGAGGGGCTTCGGAGAGGTGAGGGGGTTGCCGGTTCAACTCCCCAGAGGCTGAAGAGGATCCCTGCTGTCTACCGTCCCCCCGCACCCCACCCGAACACCCCGCCCCGGCCGGCCCACGAAAGCCTCCTTCAGGATACTACTACACCTCCTCCTCCTCCGCCTTTCTCTCTCTCTGCCCGGTGCTTTTGCTTTTGCTTTTGCTGCTGCTGCTGGCGGCGGTTTGCTGCTGCCGGCTGCTTTAAAGCGTGCTTAGTCACATCGCACACTGCCTTACATACACAGACCTGCTCCTGAACAAAGAACACAGATTTATGAAGTGTTTTACGCCGTCGTTTTGGAGAAATACAAGGACTGGCTGTGTTTGAAAGTGTTTAAAGGATCTGATCAGGTTTAGATTCTTACAAAAAGCTCCAAACTCTCTGGTCCTACATGTCCAACTATCAGATTTATAATGCAAATGTTTCAAAGTCAGATCATCAACGCTCGATGTGCTGCTCTGCTTTAAACCGGATGCCCTTCCTTTCATAATTTATCCAGACACGGGAGTCGATTCGTTCAACAGATTTGACAAACCATCACTTCTGTTTCCGATCAGAAAAGCCTGACGCACAAACACGTCTCGTCTCTTACAGAAAATATCCTTTAAAGCTGATCCATGGAACATTTCTGGGAGAGAGTGAGGCCTGCGCTTGAGAAACATCCAGCAAACTCAAAGATATTTACATCTACAGCGAGTTTTTTTATGAAAATCGCCAACACTTTACCGACTCCAACGCCAATCCTGCACAATAAAACCACTAAATAATTAACGTCACACTGCGGAACATCTCCAGAAGTTACAAACTGTGTCTTAAAACAGTGAAAAGTAACAAATCTAAAACACTGCACAAACAGAAGCCGCTCCCTCGCGTCCGCTGACCATTTTTATAACACACAAAGTTATTCCAGAATCCACCGGGGGGACGAGACTTACTTATTCTAACCAAAGCCCGGCTCCTGTTTGCCTCGACGCATTACTACCACCGGTGTTTTATTTCAACCCCCATCTCACTTACTCCTCCAAACAGCGACGGCGGCGGCTGCAGATGCGGCGGATATGAGGTATTTGTGTAAACATGGGCTTCACACGCTGCTCTATATACATTGCCATTGATATTACCTGTGTGGTTTACTGTATGCACTTGCAGATTGAGCACAACGATAGCATATACTTTGGAGAATTGGGCCGGGAGCTCGGTCCATGTGAGATTCATAAAGGTACAGCATCGCAAACCTGGAGGGCCATAACCCGTCTTGTCGGCCGGACGAGGAGCTGCATTATTAAACACGTATGTAGAGGGAGAATATGAACGCCGCACGCCTGTATATATTTACGCCACGATGCGAGATGCTACCAATCCCCAAACCTCCTACTCATTTTATTTAAAAATCTGTGTATTGTAAGTCTCGTCATGCCCCTGTCTCCGGCTTAGTCCTTTCTTCTCCATCCCATGTATTTTTCAGCCATTAGATCTAAAAAGGCGAGCGTTCCTATGTTTGAATCGTACTTTGAAGGCCTTGGAAGCGGCGGTATAAATAAAATGGACTCGACTTCTCCCGCTGCGTTAGAGGTCTTAATACGACCAACTAGAGAAAAGTGCACTTTCTGATCAAAGATGGTTGAGGAGTGAACTTACATGCCATCAGACCGAGCACAAAGGGGAGCAACGCCGTGGCATTATTGGCCGAGAGTAACGAGGGATTTGGAAAGAGTTAGCGATAAAATGAAGCGTTTTGAGGGAGAGTGCTTCCGAAAATCACGTGATTAGCTTTAAAATTAACCAAGGACACGCCAACACATTCTCTGCATTTCTGACGGTTCAAATGTTTGGAATTTTGCGAATATCGTCCAAATAAAAAGCCGGTATTCTATTGTGCAGGTGTGTTTTTTCGTATGTTGTTCAGGAGAGAGAGGAGATGGACTTCCTTCACTCCTGTCGCGTTTTTTGGAGGTAAAGTGACGGCTTTAAACGCTCTTTGTGAAGGGAAAATGGATGTGTTGTTGGTAAGTGGCTTTATATTATACCAAACTCTGCAGTGACGCCGCTGTGGAAACGAAGAACGAGTCATAATTTATAGAGTTTACTCGACGATTGAGCCTCAGGTGAGATCCAGAGCTGCTTCTAACACTTATTTTTAAGCCGTTTCGATTCTTTCATTTGTAAGTATTAGCGTAGCATCAAAACTCCTACAACGAGTACAGTGGTCCCTCGTTTATCGTGGAGAAAGTCCGCTTTATCTTTTACATTATTCTCTTTGTTTCTCGTCTGTAAAACCCCTCACCACACACTTTATACACTTTTCTCACACAGGCAGTAACATTTTCTCACATTTCTCTCTCGTTTAAACTCTCTCAAAGTTCAAACTTTCGTAGATTTTTTAAAATAAGTTCAGTTTTATAGAACAAAACCAAACATTAAGACTTGTTTTGAGGCCCAACAGCGAGGCCTCGTGAGGTGAACCGCGTTATAGCGAAGAGCAACTGTAAATGAAGTTATAGTGTTTCCAAACGCTTGAAACTGTATGACTTAAGAATGAATGTAAAATGTGAAAAAACAAGTGTAAAATGTGACAAAATGAATGTAAAATGTGAAAAAACAAGTGTAAAATGTGACAAAATAAATGTAAAATGTGAAAAAACAAGTGTAAAATGTGACAAAATGAATGTAAAATGTGAAAAAACTAATGTAAAATGTGAAAAAACTCGTAAAATGTGGAAAAAACTCATGTAAAACACCATTTTTAAAACTTTAAACTAACTTTACACTGAAAATAATCTTAATAATTTGTTTTAAAAGCAGATTTAAAGCTGTAGTGTGCGTCTTAGTCCAAATCTGAATCCTCAGGTTGGTGAAATAAATCTTACATGAACCTAAAGCAAACTGACTTTTCAAATTAGTTTAAAAGCAGATTTACAGACGAGTGTGAGACTCAGAGCTGGAACAAGCCAAGTCCGAGTTTTTGGTCTTGGTCCAATTCCGACTCCCGAAGTGTAAAGTCCAACACGAGCTTTAAACTTCTCTTTTGTAAAACAGATGTGTGTAAAAACTCGAGCGGCGGGACTAATGCAGCGAGAGAACGTGATTTGTGAGAAGTTTATCTCCTCTGAACGTCACAAACTTACATCTCGTGAGTCGTGAATCGTCATGTTTGAGTCGTTACAGCCCAGCGGGGAGGTAACCAAAAAAAAAAACGGTGGAAAAACGGTTAAGAAAGAAGTCATTTAATTAACAGGAATGTGAGGGTGAACTAAACCAAACCACTGTATTTTCTGGACTACAGAGGCACCTGAAAAATTATCTCAAAAACGCTAATTTGTGAAGGACTAGTGCAGTTTTGCTAAAGGAGGTGCGTGTTCTGCGTCCTGATTGGCTAAAGGAGGTGCCGTGTTCTGCGTCCTGATTGGCTAAAGGAGGTGCCGTGTTCTGCGTCCTGATTGGCTAAAGGAGGTGCCGTGTTCTGCGTCCTGATTGGCTAAAGGAGGTGCCGTGTTCTGCGTCCTGATTGGCTAAAGGAGGTGCCGTGTTCTGCGTCCTGATTGGCTAAAGGAGGTGCCGTGTTCTGCGTCCTGATTGGCTACATCCACGAGAGACTTTACATGTGAAACAACATAAAGAAGGAGGAAAATAACATCAGGACGACAGCAGAATAAGTTTGAACAAGGAGCAAAAAGGGCTGTAACCTGCGGATGGATCTGCTTTAGTTTGTGGATCAGTGACTCAGGAAAAAGAACATTACGAGACATTACAGCGGCGCCAGGACGAAGAGGCGGAGTCAGAGGAGCTGAGAAATACACCTGCAGCAAAACATAGAGAAGAACTGTAAAAAAAAGTTTTCTACTTCACGGATTTTGTTTGTACAAACCCCCGATAAACCAGACACTGTCGTATCTCTGTAAGAAATGAGTCACTGACAGCGACTTTTATGTCGACTGTTGGGCAAAATGTTTTTGGCGCCACGGAAAAAAAAAAATCCATAAGTCGCAGCGGGTAAAAAGTGAGAAAAAGTAGCGGCTTGTGTCCGGAAAATAGAGTAAACAAAGAGGTAAAACAAAAAACAAAGGTAATATCAAATAAAACACAAATTTACTGAAACAAACTTCTTAAATCGAGGGAGGTGGCTGAAGTGGCCCCGTGATTGGCCGAGGCTGGAACTCAGTCGTCCAATAGCGTCGACAGGCTCCAAAAGACGAGATTCAGGGACAAAAAGTCGATGATAAATAAAGAAACTTAAGACCGAGGACCGTAACAAGTCACTTCAGATAAACTTAAAATAGTCTGTCCTACGAGTTATGAACTGACAACGACCTGACCCTCGTGCTACAGAATTAGCGTAGCATTAGCGGCTAAACCCGTGCCGCTATGGGCCGTGGGCGGGAGTCTGCGGCGCTGATTAAGCCGAGGCCTCACACAGCGGCGGCGGCGGAACATCAGGCTAAACCACAACACGATCGCTCACTGTGTTTACATCTGTAGGGCGGGCGCCGGGCTAGACTCTCACGGTAATCGATGAACGAGGGAGGAAGAGAGAGGAGGAGGAGGAGGAAAAATCGGTAAAGAAAGCAGGTTATCTCCCGTCATTAGGGGCGGGGGATTCCCTGGCTGGAGGAAGGGGTGAGGCGGGGAAAACGGGGGGAGACGGGTGGGTTCATTGATAAAAAGAGAGCGAGGGGAGACTGTGTTTGGCATCGAGAGAGAGCAGACAATTATCTGTATTGATTAGAGCGGCCCGGTACTGTGAAGACTGAGAAAACTATGACTAGATCAATACGGCGAGCGGAGGAGGGGCGCCGCGGAGGAGGCAGTTTGGGTTCTGACTTCTGGAAACAGACAGACCAATAGAGAGAAATAAAATGACAAATACAAACGATTCATAAACAAGACGCTTAGCCGTGGCGTTCCAGGACGAGCGGGTGGCGTCGGTAAAAAGGGGAGGGGCCAGCGGAGAGGAGAAGGCCGTAAACGAGCAGGGAGGCGGGGTTAGAAGCGTCACGACATTAGTCTGTGTCATCGATTTGTCAGAGAGACGGCGGAGTTCATTCAGCGGCAACGGCACTCGGAGAAAACAGAGGAACGAGGGAGAGGTGGAGCGTCACGGCGGAGAGGGGACGCAGGGGACGAGACGGGGGACGAGCGCGGGGGACGAGACGGGGGACGAGACGGGGGACGACACGGGGGATGACGTGTGGGACGATGTGTGGGGGACGACGTGGGGGACGACACGAGGGACAACGGTGATGTCATGCGGGATGAGACGGGGGACGACAGGGGGGACGACACAGGGGACGAGACGGGACAACATGGGGGACAACGTGGTAGAACGACGTGGGGAAGGACGACACGGGAGAGGACGTGGGGGATGAGGAGGGGGACGAAGCGCAGGACGGCAATTGGGACGACTCGGTGGACAACATGGGGGACGAGATGGGAGATGACGTGGGGGACGACGTGGGGGATGACGCGGGGGACAACGCGGCAGTCAACATGGGAGACGACGTGGGGGACGATGGGGGGACGACGGGGGGACGATGGGGGGACGACGTGGGGGACGACCTGAGCAGACTGATAGAGACACACGAAGGAGGAGAGACATTTTGTAAAATCAAAAGTCGAGCCATGAATCAAATCTAGTTATTTCAAATCGACATTGATCAGCCTGTTTTTTTTAAATGAACAAATCTTCAGCCAATCCTCACTCAGGAAAAACATGTGGGTCAGAGGTCAGAGGTCACACTTTGGACGAATTCCACTGGTTAAAAATCGTGTCTTATTTATGTTAAAGCTCAAATATCACACAAAATAGTCTCATGTTTGTTTGTTTGTTTGTTTATTTAATGAAGGGACAGTGCATATTAAGAACAGAGGCCTGAGGAACAAACCCCACACCTGTAAATATGCAGGATTATAGCCAGTGCTAATTTTCATCCTTAGTCCTAGTTTGAGCTTAAAGTTTTGTTATGACGATGTTACCTCCTCAAAAACAGACCTGGAGTCGTGTTTTGTTTCATTCACATGTTTGAGTTGCACTTTATTATTTATTAAAACTCAAAACGCTCTGTTCCACCTCGTGATGTCATGAAGTGGTGGTTTTCACATTCACATCGACCTTTTTTACGTTTAGTTCAGTCGAGATAAGAGGCTGTTCCAGGAGCTGAAATGATTCTAGAAATGAAGGTGTGTGGAGTTTAAAAACACAGCGGAGCACTTCCTGTATCGCCACACGATGACATCACAAGGTGGAACAGAGTGTTTTCAGTTTGAGAGAAGAACTCAGCCTAAATCTGCAGAAACTAAACACATCTCCAGGTCTGTTTGTGACGAGGAAACGACATCAGAAAACAGAGTAAAATGAGACTCTAACCAAATTATGTAAGTGTCTTTTCTGGTGCTCATCTCCATGGAAACATCGCTGCTTCGTCTGGAATGTCCCGCAATACGGCTTTAAATCTATTTATGTCTTTGAGGACCGGCAGACGATGCCACCAGGACAAGTTACAAGTCAGATCTGTGGAGAGGGAGAACATATTTTTGTTTTTTTGTTTGTTTTTAAGGTATTTTCGAGTAATAAAAGATTAATGCCAGACAGTGGAACTTTTCAGCTAAAGGAATAACATCTGAGAATAGAGATAAATCGGTAACAAAGATGGCGGATTGGACCATCAAAAAGTGACATAGTAGAGCTTTAATTTTCTACTTTTGCATCTTCAGATCCACAGTTTTAATCTGATTTTGTAGATAACAAAGGAAGTACTTAGTTTTGTTACTTAAGTAAAAGTAAAGATACAAAAGTTACTCGAGTAAAAGCAAAAATATCACATGAAAAAATTAAGTAAAAATATTTAAGTACATGTTTAAAAAAGTACTTTAAGAGTAAAACTAAGAGTATTTCACACAAAGGTTCATCTGTTAAAGTGTAAATGTAGAAATATTGATAAAAAAAAATTTTGTTCAACAGTACAAATAACATAAAGTACTTTTACTTTTCAGTTTCAAAATGTACTGGAGTAGAAAGTACAGATACTGCTCTCAAATGTACTGCAGTAAAAGTAAAAAGTACACACTGAAATACTACTTTACTACTTTTACTCGGACAGGAGCAAGACAGGGCCCCGTGTTCGGCCCGAGTCGCTGTGAAAAGATGAGGAGGAGGAAGAGGAGGTGGAGGAGGAGGAAGAGGAGATGGAGGAGGAGGAGGAAGAGGAGGTGGAGGAGGAGGAAGAGGAGATGGAGGAGGAGGAGGAGGAAGAGGAGGTGGAGGAGGAGGAAGAGGAGATGGAGGAGGAGGAGGAAGAGGAGGTGGAGGAGGAGGAAGAGGAAATTGAGGAGGAGGAGGAGACTTTTGGTAACCCGCTCTACGTGGTTTATTTTTTGTTTGTTTAAGTTATTTTGCATTTACATTTTTTTGTTTATTTTCTTCATTTTTTTTAGTTATTTTGAGCTTGTTTTTTTTTTCTTGTTATTCTGAGGTTTTTGTTTTTTTGTTTTTGTTTTTTTTTAGTTATTTTGAGGTTTTTAGTTAGTTGTTTTTTTTTTAGTTATTTTGAGTTTATTTAAATTTTTTGTTCTCTTTAGTTTTTGTATTTTTTGTTATTTTGAGTTTATTTATTAATTTTTTTTGTTTATTTTCTTCATTTTTTTAGTTATTTTGAGCTTGTTTTTTTATTTTTTTTTAGTTATTCTGAGGTTTTAGTTTTTTTGTTTTGTGTTTTTTTTTTTTATTTAGAGGTTTTTTGTTAGTTTTTTTAGTTTTTTTTAGTTATTATGAGTTTATTTAATTTTTTGTTCTCTTTAGTTTATGTATTTTTTTGTTATTTTGAGGGTTTTTTTTTTTTTTTGATAAACTGTGTGAGGTGGAGGAGGTGGAGGTGGAGGAGGAGGTGGAGGAGGGGCGGACGGGTGCTCAGGTAGGGGGCCGTTCTGTGGGGCCTCTTTTTGTGCGGGACAAAAACCAAAATGGAGGAGAGGCAGCGGAACAAAAGGGACGAGGGGGAACCAGGGGAGAGGAAACCTGCCCTGAGTAAAAACATCCCCCCGACCACACAAACCGCAAAAAACACACAAAAAACACACAAAAAACACACAAAAAACACACAAAAAACACACAAAAAACACGATTATGGAGCGATCAGACCAGAACCACCAGGATTTATCTCGTTTTGAACAGATTTGTCATTTCTCTGGGTTTTTTCTGCTTTTTAAAATATTATTATTAAAGCTGCACTGTGCAACTTTCTTATCGGAGGCTCTGCCATCTGCTCGTTTCCGTGGAGACGCTGTTGCCTGGCCTGTAATCGATTATAAGCAGGACACATCTGTTTAATGCCACACTGCGGAGCATTCCGAGCAGAGTGAAAGCATCTCCATGGAGACGAGCAGGTGGCTGATCTCAGAAAGGTTACACAGTGCGACTTTAATTATTACAGCCCACGATTTAATAACTAAAGTTGAGGGAAAAGGGATGAAAACGAGCGTCGCTGATTTTTTTCTGAATGATGAAAAGTTCTCAAAATGGCGCCTGTGAACTTAAACAAAATGCAGGATTTTTTAAAAGATATTTATATTTTCTTTGGGCGAATATTCTTCACTGTCGCGTTTCCTCGGTGACGGTGACTTCCTGTTTACAGGTGACATTTTGAAGACATTTAACCTTTCAAACCATGTCATTTGTTATTTATATGATGATTCGCTATGGCAACGTTGTCAATTTTTCATCAGTGACAGAAACTGGTAAACATTTCTTTACTTAAAGCCACAGTCTGTAACTTTATTGCAAAAAAAATAACTAGAATATAAGTGTTTTTGTTTTTTTTTAGCTCTGAAAAACACCGTGAGCGAGCTTGCATCTCCACAGACCTGACTCTTATTTGGCCAAGAGGGAAGACAGCTCCTCCCTCTCTGCTCGTCTCCATGGAAATGTTGTTCCTTTGGGTGTAATATTCCACAGTGTGGCATTAAACTAATCTGTCTCTGGGGAATATGGTTTTAACTTTCACACAAAACTGACTCTCGCAGCTTTAATCCATGTTCTAACCTCCTCAAAAACTGCCCTGGAGTTGTGTTTTGTTTCACTCACACATGTTTGAGTAACACTTTATCATTAATTACAGCTCCAAATGCTCTGTTCCACCTTGTGATGTCATCAAGTGGTAGTTTTCACATTCACATCTACCGTTTTTTTTTTTTTTTTACCTTTAGTTCAGTAATAGATGGACAATTCCAGGACTGAAAATCAATCCAATCCAAATGATTCTAGAAATGAAGGTGTGTGGAGTTTAAAAACACAGCGGAGCACTTCCTGTATCGCCACGTGATGACATCACAAGGTGGAACAGGGTGTTTTCAGTTTGAGAGAAGAACTCAGCCTAAATCTGCAGAAACAAAACACAACTCCAGGTCTGTTTGTGACGAGGAAACGACAAGAGAACAGCGAAAATAACTTAAAATGGGCCGTTTAAAAGAGTAAAATGGGCCGTTTAAACAGTGTAACATGGGCCGTTTAAGTAGTGTAATATGGGCCCTTTAATAAACCAGAGCGGCTCAGTAAATAAATCGTCTTAAAACAAACATTATTCATTATTCACGTTGTTTTTACTGCCGTCTAAACTATTTTTTGCAGCTCGTGTTTGAGACGGTATCAGAGCAGAGCGAGGAGGTGAAGAAGAGGAGGAGGAGAGGAGGAGGAGGAGGAGAGGAGGAGGAGGAGGAGAGTCCGAGCAGCACTCAGCTCTGCTCTCGGGCACATTACTGCAGTCGTTTGGGCTCATTACCCTGGCAACCCATACATACAGCCGCGCATCTGTCACTCCACAGCTTAACACTCGCGCCGCTAAGTGGGTTAGCTTTTCTCCTCCGCCCGGGAAGGTGAGGCCGGGACCCGCTTTACGTAAAAACACCACCAGATATTTTTGGATTTGAGGAGAATTCAAAAACTGGTGATTCAAGGATGTTTTTGAATGATTTTTGGGGTTAGTTTCTATGTTATTGTGGGGTTTTTTTTACGTTTTTACGCTGCAGTTTGAGCTGTTTTACTCGTTTTTTAATGTGATTTTAAAACTACGAACAGCAAATTAAACCGATGATTTCGCCTCGTTTTGGATCGAGATCAACATTCATCAAATCCCGCCCACTTTTACTGGTGATGGACCTTTCAGTTTCACACTTCTGCTTAAGGAGAATCTAATTTATGTGTTTATTTCACTGGAGAATCACTAAAATACATAAGATGGAAATGGAAAATCTGATAAAATAACCACATGGCAACTTCCTGAATTAAAGACCAAGATAAAAAGGCAAAACCAAGGCCAGTCACAAGGGGTCAGTATCGTGCTCCTGCCTTAGTTTTATTGAAGAATCGGTCAAATTCAGAGGACAAATTTCCCTACAAAGACGTCAGCGTGCGCCTTACTTTACCTCAGCGTAAGTCCGTCACGCTCTACACGGTTTTCCAGTCTTAAACTATTTTTAATCCCGCGACAAAAAGCGCAGACCACAGACACAAAGAGAATCGGATCAGGGTTTAAATCAAAGACGGCAGCGAAGAGACCGTACACCGCAAGCTAAAAGTTGCGTCAGCTGTTTCCTGTCGACAGTAAAACACTTTGAGACTCGAGAGTGTTCCAAAAATCAGAGAGTTGGACTTCTGCTTTCGATACGAGTCAAAACTGTGCGAAAACTTGGTCACTTTCATGAATCGATGGGTCATTTGAGTCAGTTTCTGATGTATTAGACAAGATCTCGAGAGACAACTTTGTGTTTAAGAGAGAAATGTGAGAAAATGTTAATGTCTGTGTGAGAAAAGTGTATAAAGTGTGTGGTGAGGGGTTTTACAGACGAGAATCAGAGAGAATAATGTAAAAAATAAAGCTGATACTTCATGGATTTCACCTATTTTGGGTTATTTTTAGACCATAACCCCCACGATAAAACTGTAGCTCTACTGGTACAATCGCCACCAAAATATGAAGTAAAATAAATCCAAAACTGTGACGCCAAACTCCTGTCATGTTCCGTTGCGAGATAGGGCCAGTGCGTCGGATATCTTGTCGAAATTCAAGTCGAAACTATGTTCTAAGTTGTATTTGACAATCACATGGACAGACTGAATGATGTAATTGGTCAGACAGAGTTAGCTGTACATGTGTTACGAGTGTAGGAGCAAGAAAAGGTCACGCCGAGGTCCACATGCTACTGGAACCGTAATATTTAGATGAAAAAAGAGCCGGATGTTTGTCAGCTCCGAGTGTTTCTTATGGCGCATTATGGGACTATAAATTCCAGCTGTCTCCACCCGCGATGGCTTTTGACACCAGCGAAGACCGTAATGTCACAAAAGGTTTATACAAAAGCAAACAAATAAATGGAAAAAAACATCAAGTGTAGATGGAGGTGCCGGCTGGATACTGAAGAAACCTTTGGTAAGGGCAGAAAATGTCAGGTTTGACAAATGACCTTTTAAACATGGAGCAGATGTAGAGAGCCCTGTCCACGCTGGATACACTGACGCTCAACTGTCTCTGCTCCTCTGGTCTGCTCCTCCTCCTCCTCTTCCTCCTTCTAGAGACGCTAAGTACATTAAGAGGGTCAGAAAAATCATATTACTTAAACTTAACCCCGTATTTACTCGACAAGCACTCTCGCCTCAGAGGGTCCGGGTTCAGCCATAGTCTGTATTTATAAATGGACGTAGCTAATGCGCTAGCTGCCACGTTCTAAATAGGAAGTGATCGTGGGCGCACTTCCTGCTCCATTGACTCTGGCTCCATTTTACTTTCTGCTGAAAAATTGTCAGGCCTCTCTCTGCCCCTGCTGCTGTCAGACGCGTCACTTTGGTCTTAAATGTTCTATTAACCCTCTACATGATCCTGGAGTTTATTTATTTATTTTTTAGATATTTAGATATTTTGAGTTTTGGGTTTTTTTGTTTGGGTTTGTTTTTGTTTTCTTTTGCTATTTTGAGTTCATTTTTAAAATTTTATTATTATATATAAAAATTTTTTTGTAAATTTTAGTTCATTTCTTGAGTAATTTTGAGTTTTGTTTTTTATTTATATAAGTTAGTTTTAGTGTATTTAGATTATTGTTTTATTATTTTAAGGATTTTTCTGTTATTTTGAGTTTATTTTTTGATTTTTTTTAAATTTTGTATTTATTTTGATTTTTTTTTTTTGTTATTTTAAGTTTATTTTTTAATTTTTTTAGCTATTTTATTTTTCTTTTTTTTAATTTTGAGTTTATTTTGATTGATTGATTTATTTTTTGTTTATTTTTTCTTTATTGAAAAACTGTGTCTCTCTCTGTCCCTGCTGCTGTCAGACTCATTTTCTTCTTAAATGTTCGTATTAACCCTCGACATGATCCTGGGGTTTTTATTTCATTATTGTGTCTGTAAATCAATCAATCTGTCCCTGTGTCTGTACCTGGAGCTGGGTGGAGACTCTGGCACCACCCACTACACACCTGCAGCCCAGGAGCGATCAAACCCTCCACCTCTGGAGCACAAAGGGACTGAGGATCCTTGGCCCAGTCTAGTTTTTGAGCATATGATCTCAGTACTCAGCTGTTTTTTCTAATTTTTTCCCATTTCTTGGACCCACCTTGCACCCCAACTCTCTACAACCAATACCAACACCTCCGCCTCCAATCCAGCTCTCTACAACCGTTATGAACACCTCAGTCTCCGACCCAGCTTTCCACGACCTGTACGAACACCTCCACCCCCGACCCAGCTCTCCACAATCGATCCCAACACCTCCACCTCTGATCCAGCTCTCTACGACCGGTATGAACACCTCAGCATCTGACCCAGCTCTCTACGACCGATACAAAAACCTCCACCTCTGACCCAGCTTTTTACGACTGGTCCAAACACCTCCACATCGAACCCAGCTTCTACGAACGATACGAACCCCCCTGCCTCCAACCCAGCTCTCCACACTCCACAACCGATACCAACACCTCAGCCTCTGATCCACCTCGCCTCAACCGGAAAGAACACCTAAGCCTTCGACCAAGACCCTAAGACCAGTTCAAAAACATCCGCCTGCGACCCGTCTCTCTACAACCTGCTCCCTCAACCAAGATTCACATTTCCTTGTTTGTAATAAACTCAAACTTTTACCCTGAGTCTGCAGCTTTGATCCCTCAGACGTTACGACACTATGATTCTCCAAAACATGGACCTCGGCTTCAAATTCGTCGTTATACCTGCTCTAACCTCGACGAGCTTCCTTTGGAGCCGAATGCCATGGGTGACGTCACTCTCACGTCTAGTCTCTGGGTTCAGTTTGCATGTTCTCCCTGTGTCTGGGCGATACTCCGACGTCCTGCATCAACACAAAACAAGCACAACAGCCACAATCCTCCAGCTGAAGTCGTCCTGATCAAGACCAACTCAAGATCTGGAGATGGTGGAGATGCAGCGTCTGAAACTCGGGGTAAACAGGGACGACAAAGTTCACCTTAACCTCCAAGATAAGAATGTTTAAGTGTATTTTCAAAGCATAAAAACACTTAAAATGTAGCACACGCTCGATAGATTAGACTGTGGAACATTCCAAGCAAAGCAGTAACAAACAGACTTTTTTTTGCATATTTAAATCCGTCTGAACTTCTCCCGTGCTGCTGTGTCTGCAGAACAGGAGGATGGACTTTATATTTGTGAAACCGCTGCTTATTTTGCATTGAATTATGTATTTTTGGGGGGGTAAAGATCTGAGAAGTTCATCTGTGCAAAATGAGCCATGAGATGTTGAGTCCACAAAGTTCTCATTGATGTATTATTTTCATTTTATGTTTGCCTTTTTGAACATTTTATGTAATCTTCCAGTAAATAATTCATTTCGGTGTGGATCCAGATCAAAGCGAGGCGGCCGCTCGGCTCCGCGCTGATGGAATATGGACGTTTGTGAGAGAGTTACGGCGTTTAGGGTTTTCTGATGATTATTTGGACTTTTTCTAATTAGTCTTATCAGTATTTTGTTTTATTTTTGACAATTTGAGCTGAATTTGCAATGTTTTATTTTCGTATGTGTGTCTGGATGACTCTGGTGAATGAAAATGTCCAGGTACTACGTCTTAAAGCGACTTATTCTGCAATATCGACTTTGTAATTGATCATGTTCTGGTCGTTTCTTCTCGTTGAGCCTCTGAAGTTGTATTTGGAGTGATTCATGTTTGAGTAAATCTTTAATCTGCTATTTTCAAGACGCCATTTTGTCGATAAATCCCCGTTTTCACCTCCACCTGTGTCGTCCGCTCTTCCTTCTTCCGTTTTATTTTCTTAATCGTTGATACTCGTAGGATTTTGCAGCGTTGCGTCGTCATTTTGGTCCAAATGTATAAAAATGTGCTGCTGTGATGTGCTCTGTCCATAGGGGGCGCTACAGCTACACCACTCTTTATTGTCATGACGTTTACGGCGACGTCAGCTCCTATTGGACACCACAGTTTTCTAACGTTGAACTCAGCGAATTTGTTTCTTTTGTCAAGTCGTTCTAGATGAATATTGTGATTTAAAACGTGTAAATTAAAACAAAATGATCCACAGAGATGAGAACTATAAAGACACAAGCGCAAAAAGGTGGATTTAACAAGATAGGACCAGATATTTTGCTCTGTTTGTGTGTTTTTTTGGGTTTTTTTTCATGTTTTTTTTTTTTTTCTCTAAATGAAACACCTTCGTTGATAACTTAAAACAATCTTTATTCAAATATTGAATCATTTCCCTGTATATTCTATCACTTTGGCCATTTTATTTCGATTTCTATGTGAGGTTTTCAGCATCAGAACACGCTGCGATGGAGAAAATTCCAAATTCCAATTCCAAAAAGTAGAAGCAGTCGGTGAAAAAGAGAAAAAAACAGCTGTACCAGGAAAAGCGTGACAGAGACAGAGTGCGAGAGCGGCCCGGGACGCGATTACAGGTGTGGAGTTATGCATGCATGACATCACCGCACCCCTCCTCCACCGGCCCTCGGGAACCGGCGCCTTGGAAACGGTCGCTAAGGGAGACCAAATGGGGAGCGCGGGGATGGAGGTAAAGGGGGTTGGACAAAATGTGGAAATAAAACATACGAGAGTCGGAGGAGAGAGGAGAGAGCTGCGGGTAAACAACACCACGGAGAGATGATGAGAAACTGAAGCTAAACTGTGGAGAAATTAGCAAAATTGCAAAGTTTGAAGTTGTTTAGCGTGATGTTTTCAGCAGAGAATGACAGATTTGGGGGGTTTTGGGGCACGTTATGTAGAAAAAAATGGCAAAAGCTGCAATTTAGAGCAGTGTAATCACAAACCTCGGCATTATCGGTTTTAAATTCTCCAAAAAAAGCAAAAAATGACTGACAAACCTTGACATTATCGGTTTTTAATTCTCACAAAAACAAAATGGCTGACAAACCTTGACATTATCGGTTTAAAATTCTCCAAAAAGACAAAATGGATGACAAACCTTGACATTATCTGTTTTGAATTCTCAAAAAAAAAGCAAAATGGCTGACAAACCTCGGCATTATCGGTTTTAAATTCTCCAAAAAAACCCAAAATGACTAACAAACCTCGCCATTATTGGTTTTAAATTCTCCAAAAAAACAAAATGGCTGACAAACCTCGGCATTATTGGTTTTAAATTCTCACAAAAACCAAAAATGGCTGACAAACCTTGACATTATCAGTTTTAAATTTTCCAAAAAAGCCCAAAAATGACTAACAAAACCTCGGCATTATCGGTTTAAAATTCTCAAAAAAAACAAAATGGCTGACAAGTAGTTCCTGAAGTATCATTAGTCGTCCTTTTACACCTTTACAAACTCTGAAATGCATTTGATTCTCGTTTTGTTTCACCGGTTTGTGTTTCGGATCTCAACATTTGTCAGAAAACTGTGAGAGTCGTCCTGCGTGGGGGAGGTCGTAGTTCAGGTATTACAGTTTATCTGAGATTTAAAACGATTCTTTCCCAAACCGTGCCTCCGTCTGCGATCCTCTGAATGGGCCTCGGCGTGGACCGTGCTCCCTCGCTCCTCTCCTCTTTTGTTCTCCTCCCATTTCCTCCGACCTTTTGTCCCGTCATTTAGAAAGCGGCTGATTTAACGGCGTCTAATGGTAAAAACCAGCACGGATCGAGTTAAGGTCTAGTACGAGGAGACAAAGAGAATAGTGAAATATCAAGCTGTTAATGTATAAAGGTCGGCGGGGGTCAAACGAGCGGCTGGTGAGTGGAGGAGAAGTCGGAGCGCACTTTGGGCTCAGGAGGTGGCAAACAAACAAACAAAAACACCAACGAGAGACGACCTCTGACCTTGGCAAACTGCAGCCCGTCCCCGAAGACAGAGCTGTGTCCACACGAGCCGACACGTCCACTTCACCGACTAAAAACCGACTGGAAAAAAGGAACGTCTGCTAAAAAAATGAATCATAATGTGTGATTCTGTTTGGGTTTTGACTAGTTTCAAGATTTTTTACTGATCTACAAAGGTTTTAAAGGTTATCAGCTTCTATCTTCATGTTTTTTTTCTCAAATCTGAAGGAATGTTTGACCTGAACGCTGGATTTAACCCGACTTATCGAGCTTGTGTCTCTATGGTTCTCATCTCTGTTATAATTTACACGTTTTAAATCACAATATTCATCTAAAACCACTTCAGAAAAGAAACAAATCCACAGACGTCTGCGTTAGAAAACTGTGGTGTGCAAAGGGAGCTGTAAACGTCATGACATTAAAGAGTGGTGTAGCTGTAGCGCCCCCTGTGGACAGAGCATGTCACAGCAGCACATTTTTAAACATTTGGACCAAAATGACGACGCGACGCTGCAGAATCCAACGAGAATCAACGATTAAGAAAATAAAACTGGAGAAGGAAGAGCGGACGTCACAGGGGGCGTGGCACAGGGGGCGTGTCACAGTCACGAAAGAGGAGTCAAGTGGAGACGAGAAGAGTGGGAGACGTGGCACTGTCACAAAAGAGGAGACAAGGAAAGGAGACAAGAGAGGAGAAGAGAACGAGGAGACAAGAGACGAGAGGAGAGGAGACAAAAAACGAGGGGACGAGAGAAGAGATGAGAGACGAGGAGACAAGAGACAAGAGGAGACAAGAGATGAGGAGACAAGAAAAGAGACAAGGAGGAGGAGATGACGAGGACAAGGGACGAGAGAAAGGAGACAAGAGACGAGAGAAGAGACAAGGAGAGGAGATGAGGAAGAGGGGACGAGAGAGGAGACAAGAGCCAAGACGAGAGAAGACAAGAAACGAGGAACGATGAAGAGTGTGCAACACTGGGTGTGTCAGGAGTGAGAACGAAGGCACAAGGGCGTGTCACACGAGGAGATGGGCGTGAGCACACAGTGGGCGTGGCACAGGTGGAGGTGAAACGAGGGTTGATCAGCAAAATGGCGCGATTAAATAAAATAAGTAAATAACAAAATAAGCGATTAAAGATGAACTCAAACATAAAAAGTACTTTTCATATGAGTCGCAGGTTTTTTTACATGTTCGTGGAAACATCCCGTGTAAAGTTTACAAGTTGAAGCTTCGGCAAAAAAAAAGCAAAATTCTGAAGAAAAGTTAAGAAATTGAATCGTTTTGTTACTGCTGAACAAAATATGTTGCATTTTGCAATCAATATCTTCACATGTACACTTAAACAAATGAACTTTTACTTTTTACTTTAGTAGCACATTTTTAAACATGTACTTAAATACTGTCAGTTACTTTTTACCTGTGTATTTGTACTTTTACTTAAGTAACAGTTTAAATGGCACAGATTGGCAGGCTCGCCTCTGTCGCTCTACCTCGGGGCAGCTGTGGCGTCTTACATCACAGACTCGGTGAATAATTCATCCTGAAGCATCTTAAAAGAAGTGAGATTTTTGCATCGCGCCTGAGAACTCTTCAGTCGTTCTTATTGCACATTTACACAACAAACAGAACCGTGCACGTCTTAACTTCGTGCGGTATGGATTTGTCACGTGTGCGTAATAAGTGATCGATAACCGGAGCTGAATAAAACATCCGCGAGCCTTTTGACGGATTTGAAATGGAGATGCTATGCTAATACAAAGGCTTTGGTGGGATCGGCCCTGAACTCTTTCACATGGCAGCGGTTCACGTTTGGACCGTCTCACCTGCCGACTCCATAATGCATGAGGAGCGCGAATACATCCCACCTCCCCCTGCGCAGCGCCGACACTCTCACTCTCACCTCCAGAACCAGCCAGAACCAGCCAGAACCAGCCAGAACCAGCTAGAGCCAGCCAGAACCAGCCACAACCAGCCAGAACCAGCCAGAACCAGCTAGAGCCAGCCAGAACCAGAGCACAAACCAGCCACAACCAGCCACAACCACCTATAAACCAGCCAGTACCAGCCAGAACCAGCCAGAACCAGCCAGAACCAGCTAGAACCAGCCAGTACCAGCCAGAACCAGCCAGAACCAGCCAGAACCCGCCAGAACCAGCCAGAACCAGCCAGAACCAGCTACAACCAACTAGAGCCAGCCAGAACCAGCTAGAACCAGCCAGAAGCAGCTAGAGCCAGCCAGAACCAGCTAGAACCAGCCAGAAGCAGCTAGAACCAGCTAGAACCAGCTAGAACCAGCCAGAACCAGATAAAACCAGCCAGAACCAGCTAAAACCAGCCAGAACCAGCTAGAACAAGCCGGTGTTCAGCTCCAAACAAAGCTCACCGAGGCTCGAGCAGTTACAGCGGCGAATTCAGAGCTGATTTCCATGTTTGTAATTCCGACCACGAGTGTCATAGCAACCAAAGAGCCAATCAGGAGCGGGAATGTTGAAGGTAACGGCCCTTCATGCACACATCACTGGTTTATGAGGGAGTGAGCGCTTAGCAACGCTGTCAATCAAACCTGTTGCTAACGCTAACAGGAGCGACGTTGGGGACAGAAGGACCTGATGTGTCTGTTATTAATGTTCATATGTTGATTTACAGACACAGACGTGAAAGAAAAACCCCAGAGAGAAAAGAGGAGGAGAGAGGAGAGGGAGGAGAGAGGAGAGGAGGAGAGAGGAGAAGGAGGAGAAGAGAGGAAGAGGGGAGGAAGGAGCAGGATTTGTGTTATTAATGTTCATACGTTGATTTACAGATACAAAAAAGTGAAATAAAAAACCCAGAGAGGAGAGGAGAGAGGAGAAGGAGGAGAGAGGAGGAGGATAGAAGGAGGAGATCAGAGAAGGAGGAATAGAGAATAGAGAAAGAGGAGAGGAGGAGGAGAGGAGGAGGAGAGAAGAAAGGAGGAAAGGGGGAGACAAGGAGGAGAGCAGAACAGAAGAAGGAGAGAGGAAGAAGAGAGAAAGAGGAGAGGAGAAGAGAGGGGGAGATGAGGAGGAGAGGAGGAGAAGAGAGGAAGAGGAGAGCAGGGTAGGAGGAGGAGAGAGGAAGAAGAAAGAAAGAGGAGAGGAGGAGGCGGAGGAGAGAGGAAGAGGAGGTGGAGCGAGGAAGAGGAGAGGAGGAGAGCAGGATAGAAGGAGGAGAGAGGAAGAAGAGAGGGGGAGAAGAGAGGAGGACGATTTGTCTCTTAATTAATGTTCATATCTTGATGAGTTACAAACAGAGGAGACACAGTTTTTCAATAGAAAGTGAATTGGAGGCCAGAGTCGATGGAGCAGGAAGTGCGACGTGATCACTTCCTGTTTGGAGCGCGGCGGCGGCGCTAGCAGGTTAGCTCTGTCCATTTATATAAACAGACTGTGATACTGTGGCGCGCTCAACCATCAGATTCAGAACACTGAGCTACTGTTCGACCTTTTTTAAAGCTGCACAGTGTAACTTTTCGGGCAGAAGTCGTCCACTTCTCACCGTGGAGATGTGACTGAAATGTTCCAGAGTGTGACATTAAACACGTGAGAGCTCCAGTCAGGCCGAGTCACAGGGCAGAGCTGCTTTTATTCATTTGTTTTCCCTGTAAATGTTTCTTTTGTTTAATTTTCCTTTTGTGGAACATTATCTCCATGGATACCAGAAAAGTTACACAGTGCATCTTTACAAAACCTTTTAAAAATACTCCACATTCATGACTGAAAATATCGAGCGCGGCTGAATGTGGCGCACTTAAGACTCTCTTTTGTATTTAAGCAGAGCAGCTCGGTGCTAATGGTGGTTTTAAAATATCTTCTATTGAGTCGCCAAGGACGGATCAGAAAAGCTCTAATGCGGAACCTCACCTCACACCAGCGCTCAGTCAACACGAAGCACCCCCCGACTGAACACGAGACACGAAACACCCCCCCGACTGAACACGAGACACAAACCCAGCACATTTATGTCTTTAAAAAGTGACAGAGGAAACTTTGACCATTTACAGTGACTTAATGATGTGTTTTTGTCGTGTTTGTTATAAATAAAAAACATAAAGGAGGAAGTGGAGCTTTGATTCTGGAGCCGAGTCAGACTCAGGGTTTGTGCTTTGATCAAGACTCAGAGAATCAGAGCAGAGGGAACCACGCTCCGCCGCGCTCCTCCTCAGAGCTCTCCTCCTCCTCCTCCTCCTCCTCCCCCCTCCTCCTCTCCTCCTCCTCCTCTCTCTCCTCCTCCTCACTGTGCCGCTCCTCCTCCCCACACCGCTCTCCTCCTCCTCTACTGCTCTCCTCCTCCTCCTCCCCACCCCGCTCTCCTCCTCCTCTACTGCTCTACTGCTCTCCTCCTCTACTGCTGTCTCTCCTCCCCACCTCCTCCTCCTCCCTCTTAATCTACTGCTCTCCCTCCTCCTCCTGTGCCTGCTCTCCTCCTCCTCCTCTACTGCTCCCCTCCTCCGCTCCCTCACCTCTACTCTCCTCCTCCTCCCCACCCCGCTCTCTCCTCCTCCTCTACTGCTCTCCTCCTCCTCCCCACACCGCTCTCCTCCTCTTCCTCTACTGCTCTCCTCCTCCTCCTCCTGTGCCGCTCTCCTCCTCCTCCTCCTCTACTGCTCTCCTCCTCTCCTCCTGTGCCGCTCTCCTCCCCCCCACACTGCTCTCCTCCTCCTCCTCTACTGCTCACTCTCCTCCTCCTGTGCCGCTCTCCTCCCACACTGCTCTCCTCCTCCTCCTGCTCACCTCCTCCTCCTGTCCGCTCTCCTCCCCCCCAACACTGCTCTCCTCCTCCTCCACCGCAACAGCCCCTCCCTCCTCCTGCACCTCCTCACAAACTCTGTGCTAATTGGCGGCTGCCACATAAACACAACAACACACAACAAACACACAGACAACAGTAACAACACACACATGTACACAACCCCCGCAGGGATGGAGGGATGCAGCTGCTGGGAGGAGAGGAGGAGAGAAGGGGAGGAGGGGAGGAGAGGAGGAGAGGAGCAGGTCAGGGAGGATGGACATCGCAGTGTGAGATATATGTGTGTTTTATACTGCCTTTTGTGTTGTGTTTGTGTTGAGATGTGTACGTGTGTGTGTTGTTGTCGTGTGTGTGTGTGTGTGTGTGTGTGTACATGTGTGTGGTTGTGTGTGTGTGTGTGTGTGTGTGTACATGTGTGTGTGTGTGTGTACATGTGTGTGTGTACATGTGTGTGTGTGTGTGTGTGTGTACATGTGTGTGTTGTCGTGTGTGTTTTTTGCAGTAAAACTCTGTAGACTTTCACATTTTCTCAGATCTGATCAGCTCTAAACCTCCGTCCGGTCGAGTCACATTTTTGTGTAAATCTGGTGAAAGTTTCGTCTCGTCTTGACTCGACTCGACTCGAGGTCACGTTTTACTCGAGGTCACGTTTTACTCGAGGTCACGTTTTACTCGAGGTCACGTTTTACTCGAGGTCACGTTTTACTCGAGGTCACGTTTTACTCGAGGTCACGTTTTACTCGAGGTCACGTTTTACTCGAGGTCACGTTTTACTCGAGGTCACGTTTTACTCGAGGTCACGTTTTATGTCGAGTTGATTCACTTAAAAAGACAAACTGAGTAATATCGACGTTTGCAGTTTTTAAACCTGCTCCAACTGTGTCTGTTTGTTCATGTTTTTATCTACATTCTTGTTTTGTTTTGCTCGTGAGAACTGCAAGTTTCACTCATCCCCTGACCCCGCCCACTGCTCTGAGTCACCTGACTCCGCCCACTGCTCTGAGTCACCTGACTCCGCCCACTGCTCTGAGTCACATGACATAAAAAAAAAAAAAACAAACAAACATCAGAGTTAAAAATGTTGTGGATCTATTTCGTTCACATATAAATAGTAGTAGTAGTAGTAGTAGTAGTAGTAGTAGTAGTTAGTATAGTTGGGTTGTCAGTAACAGTACTAGGAGTTATGACTCCTATGTTTAGTAAAAGTACTTTTACTTCTCGTAGTAAAAGTGTAAAAGTTCTTTTCTTCCTCTTCACATTTTCTCTGATCGTTTCTTCTCTTCACATTTCCTCTGATCGTTTCTCGTTAAAGCAGCTTTAAACGCAGCTTTGTTTGTTTGAACTGACTCCCTCCATCTCTTCTCTCTTTTTCTCCATCTCTCCTTCTCTGCTTCCAATAAAACCCTCCTCTCCCTCCTTTATCCCCCTGTCCATCCTCTCCTCCATCCCTCTCCATCATCTCTCCTTCATCTCTTTCTCTCCCCCTTTCCCTTTCATCTCATTTACTTGTTTGCGTGTCCATTCTCTCCTCCATCCTTCTCTCCTTCATCTCTTTATCCATCTTATTATCCTTTTCTCCGTATCCTCCTTTCTCTCTTTATCCCTCTGTCCATCCTCTCCTCCATCCCTCTCTTTCCTCTCTTTCTCTCTCTATCCCCCTTTCTCTAATTTCTTTACTCTCTAATTTCTTTACTCTCTCTCTCCCTCCCTCTCTCTCTCTCTCCTCTCTCCTCTCTCGCTTCTGCTCCCTCCCTCCCTCCTTCCTCTCTTCCTCTCCTCCTCTCTCCTCTCTCCTCCCTCCTTCTCTTCCCTCCCCCCCTCTCCCCGCCCTCCCTCCCTCTCCCTCCCTCTCCCTCCCTCCCTCTCTTCCCTCCCTCCCTCTCTTCCTTCCCTTCCTCTCTTCTCTCTCTTCTGCTCCCTCCCTCTCTTCCCTCCCTCCTTCTCTTCTCTCTCTCCTCTCTTCCCTCCCTCCCTCTCTTCTCTCTCTCATCTCCCTTCCTTCCCCTCCCTCTCTTCCCCCCTCCCTCTCTCCCCTCCTCCCTCCTCTCTCCTCTCCTTCCCTCCTCCTCCCTCCCCTCCTCTCCCTCTCTCCCTCCCTCTCCTCCCTCTCTCTCTCCTCTCTTCCCTCCCTCCCTCTCTTCTCTCTCTCGTCCTCTCTCTCTCCCTCCCTCCCTCCCTCTCTCCTCTCTTCCCTCCCTCCCTCTCTTCACTCCCTCCCTCCCTCCCTCTTTTCTCTCCCTCCCTCTCCCCTCTTCTCTCCCTCTCTCCTCTCTTCTCTCTCTTGTATGTTCTCTCCCTCCCTCTCTCCTCTCTCCTCTCTTCCCTCCCTCCCTTTCTTCTCTCTTCCCTCCCTCTCTTCTCTCCCTCCTCTTGTTCTGTTCATTCATAATAAACATTATTGATTTTCTGCAGGAAAAAAAAAAAAAAAAAAACCTCCATGAATTTTAATGCCCCTCTGTCCCTTCTCCATCCCTCCATCCCCCCACCCTCCTGCCCCCTCCTCTCCTCCACCCTGCGCCCGTCTCCATCCCTCCATCCCTCCATTCCTCCGAACCCCCACCTCCCACCCTCCTCTGCTCCCTCTTTCCTGAGGGGAGGATAAAGCGAAAGGAAGGTGCTGGTGAAGAGGAGCGGAATATAAGGAGAGAGAGAGAGGAGGAAGAGGAGGAAGAGAGGGGAGGAGAAGAAGAGGAGGGAGAGGAGGAAGAGAGGAAGAGGAGGAAGAGGAGGGGAGGAGAAGGGAGGGAGAGGAGGAAGAGGAGGGAGAGGAGGAAGAGGAGGAGGAAAAGGAGGGGGCTTCCATTTCCCAGCTGTGTCTCTCACTTCAGTGTTTGGCTCTAAGGTCTGTCTCTCTTTCTCTTTTTCTCCTTCTCTCCCCCTTCTTCCCCTTTTCTTCTATCTCTCTCATCTCTCCATCTCTCCCTACCCCTCTCTCCCTTCCTCTTCCTCCCCGTTCCCTCTCCTCGTTCTCTCTAAGCGCTCACTCTTCTCTCATTCTATTTCTCTCTCTCCCTCTCTCTTGCTCTGTCTCTTACCATCTCTCTCTCTCTCCCTCCACAACCCCAGATCTCTCTCTCTTTCCTCTCTCCCCCTCTCCTTTCCCTCTTTCCATCTCTTCACCCTCTCTCCGTTTTCCATTCTTTTCCTCCCCTCCCTCCCTTCTTCCTCTTTTTTCCGCCTCTTCATATTCTTTCTGTCTTCTTCTTTCTCTAACTCTTACTCTCTCCCTCTTCTTCCTCCTCTTCTTCTCACTTTTAAATTCATCTCTCTATCTTTCTCTCCCCATGCCTCTCCCTCTCTCTTTTATCCTCTCTCTACCTTTCCTTCTTTTTTCTTTTCTCTTACCCCTCTTTCCCTCCCTCACTCTGTCACCTTCCCTCTTCTCTCTCCTTCCTCTTGTATCTCTCTCTTCCCCCTGTCCTTCCCTCTCTCTTTTACCCTCTCTCTCTTTCCTTTCTTCGCCCTCTCCTCCTCCCCCTTCCCTCCCTCCCTCCCTCCTTTTCTTCTCCTCTTTCTCTCTCTCTCTCTCTCTTTTACAGCTGATGGTCAGTGCCACTGAGGGGATGGAGGGAGGAGGAGAGGAGAAGAGAGGATGGAGGGAAGAGGTAGAAAGAGGAGGAAGAGAGGAGAAGAGGGGATGGAGGGAGGAGGAGAAAAGGAGATGGAGGGAGGAAGAGGAGTATGAGGGAGGAGGAGAAGCAGGAATGGAGGGAAGAGGAGTATGAGGAGAGGAAGAGGGGATGGATGGAGGGAGGAGAGGAGAAGAGGGGATGGAGGGAGAGAGGAGGAGAGGAGAGGATGGAGGGAGGGAGGGAGAGAGGAGGAGAAGGGAGATGGAGGGAGGAGGAGGAGAAGAGGGGATGGAGGAAGAGAGGAGGAGAGAAGACGGAGGAAAGGAGGGAGGGAGGAGAGAGGAGAAGAGGGGATGGAGGGAGGAGGAGGAGAAGAGGGGACCCAGAGAGACGGAGGATTTGAAAATCGTGGAAGGTGAAAAGTGAAAAGTCTCAGTTGGATTTTGGGGGAAGTGTTTGACCTGCTCTGACCTAAAGCCTGGAGAACACAGAGCTAGAGCGAGGTATGTGTGTGTCTGGGCCCAGTCTGGGTCCAACATCTGCACCAGCTCTGAACAAACACGACCTCCAGAGCAGCACCTCCACAAAACCGAGAAGAACCGAGAAGAACCGAGAAGAACCAAGAAGAACCGAGAAGAACCGACCAGAACCTCCACAGAACCGAGAAGAACCGAGAAGAACCAAGAAGAATCGACCAGAACCGAACAGAACTTCCACAGAACCAAGAAGAACCGAGAAGAACCGAGAAGAACCGACCAGAACCGACCGGAACCGACCAGAACCTCCACAGAACCGAGAAGAACCGACCAGAACCGACCAGAACCTCCACAGAACCATGCAGAACCGAGAAAAAACGAGAAGAACCTCCACAGAACCGAGAAGAACCGACCAGAACTGAGAAAAAAACGAGAAG
Organism: Periophthalmus modestus; assembly: GCA_019594935.1. Lineage (NCBI taxonomy): Eukaryota > Metazoa > Chordata > Actinopteri > Gobiiformes > Gobiidae > Periophthalmus > Periophthalmus modestus. Next base: position 1,021,080 of record JAIEZT010000124.1, read on the forward strand.
AACCGACCAGAACCAAGAAGAACCGAGAAGAATGTCCACAGAACCGACCAGAACTGACCAGAACTGACCAGAACCGAGAAAAAACGAGAAGAATCAAACAGAACTGAGAAGAACCGATGAGAAGAACCGACTAGAACCTCCACAGAACTGACCAGAACCAACCCTCTGACCCGTGAGGAACGATCTGGCTCAGATATCGGCTCTTAAATATCGGTTCTTAAGTATCGGCTCTTAAATATCGGTGGATCCTGTTGGACACAGATGAAAACGTCTCAAAGTTTAACTTTATTCACACAAAGTCGATCTGTCGTTCCCCCTCATAAAGATCCTCTCTCTCCACCCCTCTTTCCTCCCTCCTTTCTTGTATTGATTTCCTGCTATAATCAGACTCTCCTCCCCTCTCTCTCTCTCTCCTCCTCCTCTCCTCCCCCCTCTCCTCTCTCTCCTCCTCCTCCTCCCTCTGCCCTCCTTTTCTCCTCCTCCTCCTCCTCCTCTCTGTTCGTGTATTGATTTTGCTATAATCAGACTCCCCTCTCTCCTCTCCTCCTCCTCCCTCTCCCGTCTCCTCTCTCTCCTTCTCCTCCTCTCCTTCTCCTCTCTCCTCCTCCTCCCTCTGTTCGTGTATTGATTTTGCTATAATCAGACTCCCCTCTCTCCTCTCTTCCTCTCTCCTCTCCTCCTCTCCTCCTCTCCTCCTCTCTCCTTCTCCTCCCTCTGTTCGTGTATTGATTTTGCTATAATCAGACTCCCCTCTCTCCTCTCCTCTCCTCTCCTCTCCTCCTCTCTCCTCTTTCTCCTCCTCCTCCTCCCTCTGTTCGTGTATTGATTTTGCTATAATCAGACTCCCCTCTCTCCCTCTCTCTCCTCCTCTCTCCTCTCTCCTCCCCTCTCCTCTCCTCCTCCTCTCTCCTCCTCCCTCTGTTCGTGTATTGATTTTGCTATAATCAGACTCCCCTCTCTCCTCTCCTCCTCTCTCCTCCTCCTCCTCTCTCTCCTCCTCCTCCCTCTGTTCGTGTATTGATTTTGCTATAATCAGACTCCCCTCTCTCCTCTCTCTCCTCCTCCTCCTCCCTCCTCCTCTCCTCTCTCCTCCTCCTCTCTCCTCCTCTCTCCTCCTCCTCCCCTCTCCTCCCTCTCCTCCTCCTCTCTCCTCCTCCTCCCTCTGTTCTTGTATTGATTTTGCTATAATCAGACTCCCCTCTCTCCTCTCCTCCTCTACTCCTCCTCTCCTCTCTCTCCTCCTCCGCGTCCTCCCTCTCCTCCTCCTCTCTCCTCCTCCTCTCTCCTCCTCTTTCTCCTCCTCTCTCCTCCTCTTTCTCCTCCTCTTTCTCCTCCTCTCTCCTCCTCTCTCCTCTCTCCTCCTCCTCCCTCTGTTCGTGTATTGATTTGCTATAATCAGACTCCCCTCTCTCCTCGAGGTTGTGTCCCTCTCCTCCTCTCTCCTCCTCCCTCCTCCTCCTCCTCCTCTCTCCTCCTCTTTCCTCCTCTTTCTCCTCCCTCTCTCTCCTCCTCCTCCCTCTGTTCGTGTATTGATTTTGGCTATAATCAGACTCCCCTCTCTCCTCCTCTCCTCTCCTCCTCTTTCCCTCCTCTCCTCCTCTCTCCTCCTCCCTCTTTTCGTGTATTGATTTTGCTATAATCAGACCCCCTCTCTCCTCTCCTCTTTCCTCCTCTCCTCTCTCTCCTCCTCTAGTCCCCCCTTCCTCCTCTCCTCCCCTCCCTTAGACCTCCTCTCTCCTCCTCTCCTCCTCCTCCCCCTCTGTTCTTGTATTGATTTTGCTAGTCCAGACTCCCCTCTCTCCTCTCTTAGTCCCCCGTTTCTCTCCTCTTTAGGTCTCCTCTCTCCTCCCCTCCTCTCCCCCTCTCTTAGTCCCTCTGTTCGTGTATTGATTTTGCTATAATCAGACCCCCCTCTCTCCTCGGTTTCCTCCTCGCTCTCTCCTCTCCTCCTCTCCTCTCTCCTTTAGCCCCTCCTCTAGACTCCTCCTCCTCCCTCTGTTCGTGTATTGATTTTGCTATAATCAGACTCCCGGTTGCGACAGGTTAGTGCCAGACAGACAAAGACAGACTTCATCAACCGGCGTTAAACACGGGAGCCACGTCCTCAATAATCACTCCATCACACAAAAGAGGAGAGGAGCGAGGGAGGAGGGAGGAGAGAGGGAGGAGGAGGAGTGTGGATGCAGCTGATGAATAGAGAGAATGACACATTTGCAAAGAAAAGCTATTGGACTTTTTCCAAGGTTGTGTTTTATCTGGATAATAAACAGAGACACGTGAGAGTGAAATCTGAGACCCGGTTTAGACCCGGTTTAGACCCGGTTTAGTCCCGGTTTAGTCCCGGTTTAGACCCGGTTTAGTCCCGGTTTAGACCCGGTTTAGTCCCGGTTTAGACCCGGTTTAGACCCGGTTTAGACCCGGTTTAGTCCGGTTTAGTCCCGGGTTTAGTCCCGGTTTAGTCCCGGTTTAGACCCGGTTTAGACCCGGTTTTAGTCCCCGGTTTAGTCCCGGTTTTAGACCCGGTTTTAGTCCCGGTTTAGACCCGGTTTAGTCCCGGTTTAGACCCGGTTTAGACCCGGTTTAGACCCGTTTAGACCCGGTTTAGAGACCCGGTTTAGTCCCGGTTTAGTTCCCGGTTTAGTCCCGTTTTTTAGACCCGGTTTAGACCCGGTTTAGACCCGGTTAAGTCCCGGTTAAGTCCCGGTTCAGTCCCGGTTTAGTCCCGGTTTAGTCCCGGTTCAGTCCAGGTTTAGTCCCGGTTTAGACCCGGTTTAGACCCGGTTTAGTCCTGGACTCTCAGTTCTAATAGTAACATGTTTTTTTTTATCAACAAATTCAAAAGCTTCACATGAAAAGACAAAAACCTTTTTTTTCTCCACAGAAGAAATTTGTTCTTTATAAAAGTCAAAAGTGTGTTTTCTGAGTGTGTGTGTGTGTATATTTTTGTGTGCATGTGTGTATATTGTGTGTGTATTGTGTGTATAGTGTGTATATGTATATTTGTGCACGTGTGTGTGTGTGTGTATATTGTGTGTGTATTGTGTGTATATGTATATTTGTGTGTGTGTGTGTGTGTGTGCGTGTATATTTGTGTGTGTGTGTGTGTGCGTGTGCGTGTGTGTGTGTGTTGTGTGTATTGTGTGTATATGTATGTGTGTATGTGTGTGTGTGTATGTGTGTGTGTGTGTGTGTGTGTGTGTGTGTGTGTGTGTGTGTGTGTGTGTGCGTGTGTATTGTGTGTATATGTATATGTGTGTGTGTGTGTATATGCGTGTTTGTGTGTGTGTGCACTTGTGCGAGACAGTTTTCATCTCCACTTAATCTCCGGGCCTGATTCAGACGCACACTGAGCCCCTAATAGGATGTGACTAGCCGCTGCAGCGTTAGCCGGCTAACCGCTAATGAGCGGCCGCCGCAGCCGCACAATCAAAGGGCTTCATCAGCTCCTAATTACTGTAAACCTCATTAGTGCGACTGAAGAGCTCACATCTGCTGCTCACAAAGACGAGCCGAATAAAACACGGAGACACCCAAACCAGCCTCTGATTATGAATTTAACCTGTTTGTTAAATCATTCTGATTGGAGCGCTCACATTACGGACGCCATTTTGAGGACTTTTAAAAGAGACATTTGTTTTGCTGTTGCATTTGACTCCAGACTTTTCCAACCGTTAAGACCATGGACATTCAGCGTGTTCTTTTTTATACATGTGTTATCCACCTATTTAAGCAGGACTCCCAGACTTCCCTCACCCCAGACACCTCCTCCAGCTCCTCTGGTGGGACCCCGAGGCGCTCCCACGTCAGAGAGACATAGTCCTGGGTCTTCCCTGGGGCCTCCTCCTGGTGGAACATGTCCGGAACATCTCCCCAGGGAGGCGTCCAGGAGGCACCAGGACACACGCTCGAGCCTCAGGAGGAGGAGCAGCGGCTCTACTCAGAGCTCCTCCCGTGTGACCGAGCTCGGTGTTAGTTTCAGGTCAGTTTGTCAGTTTGTTAAAACAGAATCAGAAATTAGCCAGAAGGACGCTCAATGAAGGAAGCACGAACATTAGGACTTTTGAACGGTTAAGCAAAGAAAATAAAACCAGAGGAAGAAATATGTCTTAAACAGTGAGGAGCAGAGAGGACGACGGGAGACGAGGACGACGAGAGACAACGAGAGACGACGAGAGACGACGAGAGACGACGAGAGACGAGGACGAGAGGAGACGAAGACGACGGGAGACGAAGACGAGAGGAGACAAGGGAGAGAGGAGACAAGGAAGACGAGAGACGACGAGAGACGACGAGAGACTACGAGAGACGACGAGAGATGAGGACGACAGGAGACGGGGACGATGGGAGACGAAGACGACGGGAGACAAGGGAGAGAGGAGACGAGGACAACAAGAGACGACACCAAAAGGAGACGACGCCAAAAGGAGACGAGGACGACGGAAGAAGGCGACGAAGGTAGAAAATAACAACAGGAGATGAGGACGACGGGAGAGGTGGACGACAAAAGACGAGGATAATGGGAGACAAGGACGATGAGAGACGATGAAAATGGGAGATGATGAAAACAGGAGACGAGGACGGGAGACGACGATGGGACACGAGGACGACAGGAGACGAAGAACGACAGCGTAAATCTGTGGAGCTGGAATCGCACCATCGACCTGTGAGTCAGTGGATGTTTGAGTCGACAAATTAACGTCAAGAGCGAGATTCGAACCAACAACTATCGATCAAACCTCCGCCAAGTTCATTTGGACCAAACTCAGAGGAAATGGAGATGTTTTTCCTTCCAGACGCTCAAATAAACGACTCAAAATGTGTAAATTTAAATCCTCTTTCAGTTTTTCAGTGACTCAAACTCCACTTTCTCGACTCCCTGCGTCGTTTTTCATCGTGAGCTGTTCTTAAGTCCAAAATCATTTACATTAGCGCCGCGGCTCGTCTCATTTTGTCTTAAAGATGTTCCAACGAGTCGACAGCAGCGCGATGAATGAGCCCCGAGAACACCAGCCCGATTCTGCTGTCCGCTCCAAGAAAATCACGTCGTTATTCAACACGAACGGCGCCAAACGATGACATCACTCCCTTTTACCCGCCAAACGATGACATCACTTCCTGTTACCCACCAACCGATGACATCACTTCCTCCTTTTGTGCCTTAAACCGACACAGATCTGATTTATTCGGATTATTTCAGAAAAAAAACCTGAAAATATTTAAGTTAAAGCTAAAGAACGACACAAATCTGGAGTTCACTAGCTGTTATTGCTTTACCTGGAATGTTCCGCAGTATGGCATTAAACATATCTACATCTATCGTCATGGAGACAGCCGGGTCAGGCCTGTGGAGAGGCGACCCCGCTGTAAGGATGAATGTTTCTCTGTATTTTAATAAAACGTCTGAAGTGAAATAAACAGTAGATCTGAGGTGGTTTAATGTCACACTGTGGGACTTTTCAGGCGAAGTGATGGCGTCTCCATGGAGACGAGCAGTTCGGCCACTCCAAATGCACTAAAGTTACAGAGTGAAGCTTTAAAATGGAAGCGAAATCTTCTCCTCTCCCTCCTCTTTCTCTCTCTCCCCTTCACTCCTCTCTCTCACTCTTTCTCTCTCTCCTTCTCCCCACTCTCTCTTTCTCTCTCTCGCTCACTCTGTCTCCCCTCCCCCTTCTCTCTCTCTCTTCTCCTTCTCACCTCCTCTCTCTCTCCCCCTTTCTCTCCTCTCCTCTCTCTCCTCCTCTCCCTGTTTCTCTCATTTTTCTCTCTCCGTCTCTTCTCTCTCTCTCTTCTCCTCTCCCTCCTCTCTCTCCCCCTCTCTCTCTTGTCTGCACTCCTCTCTCTCCCTCTTTCTCTCTCACCTCCTTTCTCTCCCCTCCAGTCATCTTTTTCTCTCTTTTTCTCTCGCTCACCTCCTCTCTCTCTTCACTCCTGCTCTTCTCTCTCTCCCCTTGTTCATCTCTTTCTCCCTGTTTCTCTCTTATTTCCTCTCTCTCTCTCTTTCTCCTCTACCCCCCCCCCCCCCACATGCACTCCTCTCTCACCTCTTCTCACCTCTGTCCCCTCCAGTCCTCTTTCTCTTTTTCTCTCTCTCACTTCCTCTCTTTCACTCCCTCCTCTCTCTCCCCTTGTTCATCTCTTTCCCCTGCACTCCTCTTTCTCCCTGTTTCTCTCTCTCATTTCCTCTCTCTCTCTCTCTTCTCCTCTACCCCCCCCCTCCCACATGCACTCCTCTCTCTCTCTCACCTCCTCTCTCTCCCCTCCAGCCCTCTCTTTCTCTCTTTTCCTCCCTCTCACCTCATCTCCCACACTCTTTCTCTCTCTCTTTTGCTCTCTCACCTTCTCTCTTGTCCCTCCACTCCTCTTTCTCTCACACCTCCTCTTTCTCTGTCTCCCCCTCTCCCTCCTCTCTCTCTCTGTCTCGCCTCCTGTTCTCTCTCTCTCCTCCTCCTCCTCTCCTCCTCCTCCTCCTCTCCCTCCATCATAATCTGGGTGATGATCACTCGTGTCAGTCATTGCAGCATGTGGCCAATTATAAAAACGAGGAGGAGACATTTTGTTTTTTTGTTCCGTTTTTGATTCTCTGGAAACTGAATCTTACAAAACTCAAACCGTCCAGAGAGTTTTCTTCGTTCTCAGACTTGGTTCTGGTGTCGCTTTGCCTGGAATGTCCCACAATACGGCATTAAATGAATCTATCTCCATGGAGACGAGCAGGTTCCAGGTCTGATCCGTGGAGAGGCGAGCTCTGTCACTGTAAAGATGTTTGTTCATCCAGGTTTTTCCAGCAGAGGAAATGGGACTTTCGACTCTTTTACGGGATCCGAATCTTTGGGATCGGTTCACTTCGAAGAGCCGTTCAAAAGACTCGAACGGCGGCTCCTGACGATACTGCAGAGTCGTGAGCCGATTCTTGTGTCGGTTCAGCGTTAACCAGAGTAAAGATGCAAACGAATTAAAAATAAAAAGATTCGGTTCTTTTAAAAAATTGCGGCACATTCCAGACAAAGAAACGACGTCACATCTCCATGGAGACGAGAGAGCGGAAGTAAATATGAGGAGAGGAAAAAAGAGAGGGAAGAAAAGAGGAAAAGAGAGACGGAAGAGTGAGAGGGGTGAGGGAGGGAAGAGAAGAGGAGAAGAAAAAGGAGGGAGAGGAAGGTGTAAAGAGAGAGAGAGAGAGGAGAGCGAGAGGGGTGAGGGAGGAAAGAGGAGAAAGAGAAGAAGAAAAAGGAGGGAGAGGAAGGTGTAAAGAGAGAGAGAGAGGAGAGCGAGAGGGGTGAGGGAGGGAAGAGGAGAAAGAGAAGAAGAAAAAGGAGGAAGGTGTAGAGAGAGAGAGGAGAGGAGGTGAAAGGGAAGAGGAAAGGAAGAAGAAAAAGGAGGAGGTGTAAAGAGAGAGAGGAGAGCGAGAGGGGTGAGGGAGGAAAGAGGAGAAAGAGAAGAAGAAAAAGAGGAAGGTGAAAAGAGAGATGGTGAAGTGAAGATGGGAAGGAGGAGGAAAGAGTGATTGAGGAGAGCGAAAGAGATCAAAGGGGATGAGAGAGAGAGGGGACGGAGGGAAAGAAGAGAGAGGGAGAGGAGAAAAAGGTAGAGAGGAAGAGAGGTGAAAAGGGTGAGGGACAAAGGGAAAAAGAGAGAGAGAAGAGGTAGGGTAAGGAGAGAAGAGAAAGGTAGAGAGGTGAGGTTTAAAGGGTGAGGGAGGGATGGAGAAAAAGCGGGAGAGATGCTAGAGGTGAGAGGAGAAAGAGAAAGAGAAGTAGAGGGGAGAAGAAGGAGGGAAATGTGGAGAGGTGAGAGGTGAAGGTAAAAGGGTGAGGGACGGAGCGAGGGAAGGAAATAAAGAGAGGGAGAAGTAGAAGGAGGAGAGAGAGTGCAGAAAGAGGGGAGAAGAGAGAGAAGGAAGGGTGAGAAGAAAAAAGTAGAGAAAGAGAGGAAGGGGTGAGGAAGAAATGTAAGAGGGAGGGATAAAAGAAGGAGAGACAGAGGAAGAGAGAGAGAGAGAGGAGGAGGAGGAGGAGGAGGAGAGAGGAGGAGGAGGAGGAGGAGAGAGAGGAGAGAGGAGGAGGAGAGAGGAAGAGAGAGGAGGAACGAGAGGAGGAGGGAGAGAGGAGGTATGGTTCAAGCTTCTGTCACTAAATCCATTTTGAAAGTTTCCTCCCGTCACTGACGACGACTTAACCAGCCGGAAAAAGGGAGGAACCGAAAAGGATGAAAAGAGGAGGGAGGGGGCCGGGCTCTACAAAACGGACAGAACACAAGAAAACAGAGAGAGAGAGAGAGAGAGGTCACACAGTCAGGCCCGTTCGCCCCCTGCTCCTCCTCCCTCCCTCCTCTTCATCGCACACAAAAGGAACCAGCCGGAGGAGGAGGTCAGGCCACGCCCCCTGACACCCCCCCTCAGCGAGAGAACAAAGTCCCGACGAGCGGAAGACGGATCCACGGGGAACGATTCTGAGGAAAAGACGAGTGTACGACACGACGTCCAGAAAGAACGGCGTCCATTTTGATTTTAGAATTCTCAGAGTCACTGTCCAGAGACGTTTTCAGAAAGATGGAAGATCAGCCCGGGTGTCGTGGTAATTAACGATTTAAAATGACAAAAAGTCCTCAAAATGTCGCCTGTACGAGATGAAGAAACACAGAATGTTTCACTTTCAGATGGTCACGTGAAACGATTTTATTTAGTTCAAAAATGTCAGATTTATGATAAAACTTCTGCCTTTTTAGTGAGAGGAGGAAGAGGAGAGGAGGAGGAGAAAAAGAGGAGGAGAGAGGAAGAGCAGAGGAGGAGGAGGAGAGCGGGATAAGAAGAGGAGGAGATAGGAAGAAGAGAGAAAGAGGAGAGGAGAGAAGGAGGAGGAGGGGGGAGTAGAGAGAAGGAGGGTGAGGAGGAGAAGGGGAGAAGAGAGGAAGAGTAGAGAGGAGGAGGAGGAGGAGGAGAGGAGAGAAGGAAGAGGAGAGGAGGAGAACAGAGGAAGAGTAGAGAGGAGGAGGGAGGAGGAGGAGAAGTTGTTGCGATGTTATGTAAGTTTTATTGGGTGGATTACTCAAATTTGCCGTGAAAAGTGCTGATTTTGATCAACTGGGCCCGTAAAAATTGGTCTGAGGGCCGTATTTCGCCCATGGGCCACAGTTTGGACACCCCTGGTCTACACAGAAGCGGGATTTGAACCACTAACCCTTCGATCGATAGGAAACGCTCTACAAACTACATCTGCAAAATCGAACAAGAGTGAACGAAATGTAGTTTTTAATTGTGGTTTCGTCGTGCAGTTTGACGTACTTCAGCTCAGTAGCGCCTCCTAGCTTAGCGCACTTTTTATAACTCAGCGTTTCTGTTTTACGAGCTGAAATTAGCGCTAACTTTCCGTTTCTGTTTCTGTTCCTGAAGCTGCAGGGGCGAGTTCAGCTGAAACACAGAGGACTCCTTTTCCTTTTAGCCATTCCTAAAGTAATTTTTAATATCGCAGAACTGGCTTTTCCTCGTCGGCGCCGTGTCGGGCGGCGAGATTGGCCACGGGAGTGAAAGGCAGAGGAGGTGGTGCGGTACAACAGATTAATTTGAGAACAGAGCGCTCCAGCCGGGAGAGCTACGGAGAGCCGGAAGGATCAGGATCACAGAAGGCAAAGCGCTCGCAGAGAGAAGAGAGAAGCAGATTAAACATGTTTTCAGACGCTCTCAAAGGACTGAAGCGGCGGCGGGTTTGACGACGGCTTCGACCCCGAGCCGGAGTCGAGGAACAAAACGACAGAAAACTTTTGTCTTTGGAACAATATTTTTAACAATCGATCAGTAAAACGTGAAAAGAGTTTTATTTATTCGGACTTTCTCAAAGGGCTGAGGCGAGTTTGACAAAATAAAAAAGCTGAGTTCCATGTTCTGATCTCGAGTATCATAGCAACCACAGAGCCAATCAGGAGCGAGGATGTGGAAGGTAACGCCCCTTCCTTAGCAACGCTGTCAATCAAACCTGTTGCTAACGCTAACAGAAGCAAGAGCGACGTCAGGGAAAGAAGGAAAGAAGGACCTGATCTGTCTGTTAATGTTCAAATGTGGATTTACAGACACAAGAGTGAAAGAAAAATCCCAGAGAGAAGAGGAGGAGAAGAGGAGGAGAGGAGGAGGAAGAGAAGAGGAGGGGAAGAGAAGAGGGGGAGAAGAGAGGAAGAGGAGAGGAGAGGAGGAGAGGAGGAGAAGAGAGGAAGAGGAGAGAGGAGGAGGAGGAAAGGAGGAGGAGAAGAGGAGGAGAGGTAGAGTAGGAGAAGAGGAGGGAGGAGGGAGAATATAAGAAGGAGGAGAGAAGAGGAGGAGAGAAGAGAGGAAGAGGAGGAGGAGAGAGAAGAGGAGAGGAGAGAGAAGAGGGGAGAGGAGAGGAGAGGAGAAGAGAGGGAGAGTGGAGTAGGAGGAGAGAGAGAGAGCTTGGGAGCAGGATAATAGGAGGAGGAGAGGAGGAAGGAGAAAGAAGAGGATGAGGAGAATATAAGGAGGAAGAGGAGCGGAGGAGAGGAGAAGAGGGGAGGAGAGGAGGAGAAGAGAGGAAGAGTAGAGTAGGAGGAAGAGAGGAGGAGAGCAGGATAATAGAAGGGGGAGAGAGGAGGAGAAGAAGAGGATGAGGAGAGGAGAATATAAGGAGGAGGAGAAGAGAGGAAGAGGAGGATAAGAGGATCCTATCGAGCGAGTTAATACAAACATTAAAGACGTAGATGTGAAGTGGAGCCAGAGTCGCTGGAGCAGGAAGTGCGGCAGGTTCACTTCCTGTTTGTACCACGGCAGCAGCAGGTGAAGCTCTGTCCATTTAACACTCTGAGGTTTGACCTTTGACCTGGATGTAAATGTCACGGCTCTTTGTTTTTAGGTTTTTAGTTTCCATCAGTTATTTTTAAGAATCTAGAATCTCAAACACCAACTTCACTGATCCACAAGAGGAAATACTTAGACACAGCAGCTCAGAAAATACAAAACGACATAAAAACAGTAAAAAAAAATGAAAAATTTAACACAAAGGAGGAAAATTTACACAACGGACTTTTATTTTGAGTAAAAGAGTTAATGAATCCATTTATAAAAGTCTGTGAAAGATTTAACCTGAGATTTTTCACTCTGACTGTGAATTATTGTTGTGTATTTGTACTTTTACTTTCTCAAATACCTCTCGGTGTTTTGTAATCGCAGAACGGCCCCGTGTGATGAAGGGCCCGTCTCGTCTGAAGGACACGGAGGTTTATTCGAGGCGACATTATCATAAATCTGATCAGCAAATGAAACGAAGAGAGAGACCCGGGTCTGGACCGAGAGCGAGAGGAGACACCCCGTCACACCTCCGGATTTTATGAGACGAGTTTATTATCTAAATGTACGACGACAGAGAGAAACAGAGAGAGAAACAGAGAGAGAGAGACAGAGAGAGTAACAGAGAGAGAAACAGAGAGAGAAACAGAGAGACAGAGAGCGAGACCCGGGTTTGGACCGAGAGCAAGAGTAGACACCCCATCACACCTTTTATGAGGAGGGTTTATTATCTAAATGTACGACGACAGAGAGAGAAACAGAGACAGAGAGAGAAACAGAGAGAGAAACAGAGAGAGAGAGAGACCCGGGTTTGGACCGAGAGCGAGAGCAGACACCCCATCACACCTCTGGATTTTATGAGACGAGTTTATTATCTAAATGTGCAACGACAGAGAGAGAAACAGAGACAGAGAGAGACCCGGGTTTGGACCGAGCGCGAGAGGAGACACCCCATCACACCTTTTATGAGGAGGGTTTATTATCTAAATGTACGACGACAGAGAGAAAGAGACAGAGAGAGAAACAGAGACAGAGAGACAAAGAGACAGAGAGAGAGACCCGGGTCTGGACCGAGAGCGAGAGCGGAGACACCCCATCACACCTTTTATGAGGAGGGTTTATTATCTAAATGTACGACGACAGAGAGAGAAACAGAAAGAGAAAGAGACAGAGAGAGAAACAGAGACAGGGAGAGAGACAGAGAGAGAGAGACAGAGAGAGAAACAGAAAACAGAGACAGAGAGAGAGACCCGGGTTTGACAGAGAGCGAGAGGAGACACCCCGTCACATCTTTTATGAGGAGGTTTTATTATCTAAATGTGCGACGACAGAGAGAGAAACAGAGAGACAAAGAGAGAGACAGAGAGAGAGACCCGGGTCTGGGCCGAGAGCGAGAGGAGACACCCCGTCACACCTTTTATGAGGAGGGTTTATTATCTAAATGTATGACGACAGAGAGAAAGAGACAGAGAGAGAGACAGAGAGAGAGAGACCCCGTTTGGACCGAGAGCGAGAGGAGACACCCCATCACACCTCCGGATTTTATGAGGCGAGTTTATTATCTAAATGTGCGACGACAGAGAGAGAAACAGAGAGAGAAACAGAGACAGGGAGAGAGAGAGAGACAGGGAGAGAAACAGAGACAGAGAGTCAGAGAGACCCGGGTCTCTGGACCGAGAGCGAGAGGAGACACCCCGTCACACCTTTTATGAGGAGGGTTATTATCTAAATGTACGACGACAGAGAGAGAAACCGAGAAACGGAGAGAGAAACAAAGACAGAGAGACAGAGACAGAGAGACACCCCAAAGAGTAAAAGTAAAAGTATTTCTCACAGATTTTGAGTTTTCTAAAGCTTCAGACGTGGTGATTTTGATACAGATTTGAGCTGAATTTTGTTCAACAGAAACAACTGAATCCATCGGGTTTTTTTCTGTTTTTTTTTTCACATTCTGAACATGTTAAAAATAAACCCTGAGCCTTTTCAGCAGCTTCACACAAGAATAAAAACACTTCTCCAGTTCAAAATGTAGAAGTATGAATAGAGAGTACAGATACTGCTCAAGTAAAAGTAAAAAGTACACACTGTAAAAAGTACTTGTTTTTAGCTTGACAGTTTAGATCTGCTCATGTTCTGAAATGTGATTCTTCCATTTAATCTGATATTTTTTCCCAGCTCCTGACAAAATCCGGCTCAGTACAACTTTCCGGACACATTTGCGTCGGACAAAGAAAACCCGACTCCCCGATGCCTCTCCGTGAGCGACCCGCTGCTCCGTGAATAACCACAACTCCACAATCGTCCAATCAAACGCTCAATACGGCCTGTGGGGGGCGTCGGGCTGCGTATAAGTGATTGGCGGCCCGTTGCGAGGCGCTCTAGCCCTGATCACGGCGCCCGGAAGCCCCCCCCTGCACGGGTCAAGGGCTCTCCAGCTCCGAATGTGCATGTTATCGAATGAGAAGGAGCGCCAACCCCACGGGACGCTGGGTAAATCAATGGTGGAGAATGCGGCGACCTGGTTTGTATGTTTACGTGTTGATGAAGTCTCCTCGGGTCTGTGGCGCCGCGAGCGTCGGAATCGGGCTGATTAAGTGGGCGCTCTGATTAGGGCTAATGCCAGGCTGGGGTTTGTTGGACGAGAGGGAAGAAAACAAAGAAATATGGCGACAGAGGTGGAAAAGTACAGCTAAAACGCGCAAAAATGCAAATAAAAACCTCATCTTCATCATGTAGAGCATAGATAAAGATGCACTGTGTAACTTTCCTGCTTGTTTCTGTGGAGATTTTTAAGTTCTCACGATGCTAAAATTCGTTTCCGTCGATATCTCAGTTTGGTTTTATGATGTTGGTCACTTTGGAGCGTAGTAAAGATGCACTGTGTAACTTTTTCAGTGGAGAATCAGCCAACCTGCTTGTTTCCATGGTGATTTTTAAGTTCTCACGATGCTAAAATGTCAAACTCGATTTCGATTTCAAGATATCGTTTCTGTTGATATCTCAATTTGGTTTTATAATGTTGGTCACTTTGGAGCGTCACTAAAGATGTACTAGGTAACTTTTTCGAGAACCAGACCCCAGATTTTAGTGAGAAGAAAAGAAAGAAATACAGCAACAAGAAAAAGTGAGTTAAAATGCGCAAAAATGCAAATAAAAACCTCATTTTGGTCACTTAGAGCAAAGATAAAGATGTAACTTTTTGAGTGGAGAATCAGCCAACCTGCTTGTTTCCGTGGAGATTTTCAAGTTCTCACGATGCTAAAATGTCAAACTCGATTTCAAGATATCGCTTCCGTCGATATCGCAATTGGTCACTTTGGAGCGTCGTTAAAGATGCACTGCGTAACTTTCTGGAGAATTGGGCCCCTTCGTGTTTCCGTGGAGATTTTAGTTCCAAGATATCGTTTCCGTCGATATCTCATTTTGGTCTTATACTGTTAGTCACTTTGGAGCGTAGATAAAGCTGTACTGCGTAACTTTCTGGGTTGAGAATTGACCAAGCTGCTCGTTTCCATGGAGATTTCGATGCTGTCACGATACCAAAATTTCGAGGAACTGATTCAAGACTCGATATCGACTCCAAGATTCTAAGATCTGAGGCTCAAAATCAAACAAAAACTTTTGAAACTGGCTTTTTGCAGCATCGATACTCGCTCAAATAAGTATCTAGTCTCGATATTAGTTGTAGTATCGATTCGTGTCTGATTTTCGATACTTTTTCGATACTGATTTTCGATACCAAGCTTGAGATGTCGTCACGCTGCTTGGAATGTTCCACAGTCTGGCATTAAACCGTCAGGACACATTCGAATATTTTAGCAACAAAAACGGCACTAATTTAAGTCACTTTTATACCTACTACCATCTATTTGTCTCCATGGAGATGATATGGCATTAATATTTCACAGTATGGCATTATTATCTGTCTCATTGGGCACAAACAGACAGACAGTTACAGGTTAGATCTGTGGAGAGGTCACCCTGCATGTTTTTTGGGGGGTTTTTTTGCAATAAAACCACCATGACTTCAAAAAATGCAAGATACACACGTTTAATGTCATACTGCGGAACATTCTGGGCAAAGAAATACAGCTGCCATGGAGTCGAGCAGCTGAGAAACCCTTCACGAGAAAAGTTACACAGTTAAGCTTTAATAAATCTCTGAAAATGTTCCAGTCCGAGCAGTTTACACCCAAATACAAACTGTTTGAAACTGCGGATTTTTAATAAATAAATTAATTTATATTGATTATTAGATTAGATTTATCTTTATTTATACAGAGAGCGCTTAAACTCACAGTTGCATGACGCCATGTTTAAAATATAACACAAAGTCCACTTAAAACATTCAAAACTACAAACATTTAAGACAGAAACTGGTTCAGGCGAAAGATAAAACTCCAAGACACAAACAAAGTAATGTGTCGACTCCAATCAGTGAAGAGTGAAGTGAGCGTCATGATGGAGAAAATAAATATAAACATGAACAAACACGAGAGAGAGCAGCTCAGGACCACAGTCTGATGTTCATCTCCATGAAACATGAACAAACACCATCGAGAGAGCAGCTCAGGACCACAGTCTGATGTTCATCTCCATAAACATGAACAAACACCATCGAGAGAGCAGCTCAGGACCACAGTCTGATCATCTTCATCTCAAACACACTAACCACAACTTTGAAGAGAGTGAGGTTCAGATCTGAGCCAGAGAAAAGAATCGGTTTGAGAGGAGAGTTAAAGAAGATATTTTTGTTGGGAAAGACAATCCTCAGACCCAAAGCAAACAAAGGAAACAAAGAACAGTAGAGCGAGCCAGGATGCTAATAAGTGAGAAAAACACCCGTTAATAGCTGAATGATTATGCTAAGTGTGACTCAGGCACAGTGCTCACTTAATGTAGCTCAATAGACGTAGTTCACAAACAGAAACTGTGAACAAATGCGGTTTACAGTTTCAGTGTCGTTAGCTTCAGTGTCGTTAGTTTCAGTGTCGTTAGCTTCAGTGTCGTTAGTTTCAGTGTCGTTAGCTTCAGTGTCGTTAGCGCCTCCTTCAAACAGATATAAGTCAGTGTCCAGCAGGAATCTGACCAGAACTGAAGAAGCAGCCAAACGTCTTCACTTCTACAACTTTTTGTCCAGTTACAGATTTTACTTTTGTCTTTTTTTTAAATAGCGTACAAAGGTGGAGCACTTCCTGTCTCACTGCATGACATCACAAGGTGCAACAGAGCGTTTTTCAGCCTAAATCTGCAGGTTTGTTTGTTTGTTTGTTAAACAAGGAAATTAACAAAAAAAATCACAACTCCAGGTCTGTTTGTGACAAGGAAACGACATGAGAACCAAACCTGGACTAAACCTGGACTAAACCTGGACTAAACCTGGACCAAACCTGGACTAAACCGGGACTAAACCGGGACTAAACCGGGACCAAACCTGGACCAAACCTGGACTAAACCTGGACCAAACCTGGTCCAAACCTGGACCAAACCTGGACTAAACCTGGACCAAACCTGGACTAAACCTGGACCAAACCTGGACCAAACCTGGACTAAACCTGGACCAAACCTGGACCAAACCTGGACCAAACCGGGACCAAACCTGGACTAAACCTGGACTAAACCTGGACCAAACCTGGACCAAACCTGGACCAAACCTGGACCAAACCTGGACCAAACCTGGACCAAACCTGGACCAAACCTGAACTAAACCGGGACCAAACCTGGACCAAACCTGGACCAAACCGGGACCAAACCTGGACTAAACCTGGACTAAACCTGGACCAAACCTGGACCAAACCTGGACCAAACCGGCACCAAACCTGGACTAAACCTGGAGCAAACCTGGACTAAACCTGGACCAAACCTGGACCAAACCTGGACCAAACCTGAACTAAACCTGAACTAAACCTGGACTAAACCTGGACCAAACCTGACCTAAACCTGAACTAAACCTGGACCAAACCTGGACCAAACCTGGACCAAACCTGGACCTGGACTGGTCGGTTTAAACCTGGAACCAGAAGCCGTTGAGCTTGATCCCTGAATAACGCCGATGTAAATGCGTGGCCTTTGCAGTGAATGCGTTTGCATAATGGCGCTGGCGTTCCTGCAGCGCGCCTGTCGTTAGCAGGTCCGTGCATATTTAATGTTGTTTGTGAGAAGGTCATTGTTTTTGCACGAGGGAGAGTGTGGATAAAGCTTTTTAATAGTCTAATGGTTCATAAGGATGTATTGTAAGTGTGTCCTGCTTCCCTGGAGAAACTCGATGCCAGTCAGAGCTGCTAATGAGCTGTGGGAGCCGCCGCCATTAACACAACATTAGTGGAAGCGGCGCACACACACACACACGCACACACACACAGACGCACACGCACACACAGACGCACACACAGACGCACACACACACGCAGACGCACACACCAAGTAAACACATCAGGATTAGAACGCAATAAGACGAGGAGGAGAACTATTGAAATGTTACTTTTCATGAAAATGGTGAAAATGGCGTCGCAGCAGATTCTCGTTCACACTGGTTTAGTTTTGAAAAGTATCTGCATGTGTGATATCGTAAAACAGGCCGTTTGTCGATACATCTGGTTGATATTTGGACTTACTGTATCGGACTCTGGTCTTAAAGCTCCAGCACAGGCCGATATTTAGTTTTGGTCGAGCTGCTGCTTAAAAATTACGCCTAAAGCTTTAAATTAACACTTTAAAATGAAGAAACAGCTGCACAAAACGAGACCCCAGCGAAACACTGCAGTTTGTCCTTTTAAATGAAGGAAAAGAACCAGAATCGGCCTTAAACATCGGCACTAAATATCGGCAGAGGCATTTTAGTGCTGTCACGATACTAACATTTCGATACTGAGGAACTGACTCAATACTTGACACCGACTCCAAGATTCTAAGACCTGAGGATTTATTTTCGTTCTGAAACGGCTCAAAATCAAACTAAAACTTTTGAAACTGGCTTTTTGCAGCATCGATTCTCGCTCATATAAGTATCTAGTCTCGATATTAGTCGTAGTATCGATTCACATCTGATTTTCAATACTTTTGCCAGCCCTAGATGATATCGTGCTGCTTGGAATGTTCCACAGTCTGGCCCTAAATATCGGCAGAGCTTATCGGTCCTAAATATCGGCGCTAAGTAAAGTCAGAGCTGATTGTCCTTAAATATCAACAGAGCCCTAAATATCGGTGTTAAATATCGGCAGAGCCCTAAATATCGGTGTTAAATATCAACAGAGCCCTAAATATCGGCGTTAAATATCGGCAGAGCGCTAAATATCGGCGCTAACTATCAACAGAGCTTATCGTCCTTAAATATCGACAGAGTCCTAAATATCGGCGCTAAATATCAGCCTGAAATATCATCAGAGCTCATCATCCCTAAATATCGGCAGAGCTTTTCGTCCTTAAATATCGACAGAGCCTTAAATATCGGCTCTAAATATTGGCAGAGCTTATCGTCCTTAAATATCGACAGAGCCTTAAATATCGGCGCTAAATATCGTCAGAGCTGATTGTCCTTAAATATCGACAGAGCCTTAAATATCGGTGATAAATATCGGCCTGAAATATCGACAGAGCTCATCGGCCCTAAATATCGGTAGAACTTATCGTCCATCGTTTCCTCTGGATTCTAAATAATGGTATCGGCCAATAGTCTGTTTGTATAAATGCTAATAGCTAATCTGCTAGCCGCCGCACTTCAAACAGGAAGTGATCATGTCGCGCTTCCTGCTCCATCGGCTCCAATTCACTTTCTATATAAAAACCATGTCCCCTCTGTCTGTCCCTGCTGCTGTCAGACTCATCATTTTGGTCTTAAATGTTCGTTTTAACCCGCTCTACATGATCCTCCTCAGGACTAATCTACAGATTTGAGCGAGGCTTGGCCAGGTCTGCTTTAACTCGCAGTGAATCATGGGTAATCAGCCACTGTACGACAATAAAACAGGTAAAACGCAAACAAACATGAATCTACGGACATACATCACTCTGCTATAACGATCACGATCACTCTGAAACCCAAGGATAAAGCTGCTGTGGCTGGTCTCGTCTTTTAGCGTTTCAAAGTACAGCAGTGTTAGCGGTTGCCATGACGACCATACATACCGTCGCCTTTATCGCACTTTTCTGTTCATTTCTGTTTTATTTTAAAGCTCCTATATTACACAAAATGGACTCTAAGAGCTTTAATCCATGTTCTAACGCTGTTCATTCTTCAAAAACAGACCTGGAGTTGTGTTTGTGTCATTCACACATGTTTAAATGAGCTCAAGATGCTCTTTTCCACCTCGTGATGTCATGAAGTGGTAGTTTTCAGGTTAACAGCGACGTTTTTTTTACCTTTAGTTCAGTAGAAATCGGCAACTCCGGGTTTGAAATCATCCAAATGAAGGTGTGTGGAGTTTAAAAAGGCAGCGGAGCACTTCCTATATTATCACTTGATGACATCACAAGGTGGAACAGAGTGTTTTCAGTTTGAGAGAAGAACTCAGTCTAAATCTGCAGAAACAAAACACAGCTCCAGGTCTGTTTGTGACGAGGAAACATTAGAACAGAGATCAGGAAATAGCGTGATGCTTAACCTTTAACTGCTGTTGTGAAATACTTTGTGACTTCCTGCTCTGTGAACGACTGGCCCAAAAGTCACCGACAGTTTAAAAAATGTCATAACTCTTTTGTTTCTAAATATTTTTCTTTGATTTTCTCAGAGCGTTTAGAACGACTCTTCCCACATTAATCTGAGCAAATCCAGCACCGAGGAACGAACCCTCATTGTACAGTGGTACTTTGAGTCACATGGGTCGAATTCACAAACCCAGCGGTGTTACCGTCCACATTTTAATACCAGAGATGCCCCAAGAGTAAATGCCATTAAAGGAATAATAAGTGTTTTTCACAGACAGGGGGCAGTATGTGATCTCCACAGACCTGACTCGTCCTGATTTCTTCCTGTGGGTCTATCTTAAAGAAAAGGTGTTTGTGAATAAACCTCAGACAATAAACCACTTCAAACGTGACATCAGGATCAAATAAGAGACATAAGCTCGAAATGTTTTAAATGTTCTGTAAAGTGAGTTGGATCAGGCTGTTCAGAGACAAACCCAAAATGGTGGACACTTAAAACACATTATTTTGAAAAATTAGGTCATTTTTACTTCTCCTTGTTCACATGTGTCAAACGTAAGGCCCGCGGGCTAAATGTGGCCCTCTACATCATTTTTTGTGGCCCCGACAGGGTTTGATGGTCTTAAAATGTGATTTTATCAGGAGATACACAGTTACACAGCCATATTTTTACATCTAGGCAAATGCATGTGTGATATTTGTAACGTGAATAAGTAATAAATACAGAAACAGTTAATTAAAGTTAAAAAAGTGGTTAGATTTATTTTACATGTGGCCCTTTGAGAGCGGCCATTTTGCTGATGTGTTTGATAAGTGATAAGTTCAAGTGTAAGTGAACAATTATAACCGTTTATATTTCCAAAAATCTGGGAAGGTTCAGTTTATCTCCTGCTAAAATGTGGTGCGTTTAACTTCAGAATTACAGGAGCTACTGAAGATTTAAAAGCGTCAGTGACTTTTGGGCCGCCCTGTATATAAATAAACACTTGGTACCGGGTCCAGACGCTCGTGGCTGAAGCTGTATTTTCAGATCTTGTGCTGAACCAACACTCTGCCAAACCCCATGAGCAACACTGACATCTTCCTAATATATACACGTAAATAGCCCATTAGCTCCACGGTCTTGCGCTGCGTTCAAAGCCTGCGGTCGGCTCGTATATTCTCCAATCTAATTGTGCCGGTGCGAGCGGAGGGAGAGGGAGGGCGGCGTAGTGACAGAGCGCTCGGCGGCGGGAGGGGAAGGGGCCACAGAGAAGCAGAGAGCTAGCTTAATGCAATAAAGCATGTAGTATTGACATCTTTCTCGTGTCTATCGATTCCCCATTATGTTGCTAACAAACCCAGGTTGACGTTTTGTCATTTGCAATCATGTTAACACGGCGACTCGCACACTCCCCTCCGCAAACCGATCCATACCCAGACGCGGGAGTTCGCTCGTGTGCTCAAAAAGAGTCGGTTCTTCTGGTGCACGTCGCCGAGGCTGTGCATATGTGAGCGGCACGACGCAGGAAGCATAAACATGTCCGATACTGGCTAAAGGGCACGCGGGCAGAGCGGAGCAGGCGGAGCAGGAGGATGATGAACGATACGGGACGGTGTTTTCTAAAGACTGCTTTTAAACCCCAGGGTGTCTACGGCGGCGAAAATAGGTCACGGCAATTTACAAAAACGATGACGCCTCTTTGTATTAAGTTAAAAATAGGCGTGTTACTAGAGAGATTCGTTTGTTTTTCTCCAGGTTTTTCCTCGATTGTGTCTGAGCTCATGTGGTTGGATAATTAAACAGTTTTTTATTATAATCTGCACTTTTTTTTATAGTTTGTCCATTGACTTAAACTTATAGATGTGATTTATAAGTGAAATGTGTTTTTTTATTCATTATTATGCATTTTTTTGGCTGGTGCGACTTGGGAAAATACAGTAATTTTCATTTCAAATCTTAAATTATCTTTTTAAAGGTCTTATATTACACAAAACTGACTCTTTTGAGATTTAAATCATGTTTTAAAACTGTTCCCTGCTCAAAAACAGACCTGAAGTTGTGTTTTGTTTAGAAGAAATTTTGATTTTTTCTGTGTTAAATGGTTTTCAGTTTAGTTCAGTTTAATTTATTTTTGTTAAGCTTAAAAGAGTCGCCTCTTTGGTCTGAACATGAGATTTAACCAACAGAAAGTGAGAAAATCAACAATGAAACAGAAACAGCCAATTGATCAGCAGAAAACAAGCAAATGGAGAAGTGTCCCACAGCGCCCCCTGTCCTCAGACCCTCCTGCTCGGCAAAAACTCAAAAAAACAAAAAACAAAAAAACCCCAGAAAAACTCAAACAAAACCCAAGAAAAATGTAAAAAAAAAAACAAAGAGGAAAAACTCAAAAACTCCAAAAGAAAAAATAGATAAAAAGAAATAAATAAAAAATAAAAATAAAAAAACAGAAAAACTCAAAAAAAGGAAAAAAGCAAGCAGAAAAACTCAAAAACAAAAAAACCTTTAAAAAATGTTTTTTTAAAAAGAAACAACTCTAAAAACCCCAGAAAAAGTAAAAAAAAAAAAAAATTGAAAAATTGAAAAATAAAAAAAACAAAACCCAGAAAAAACAAAAAAAAACAACAAAAAAAACAACAACAAAAAAACAGACAAACAAAAGAAAATTAAACGGAAAAACTAAAAAAAACAAAAAAAAACAGAAAGACTCCTCAAAAAACCACTGGCAGGGCCGGTCTACACGGGGCAGATGGAGCATTTGAAAACTCGTTAAAAATGTTCTCGACTCATTTCTTTAGCCTAAAAACACAAACGCACCTCAGTCAGTTTGGTCTGCGCCTGAGCACTGACTCAATCCTGAAATCCATTTTTATTTTAGGTCAAAAGATAAAGTTTAAATCTGTTTAAGTTTAAACTTCGTCTTTTGTTCTGGATCAGACCTGGACAACTGAGCGAGTTTTTATTAAGAACTGACAGAATGCTCCACAGCGCGGCATTAAGCGTATCTCCATGGAGACAATTAAGCAGCTGACACCACCGGGCCGAGTTACAAGTCAGATCTACGGAGACACGGCCAATATATGTACTTTTGAAGAGTATACAGGCAATAAAAATACTCGTAATGGAATAAATGCAGCATAGAGATGATGATATGAGTCAAGGTGGTTCAGTAACATCACCATGGAGACGAGGAGATGCCCCAACAGAAAAGTTACATGTGAACTCTTTAAACTTCAGCCTCCACAACTTCAAGCTTGATTTCATTAATTATATGTATATTTTTTAAAAACACAACAAAAAACCAAACATTTCCATTTCTTTGTCTCTACAGTGACACTAATCCTGCAACTTGCACAAAAAAAACACCAAATTTGCAGGAAAAGAGGTGAAACCGGATCGATTTTTAGTGAAAGTGAAAGTAAGTCACCCCAGAGACAGCCAAGCCAACACAATACAACAAAATACAACAAAATACAACAAAATACAACAGGCCAGTTACAAAAAACAGTAGGAGTGAAGACGATTCGCTGCTCGTCCAAGAACTGAACAGAACTGACAGATTTAAACTTCGTCTTTTGCTGCTAGAACGAAACAACCGTCTCATCTTCATCGCCGTCATTACACAGAACATCTCAGGACACAGGCTGAACGATTCGTCAAATAAAGGATTTATAAATTCAACAAAAAATGACAAAATGAGCTTCACTTTCCACTTCTGCAGCTCACGTAAACCTCAGAGTTTTTCTTCTTCTGGGGCTGGAGAAAACCTCACAGTTTCTCTTCCACGTCCAGGCTCCAGACGACGTGTTTCTGTATCGATACTTGGTCAAATGAGGATCTAGCTTCGATTCTAGTTTCTAAAAAGGTCTTTGACTGAAGTTTCTAAAAAGGTCTTTGACTGGAGAGAGCCTAAGTCGCCCTGGGCTGTTTGTGCTGAACTTCAGTTTGTATTTCATAATAATTTGTCCGGCAGCGTTCACAAAAAAAGAACAAAACTGATGTGTAATTCTGAAGAGCAGCTGAAACATACATTTGATTAAAAGATACGTTTAGTGTTTTAGCAGGAAGCGAAGATCATGGAGGCAGGTTCATACAGGATCCGTCCTCTGGCTTTAGAAACTGAGGTTTTCTCAAACTCCTGAAGAAGAAGAAAGACTTTGTGGTTTATGTGAGTCAGATGAAGCAGAGACTGAAGATCATTTTTTGTCGTTTTGTCCATTTTACGTTGAATTTATAAGTTTGACGAATCGTTCAGCCTGTGTCCTGAGATGTTCTGGTGTCATGACGACGAAGATGAGACGGTTGTTTCATTCTAACGGCAAAAGACGAGGTTTAAATCTGTCAGTTCTGTTCAGTTCTTGGACGAGCAGCGAAACGTCTTCACTCCTACAGCGATTTTTTGTCCAGTTACAGATTTAAACTTTGGCCGTGGTCAGACCTGGACGACTGAGGGACACACAGACGTTTCATTCTGATGTTCATAAAACCTGGAAGAAGCGGCTCATGAGTTTGTTTAAATGAGTTTATGGTTGTTTTTTGTTGTCTGGACTGTTGTATTTTTGTTAATTTCGTCTTATATTCGCCCATTAAAGCCTCGTCGTTCTTTATAAGCAAGACATAATAATTAATTCAAATCAATCAATCGTTTAAGCATCGGTTTGTGTCTGATTTTCGCTTCTTTTAGCAGCGACGGCGACCACACAAACCGCTCAAACGTCCGCACGACTCCAGAGCTACGAGACACATTCAAAATAGAACAAAACCCGACAACAGCGGCGTTTTCTACAAGCAGGACATAAAAAAACCTCCGCTTTATATCGTGTGTTTGATGCGAGAGCCCCCTCCCCGTAAACGGCGAGCGCGGCGCTGCAGGCTGGTCCGAACATGAAAGAGAATCAAAGAGCGAGGGCCGCGGGAGGGGCCCGAGCGCCGGCGACCTCTGACCCCTCCATTCAAAAGAGTCAAGGAGCGAGGAGCCGTTTGGAGAGGCGAGTTAGCTTAACAAATCAAGTGGAGGGCCACCAAAGTTTGCAGATGTGAGAAACGGGGCCACGGCGAAGTTCAAGGGCCCGAACTAAACGATCTCGGAGGAAAACGCTCAAAGAAAACGAGAGGAAAGGTTATCGACGGGGTGCTAATGTGGTACAGGAGAAGGAGGAGAGAGAGGGAGGAGGGAGGAGGGAGGAGAGAGGAGAGAGGAGATGAGGAACGAGGAGAGAGGAGTGAGGAGAGAGGAGGGGGGGGGGAGAGAGGAGAGAATGAGGAGAGAGGAATGAGGAACGAGGAGAGAGGAATGAGGAGAGAGGAACGAGGAGAGAGGAGGAGAGGGAGGAGGAGGAGGATGAGGAGATGAGGAGAGAGGCGAGAGGAGGGAGGAGAGAGAGGAGGAGGAGAGAGAATGAGGAACGAGGAGAGAGGAATGAGGAAAGAGGAGAGAAGAACGAGGAGAGAGGAACGAGGAGAGAGGAACGAGGAGAGAGGAACGAGGAGAGAGGAGGAGGAGGGAGGAGAGAGGAATGAGGAGAGAGGAGAGAGGAGAGAGGAGGAGGGAGAGGAGGAGGAGGAGAGAGGAGAGAGGAGAGAGGAGGGAGGAGAGAGGAGAGAGGAACGAGGAGAGAGGAACGAGGAGAGAGGAGGGAGGAGGGAGGAGAGAGGAATGAGGAGAGAGGAATGAGGAGAGAGGAGAGAGGAGGGAGGGAGGAACGAGGAGAGAGGAGAGAGGAGAGAGGAATGAGGAGAGGAGAGAGAGGAGGGAGGAACGAGGAGAGAGGAGAGAGGAGAGAGGAGAGAGGAGGGAGGAGAGAGGAGAGAGGAGGGAGGAGAGAGGAGGGAGGAGGGAGGAGAGAGGAATGAGGAACGAGGAGAGAGGAGAGAGGAGAGGAGGGATGGGGGAGTGTTTGATTTGCTTAAAACGAGTTTTATTGGACAATCTGAAATATGTGTTTGATGGAGTTTTGCAGAAGTCACTTTATTTCCACTTGGACTGACACAAAGAAATATGAAAAAGAAAAGTATAAGATGCAAAAAACGTTGTTAGGGGCAACAGTGGGAAAAAGTTCAGAGAGATGCTTTAGTTTGGGGTTTAGCTTCTTAAAATCTCCGTTGGTTTAACGTCAGACCAGCTCCAAAGTCTGAGACACGACACTGATCTCGACTGGGAGATATTTTTAAATTGTTTTTTAAATTTTTATTATTTATTTATTTTATTTATGTATGTATTTATTTATTTAATTATTTATTTATTTATTATTATTGCTTTATTTCTCAATATTTTTTTTTAACTATAAAAATCTACCCTTTTTAGGAGTTTTAGGAGCGTTTTGCGTCACATTTATTTAAGGTGAGACGCTGCAGGTGAATAGGAAAAAATCTTAAATTTAGAGACATAAATCTGAAACTTCTTGTGTCGTTCAGTCACATGAAGGTAAGAAAAAAATGTATTACAAGTTTTTCATCATGTCGTGTTTTTATATAAAAATAAGGTGTTTTATGTGTAAAAACTGAGGAAAATTTACCATTTTTGGGGCATTTAAAACAGAAACATGAAAATAACCAGGTTCAGATGTTGTTTTGTGTTTGAATAATCTGGATTTGACGGAAAATCTGCCTGAAAATTCAAATTTCGCCTCATTTTTTTTTGTTAAAACTTGAATAAATCACATTTGGAGTTAGATATTTAAAAATCCTTGTGCATGTTTCATCAAGATCTCGTTAAGTTTTCTGACTGTAGAGTTTGTTTTGTGTCGGTGCAGCTTTAAGACGTGATTTTGTGTCGTTATGAGGGAAATACATTTGGAGAAAACGGTTTTGAGGTTAAAATGTTAAAATGTCCTGTATAACTCTACGGAGCAGGTGGATTAAGATAAATATAAAAAACTCAAAACCAAAAAACAGAAAAAAGCCGATTTTCAGCTTCATTTAACTAAGCTCTAAACTGGATCTAATCACGTAAATGTCTCTAAAACACAGATTTGTGGAGGTTAAAATAAACTTCTGTCTCCAGAGTTTCTTTATATTTCCAACATCATGAGTAAAGCTGCTGCGTTTGTCCTACGCTCGTCCTGACCCCTCCCCTTTAAGAGTCAACGCCTCGTCGTTTTCTTCTCCTCCGTTTTGTTCCCCTCCGTTATCCCTCCATCTGCGTTTTTTCACCTGTTTGTTCTGTTTATTCAGATGTTTCCTCAGATGCAGGACTCTGGCTGCTCCAGGTTCAGCTCAGAGCTCATCCCGGGTTTTCCTCTCGCTCCTCGTTTTTCACTCTGTCATCTCTCCCTCCCTCTCTCTCTCCCTCTCTCTCTCCCTCCCTCTCTCCATCTCTCTCTTTCTTTCTCTCTTCCTACATTTTTTTATCTCATTTTGACATTCGCCATTTTTCACAAAACTCCTCCTTTTTCTCTCTTCACCCTGAACCTTCTGAGAGCTGCACGAGAGAGAGAGAGAGAGTGTGTGTGTTTATATATGTGTGTGTGTATGTGTGTATATGTGTGTGTGTGTGTGTGTGTATATGTGTGTGTATATGTGTGTGTGTGTGAGAGAGAGTCTATATATGTGTATGTGTGTGTGTGTGTGTGCGCGCACGTGTGTATATATGTGTGTGTGTCTAAATGTGTGTGTATGTGTATATAATAATAATACATTTTATTTAAGCGCCTTTTAAAACTCCCGAGGAGGAACACGATAAAAAACCATATAAATACAATAAAACATGACAAAAAACTACATGTGTGTGTGTGTGTGTGTGCGTGTGTACATATATGTGTGTGTATGTGAGTATATGTGTGTGTGTATCCAAATGTGTGTATGTGTGTGTGTATCTATGTGTTTTTATGTGTGTACATGTGTGTATATATGTGTGTATATCTAAATGTGTGTTTGCATGTGTATTTATGTGTTTTTGTGTGTACATGTATATAAATTTGTGTGTATTTATGTGTTTTTATGTGTGTACATGAGTATATATGTGTGTGTGTGTATATATATTTCCGTGTGTGTTTTCTTTTTCTTCTTCTTCTAAATGTGTGTATATGTGTGTGTATGTGTGTTTGCATGTGTATTTATGTGTTTTTGTGTGTACATGTGTATATATGTGTGTGTACATGTGTATGTATATATATATATATATATATATATATATATATATATATATATATATATATATATTTCCGTGTGTTTCTTCTGGGCTGATTCGAGGCACATACAAACTGACCCGAGCCTCTGTGTGAAAAACCGTCACAATAAAACCTCCTGAACTCAACAGATCGACTCGTGAAACGGAAAAATCCTGAGGGTCAAACAAACATTTATCTCACGTTTATCTGACGTCGTGAGGACTTTTCTCACGTCTGACGTTTTTCCAAAAAACCATAAGATCTGAGCAGGAAAAATCATTTCTTTGGCTCATTAAACAAACAGTTTCAGGTGTTTCATTCTGAGATTTACTTTGATTCACATTTTGTATATTTCTGTGGGATAATCTCCAGAAAGTTTAATGAAGCCGTTTGTTCTGCGAGTTCGACTCTTCACTCGAGCTGTTGGAGGAAACTGTGAAGAACCGGCTCCAAAACTGTTTTAAACCAGCACAAAAATATTTCACACATGAATTTAATGGAATAATTCACCATTTTTTAAACATCCTGAGCAAAATTTGGATTTGTAAAAGTTCCCAAACTGAAGTTCTGTGGAGAAAATGTGAAACTTTCTAAAGAACTTTCTGCGTTTTGGTCAAATATTCGAAGGATTTGAGCCGTGACTTTAAAAAAAACTGTGTCTGATGTGTTTAAACTATCAGATAATGCCTCATTTATCTGAGTTAAATACATAAAAACGTTCTGTGCTCTGCGTCACTGATGGAGCAGGTGGTGTTTTTAGCTACTGGCCAAAGTTATTTTCTTGAATCAGAAGTTCTACAGTGAGAGAGAAATGGCACGTCTCCAAAAATGTCCCACTGAATGAAATAATCAGATTTAAACGTCTTGCTTCAGGTCTGTTGACGCTTGTTTTAATTAACCCTGTGCCTGCTGAGCCCGAGCAGCAGAGGCAGGGCTGGTTCCACGTGACTCTGGCTCGGTCTGGACCTGGGAGGCTGCTCTGGCCCTTTAAGAAACGATCCACTGGCAAAGGTGCACACGGAAGCTACATTTACGCACAATTACGCACGGAGACGCACGTAACTCCACTTTATGCTCGTGCCCGGGTGAATAAGTTTAACCAGCCCCTGCCTGAGTAAAAACAGAGGCTTCCCCGTCCCTCATGTGCCTATGTAAAGCAGCGCGCAGCAGCTGTCGCCTCTTTCTGCACAAAAAGCAGTTGACGCTTGTTTGGCACAGCGGCGGTCTGGAGCACGCTGGCACCGGTCTGCTCGCTTATTCCGCCTGAGCGCAGATGAAACGCAGCCTGAGCCACACAGCAGCCGGCACAGCCCCTCCTCCTCCTCCTCTGTCTCCATCCACAGCATCCACAAACCCACAGCCGCTTCCCAGCGTGCACCGGGCGGGCACCAGTCACGGGACACACCGCTGAAACCCCTGGAAGTCTTTAGATCGAATAAAACGCAGTTCCACGTCTCACAAACGTCGGAACGAATCCACAGCCCCCATGTCGAAGCACAGGCGCGATACGACATCATCCAGAGTGAATTAGGACCGCTTTCCCCAATTTACACTCCTCTATCAGTGCGCCAATACTCTGCCTCTGTCTCCCCCTCTCCCTGCTTCTACCGGCCCAGGAATCGATCTCTGCAGGATCGATAAGTTGGCATGAATATTCCCTGCCTGCCGAGAGTCTAGTTGGGGAGAGACGGAGGCTGAGGCTCAGGCGCAGGCAGCGGAGGAGAGGAGAAGGATGGAGCTCGAGGAAAACACCCCGGAAAAGACACGCATTTTAGGGGAAAAAGCCCCCGCGCTGTGGCCGGAGAGCAGCTCTGACGCGCGGGTGTAAGGAGGCACAGAGCCGTGGATGTGGATTTTTTTGGGACGTGTTTCTGTGTTTCGGGAGCGGGGCTGTGCGCGCTCCGCTGTGCGAGGCTCCGAGCAAAGGCGTGACCGAGATGGAGGAGGTTTGTAGAGGGAGAGGAAACAAGGAGGATTCTTACCGGAGTTGGAGCGCAGAGCCAGGGGGGACTTGAGGCGCCAGGCGTTGAGGTCAGGGGCAGTTCTTTGAAACACGAACGGCACCGGCAGAGGAACAAACATGATCTTCGCCCTGGTTCTTGTTTGGGTTTGAATAACGTGGCAGGACGAGCTGGGTCCTGTGGTCAGTGGTGGTGGAGGTGGTGGTGGAGGTGGTGGTGGTGGTGGTGGCCCCTGCTTCTTCTCTTGGTAGACAGCTTTGGAGATGTTTTTTTTGGTTTGGAGAGCTTAACATGAAGCCAGCTGCGCACGTTTTTATTTACATGTGGACTTTAGTTTTTCTCTTTGTGCATAGACTAGAATGAGACACACACAGACGGACAGACTCCACGAGCTACAGGAAAGTTACAAATGCAAGCCTTTGGTAAACTCTCTTTTTCATTTCCTTGAGTAAACATAGAGGCCTGGAGCTTTCCCAAGCGGCGTGGAAAGGCAAGAACAGTCGCTGGAGTCTCCTGTAGCTTTGGTTTAAAGACAGAAAGGCGCGTTTAAAGTCTTATACATCGACTCTCTGTGGATTTTTTGGTTTACTCTATTGTATTTGGTCTCTAGCTGCACGCGCGCTCCTCTCCTCTTTTGCATGGAGGCTACACAACACGAGCACCGCGCGTTGGCTTCATTTAAAGGCTCGTTTAGAAGAAGCCGGAGTAAAGAATCAACTGTACAAAAAAGTCTCTGAGATAAAAACGCACCAGAGCCCAGCAGCACCCGCGCGCTGACGCTCCTCCTCCCGGCGCGCGTGTCACAAGGCAGTAATTAAAACGCGATCAATCGATAAGACAAATAAATAAAGGAAGTGGATAGAACAATACGCGCGTCCCTGTGCGTCCCCGTGCGTCCCTGTGCGTCCTGCGCGGCTCGGCGGCGTTAGCGCGGCACTTGCCTATCTCCGTCCATCCGTCTGTGTGTCTTTTTGTGTGTGTCTGTCTCTCTGTCTCTCTGCTCTGTCCCCCAGCGCGAGCTCGGTCTCTTTTTGAAACGTGGGAACCCCCCAAAACAGCGACGCGAGCCGGCTCCCTCCTCCAGGATTGTAGCGATGTGCCACTGAACGAGGCTGGCCGCAACATTGAAGCGAGAGAGAGCCGCTACTACTCACACATCAGCACCCCCCTCCTCCTCCTCCTCCTCCTCCTCCTCCTCCTCCTCCTCCTCCTCCTCTCCCTTCACCCACCCCTCCCTCCATCCCTCTCCAGCATCCCCCCCTCCTCCTCTCCTCCTCCACACCCCCCTCGTTTTCACTACCGCTGCAAAAGGTATCCTGTATTGATTTGCAGGCTTCTCTCTCTCCCTCCTCCTCCTCCTCCTCTTCTTTCTCCCTCTCTCCTCCTTCCTCTCTCTTAATAATAACAAGCTCTAATGATGCAAACGGTGATGAGCGCGCGCAGTTACGTCAGGTCATCAGCGCGTGGCTTTAATGAGGCCTCGGAGCGCGCGGGGCATTAGACTATTCACCGACCGGACAAGAGACAGGTGTCCTACAGGAGACAGAGAGACACAGAGAGAGACAGAGAGAGAGACACAGAGACACAGAGAGACAGAGACAGCCCTGCGCGCTCCGAGGACGCGTGGAAACACCTCCAAACAAACCGGATTATTACTTTAACTATGGAAACGAGGCTCCGACATGTTTGTGCGTTTGGTTTTACGCGTCACTGTCCATGAGGGACTCTGGGTCTTTTTACACTTTAAACAACATTTTAAAGACTTTTTCTCTCTCTTAAAGATATAAAATGTGTGTATATTTGTCAGCTACTATGGCAAAGGTGATATTTTTTCATTTTTATCCATGTTTTTTGGACACATGGATAGAAATACAGAGGATTGTGCAGATTTGTACATCATAATTTCCATCTGACACTAGTTTATTCATGTGTGACTCTGGGTCTTTTTACAGTTTAAACAACATTTTAAAGACTTTTTCTTTTTCTTAAAGATATAATATGTGTAATTATTTGTCTATTACTATGGCAAAGGTGTTTTTTTTTTTTTTTTTTCATGTTTTATTGGACACCTGGATAGAAATACAGAAGAAAAATGCAGAACTGAATCATAATTTCCGTCTGACTCGTTTATTCATGTGTGACTCTTCCTGTTTTATTTGTTACACATTTTAAAAACGTTCTCTTCTTCTTTAAGATACAAAATGTCTGTGAATTTATCGGTTACTACGGCGAAGGTGATATTTCTTCATTTAGTCCATGTTTTACTGGACACATGCGCAGAGACAGAAGGATTGTGCAGAATTGTATATTATAATTTCTGTCTGACACCAGTTTATCCATGAATGACACGTCCTGTTTTATATGTTATTTTATTTTACATTTTAAGGACTTTTTCTAATTTTTAAAGATATAATATCTGTGGATATTTTTCATTTTTTTCCATGTTTTTGGACAGAGAAACAGAAGAAATGTGCACAGTCGTATATTATAATTCACTGATAGTTTCTAAAATGTTTCGAATATAAAACATTGAACCTAAACTGGAGAATCTGAGTCAAAAGTGAAGTTTGAGTTTTATTACTTAAATTGATCATTTATCGACGAAAAAGCCGTCGACATTTTTTCAGGTGAAATGAAAAAGTCGAGGACAGACTGAACCTGAACAAACTCCTCCTCGTCTCGTTCGTCATTAAACCGAAACGTGTTTGATTCTATTGATTCTGACTCTTTTATTTTGAAATTCACACGAGTCGGGCCATGACCTTTGACCTCCCGTTCACCTCAGGATCAGGAGACGCTCCACCACCAATCAACCAATCAGGACGAGTCTTGGTCCAATGTGGAAGAAAAGATCAATGGGATTATTGACGAAGGTGATTGACACGTGATCAACGAGGTTTAAGGACGAGGCGGAAATCCTGTCGAGAAGGAAATCTGATTTTGACTTTTACACGGACGGTGCAAATCAGATTATCAGACTACGATAATCAGATAACGACGATAATCAGACAACGACTGTAATCAGACAATGACTGTAATCAGACAATGACTGTAATCAGATAACACTATAATCAGACAACAGCTAAAATCAGACAATGTTGGTAATCAGACAACGATGAAAATCTGACAACGGCAATAATCAGACAACGACGATATTCAGATAACGGCAATAATCAGATAACGGCAATAATCAGATAACGGCAATAATCAGACAATGTCGGTAATCAGATAACGACTGTAATCAGACAACACTATAATTAGACAATGGTGATAAACAGACGACGATAATAATCAGACAATGGTGATAATTTGACAACACCGATAATCAGAGAATGACTGTAATCAGATAACTGTAATCAAACAATGTTGGTAATTAGATAACGACTAATCAGACAATACTATAATCAGACAACTACGATAATCAGATAACAGCAATAATCAGACAATGGTGATAATCAGACAACGCAGATACTCAAAGAATGACTGTAATCAGACAAATTTGATAATCAGATAACGGCAATAATCAGACAACAGCGATAATCAGATTAATCTGATGACTTTAATCTGATAATGGCAAGAGTCTGACAACGGCGATTATCAGACAATATTGATAATCAGATTACAACTATAATCAGATAACGACTATTATCTGATATTAACAATAAACAGATGACAATGATAATCAGACAACGATGATAATCAGACAATGACTGTACTCAGATAACGACAGTACTCAGATAACGACAGTACTCAGATAACGACAGTACTCAGATAACGACAGTACTCAGATAACGACAGTACTCAGATAATGACTGTACTCAGATAACGATAGTACTCAGATAACGATAGTACTCAGATAACGACAGTACTCAGATAACGACAGTACTGAGATAACGACAGTACTCAGATAACGACAGTACTCAGATAATGACAGTACTCAGATAATGACAGTACTCAGATAACGACAGTACTCAGATAACGACAGTACTCAGATAACGACAGTACTCAGATAATGACTGTACTCAGATAACGATAGTACTCAGATAACGATAGTACTCAGATAACGACAGTACTCAGATAACGACAGTACTGAGATAACGACAGTACTCAGATAACGACAGTACTCAGATAATGACAGTACTCAGATAATGACAGTACTCAGATAACGACAGTACTCAGATAACGACAGTACTGAGATAACGATAGTAATCAGATAATGACAGTACTCAGATAGTGACAGTACTCAGATAACGACAGTACTCAGATAATGACAGTACTCAGATAACGACTGTACTCAGATAACAGTACTCAGATAACGACAGTACTCAGATAACGACAGTACTGAGATAACGATAGTACTCAGATAATAACTGTACTCAGATAACGACAGTACTCAGATAACGACAGTACTCAGATAATGACAGTACTCAGATAACGACTGTACTCAGATAACGACAGTACTCAGATAACGACAGTACTCAGATAACGACAGTACTCAGATAATGTAACTGCTGAGTTTAGACGCGTGATGTGTTTTAAATCAAATCAATGTTCACATTTTCTTCTTTCAAAACCTGAACAATACGACTCAAATCAGATTACTCTGTACATGGACTGTCAGGAAAATCGGTATCGAGTCTATTCTTTAGTATCGAAATCAGATAATGATCAGATTTCTGTCATTAAATCGACTCCCAGGCTCCACTTTCATGAACTGTTTATGAAAATCTCATATAATCCAGTATAATCTAAAAAAGACACTTCTTCTTTATTGACTCCGTTTGTAACTCTCCCAAACCCGACCTCCATCTGCTCCTCGCTCTCCTCCTAACCCGGGCCTCCCTCCTCGCGCCTCCCCCCCGTCTCCTCCTGCTCCTTCGCCGCC
Source organism: Periophthalmus modestus (assembly GCA_019594935.1). Classification (NCBI taxonomy): domain Eukaryota; kingdom Metazoa; phylum Chordata; class Actinopteri; order Gobiiformes; family Gobiidae; genus Periophthalmus; species Periophthalmus modestus. The sequence goes on from JAIEZT010000124.1 coordinate 1,055,446, forward strand.
TCACGCTGTCAATTACAAGTCCACATCAGTCAGCGCGCCGCTTACACACCAGATTATTGTCGATATAGATTTTTAAATAGAAAAATCCATAGCTTAAACATCCTAGTCAATCCGGCCAAATCGATAGAACCGAGCGGCTCCGGCGTGAGAGTCTGCAGCCATCCCGGAGGAGCGTTCACACGGCTAAACATCACAGGTCGAGCAGGTCGGAGGAGGAGAAGGAGGCGCAGATTATGAATGATAGTTTTGGGATTATTTTAAAGCAGAAAGACGAAATGGGATCGTGCTTAATTATGAAAAATGGGCTTTTCCTTGTGGCGGTTTCATTGTCCTGTGGATGTTGTACGGTTCACGAGTGACAGATGACACCGGGGAGAGGAGGAGGAAGAGGAGGAGGACGAGGAGGAAGAGGAGGAGGAGGAGGACGAGGAGGAAGAGGAGGACGAGGAGCGAAGAAGCAACACTGCAAGAAAAACAACAAAAAACCCTATTTACAGCACTAAAAACGACTCCATAGGTTTAAATTTGAAGTAAATACAGACGATAAATGAGAATATTGAAGATTTAAACCACAAAAACTACTTTAAATGTGGAATATTATTTAAAAAAAAGCACAAGCTGCAAAAAATAAACAGCTAAAAGAAATATTATTGAACGTTTTACAGCTTAAATCTGATCATAAAGCTAAAAAATAACCAAAAATGTCTGTTTTGCAAAGAAAATGAGCAAAGAAGCAAGAAAAGCCACAAAAAACTCAGATTATTTACTCCATAGATTTAAATTTGAAGTTGGATTTATCGCTGAAGTAAATATTGAAGATTTAAACCACAAAAACTGTTCTAAATGTGGAATATTATTTTAAAAAAAATCAACAGCTGCAAGAAAAAACAGCTAAAAAGAAACATTTTCGTCATTTTTTGCATCTGTCATGAGTCAGACAAGTTATTTATTGAACGTTTTACATCTTAAATCTGATCATAAACCTAAAAAATAACCAAAAATGTCCCAGTTTTGCAAAGAAAATGAGCGAAGAAGCAACACTGCAAGAAAAACAACAAAAAACCTGATTATTCACAGCACTTAAAAGTAATTTATTCAACGTTTTACAGGTTAAATCTGATCATAAACTAAAAAATAACCAAAAATGTCTCAGTTTTGTAAAGAAAATGAACACACGATATGTACAAACCGCTAAAAATATGGCTCCATGTTTCATTTACTGAAAAATTAGAGAATATAGTGATTATCGAGACACAAATCTGCTCAAAAAAAGCTTCTCTGAGCCTCTGAAGTGCACTTTTCTGACTTCGCTCGTGCTGCGCAGCTTTAAATACGAAAAAAATCAAGAATAAAACGATAAACGAGTCGGATCGAGTCGTAATCGCCGAGTTTCGCCCGAGATGGACATGTGGGATCGTCTTTCCAGCTCGTCCACACGTGAAGAGCAGCGACGCGTTGTCCCTCGCAGACCCCCTTCTCTCCACAGAGGGATCCGCTCCCCTCCTCCTCCTCCTCCTCCTCTTCCTCCCCTCTCCTCTCCCTCCTCCTCCTCCTCCTGCCCACCGCACTCCTTCCAGACAAAAGCAATTATTTCTTGTAGAATGTAGTGTGGTTGTGCGTCTGTGGGAGAAGAGAGGGAAGGAGGGACGGAGAGAGGGAGGGACGGAGAGATTGAAGGAGAGGAAAATAAGACGGTGTTTCTGGGTGATGCTAGCACCTACGAGGCCCCCACCCTCCTCCTGAGCCTCCTCCATCCTTCCTCGCTCCCTCCTTCCTTCCTTCTCCCAATTTTTTACCTTCCTTTTTACCTTTTTTCTGACAAAACCACAAAGACACTAAACACTCTATTTGCAGGTGTGACACTTTTGATTTTACGAGCAGCTCCCGTCGGAAAAGTTGAAGCTCAGAGGTCGAAGGAGGAAGACAGAATGAAGAAGCTGAAGTGGCTCAAAATGCAAAGTAAAATCCACAGTTTTTTGAGTATTTTTGAGTAATATCTGGACGTTCCCGAGTCTGTAAAACTCTCGTCGTGTTTCTGTGAGACGGACGTGACTAAAACACTCGTATTGTCCAGATATAATAAAATAAAATGTTTTAAGTTGAGTTTTTCCGTCTAAACCGCGTCAGATTTAAAGGTTTAACAGTAGATTTGTAGATTTTCGACGTTTGGAGCAGTTTCTGTTTCTGCTCTGGGACAAAAACAAACCCTCAAAATCGTCTCGTTTACTTCAGCCTCAGAGCTGCAACATAACGAAGTACAAGGAGTAAAGTACTGGACTGTAAAGGAAACATTTGAGGTATCTGTACTTTACTTCAGTACATTTCACAGTGTGTACTTTTTACTTTTACCTGAGTACATTTGAGAGCAGTATCTGTACTTTCTACTGCACTACATTTTTGAAAAGTAAAAGTATTTTTATTATTGTGTGAGAGCTGCTGAAAAGGCTGAGGGTTTATTTATTATTATTATTTTTTGTACTTTATTTATTTATTCATTTTTCTGAGGGTTTATTTTTTTTAATAATTTTTTTGTACTTTATTTATTCATTTTTCTGAGGATTTTTTTTTTTTTTTTTACTATTTTTTGTGCTTTATTTATTTATTTTTCTGAGGGTTTATTTTTTATTATTATTTTTTGTACTTTCTTTATTTCTTTATTTATTTTTCTGAGTTTTTATTTTTAACAGATTCAGAATTTGAGCAAAACAAAAATATACAAATAAAAACAGAATAAAAACGACTGAATGACGTGGAGTAAAGTGCAAATGCGGAACAGAATGAAGTAAAAATAGTAAAGTACTTTATAAATAGTAAAGCACTAAATAAATAACTAAAATACAAAAAATAATAAAGCACAGATACTTGAAATGTATACTTCAGTACATTTTTAAGTGCGTACTTTTTACTTTTACTTCAGTATATTTGAGACCAGTATCTGTACTTTCTACTGCACTACATTTATGAACTGGAAAAGTAAAAGTATTTTTATTATATTTGTGAGAGCAGCTGAAAAGTCTGAGGGTTTATTTTGTATTATTATTTATATTTTTAATTTTTATTACTATTATAAAACTTTTTTTTTTAATTTTTTTTAGTTTTTTTGTTTTTTTTTCTGAGGGTTTATTTTTAACACATTCAGAATTTGAGCAAAATAAAAAAAACACAAATAAAAACAGAAAAACTCCACTACTTTTTTGACTGAAAAGTAAAAGTATTTTCATTCTTGTGAGAGAGAAATTTAAACAAAACAAAAATATACAAATAAAAAGCTCAACAAAAGCTCAACCAACACTGTCCCTGTTTTATTTTGTGACATGAAGAAAACAGCAGAAAGTGTCAGAAAACTACAAAACTGTACAGGACAAATCTGAGAAAGAACTACTGCAAGTACTACAAATACTACTGCAAGTACTACTACAAGTACTACTGCAGGTACTACTACAAGTGCTACTGCAAGTACTACTGCAAGTACTACTACAAGTACTACTGCAGGTACTACTACAAGTGCTACTGCAAGTACTAATGCAAATATTACTGCAAGTACTACTACAAGTACTATTGTAGGTACTACTACAAGTGCTACTGCAAGTACTTCTGCAAATACTACTGCAAGTACTACTTCAAGTGCAACTCCAACTACTACTGCAAGTACTACTATGAGTATTATTCCTAGTACTGTTCTTAGTACTACTCCAAGTTCTACTCAAAGTTTTATTACAAGTTCTACTATAAGCACTACTCCAAGTACACCTTCAAGTACTCCTCCATCTACTAATCCATGTTTTACTCCAAGTACTACTACTACTCAGTGGCTCAGTGGTTGAGCGTTGGTCCCAACCCGAAGGTCAGAGGATCGAGTCCAGCTCGGACCAAGTTCTGTCCTTAGGCAAGACACTTCACCCACATTGCCGAGTATGAAAGTGGTGTGTGTGTGTGTGTGTGTGAGATCGGTGTTGGTCGGGGGGGGACTGGCAGCCTCACTTCTGTCAATCTGCCCCAGGGCAGCTGTGGCTACAGTAGCAGTTTAACATCACCAAGTGTGAAGTGAATAATGACGATAGTGCCGAGCTTTGAGAGGCTCTGACAAGACTGGAAAGACCAGTACAAGTGTAAGGCTTTATTACTATTACTCCAGGTGCTAATACAAGTGCTACTAGATGTACTACTACTCCGAGTACTACTCTGAGTACTGCCACACTCTGCTCAGAGTAAAGTTCTTGTTGAAGTGACTAGATTCATTCTAAACACTGAACTAGTTTTGCTCGTTCTTTTTAAAAGTTGATAGATTTTCTTTCAAATTTTTACTGGCTTTGAGGTTTGTTTATTTTTCAGAATTCTGCCTAAAATATCTGGCAACCCACCGAGGATTTTTAAATGGAGTCATTAAGTTTAAATAAATCCACTTAAACCAGACACTTACAAACAAGTCGATACTAAGAAAACGAAACCCGTCAGTTCAAAAAGAGTCAGAGGGAATTTAGACGTGACTCGACACACCTCAGAGGTCAGAGGTCAGTGTCAGAGGTCAGTGTCAGGGGTCAGAGGTCACAGGTGGGCACTGTATAGACCTGTCCTCACTTCCTTCTCCAGTTTTATTTTCTTAATCGCTGATACTCGTTGGATTCTGCAGCGTCGCGTCGTCATTTTGGTCCAAATGTAAAAAAGTCGTTGGATTTGTTTCTTTTATTTTGTGGTTTTAGATGAATATTGTAATTTAAAATGTGCAAATTATAACAAAACGATCCACGAGTGTCAGATTATAACTTTAAAGACACAAGGTCAAAAAGTCTGATTCATCTCCCTGTTTTATTAAGACTAATTTAAACATTTATTTTAAACTTTTACTCTCTGAACTAAAACATTTCCTTTTGTGCAGCCACATGACAAACTGGCTTCTTCTGCAGCTCCCGGGCGACAGAAGTGACCTCCACACACCCCCCTCTAGTGTTTGAGTTTGACCGGTGCCTATAGGGCCCCTCCAGCCAGCCCGGTCCCGTCCCCGGAGAGTCCCCGCGCAGAGGCACGACTCCCCCGGGGGGCGCTACAGCCAATAACCCCTACTGCCAAACTGAGTCCTGAGTGTCCACCTCCCGCCCGGCCAAACCCACTGCCCAAATATGGTCACGTCCTGCTGTGTTTTATATTTGCTCAGTGGAAAACGCTCTTTCAAAATCAGGTCTTGTGCATTTTGGTTCTTTTTTTTAATAAATATAGTAATAGATCCCTGCAAATTTAACATCCAAAACCCAATTTAATATAATATTCTGGTTTTGTGGTGAAGAAAATGGAATAATTTCCAAATTCTGCTTCTTTCCACTTCACAACAAGAGAAAATAAATATAAACATGAACAAACATCGTCGAGAGAGCAGCTCAGGACCACAGTCTGATGTTCATCTACATAAACATGTTCAAACTACATCGAGAGAGCAGCTCAGGGCCACAGTCTGATGTTCATCTCAAACACACTAACCTCTCCTTTGAAGAGAGTGAGGTTCAGATCTGAGCCAGAGAAAAGACGGTTTGAGAGGAGAGTTAAAGAAGATATTTTTGTTAGGAAAGACCTCAGACCCAAAGCAAACACAGGAAACAAAGAGAACAGTAGAGTGAGCCAGGATGCTAATCACTGTGAAATCACTCAGTTGAGGCTTGAATGATTAGGTTAAGTATGACTCTGGCAAAGTAGCACAATAAACCGAGCAACAAAGAAACTATAAACAAACAGGTGTTAGCTTCAGTGTCGTTAGCGCCTCCTTCAGGTGGATATAAGTCAGTGTCCAGCAGGAATCTGAGCAGAACTGAAGAAGTCGACAGGTTTGATTGTCAGATATATTCAGTGTTTCATATTCTGTGTAATTGTGTAAGTTGCTGATGAGATCTGACTGAAAATGTTCCTAAAAATTCAAATTTCGCTTCAGAGTTTAAAATTAAAACTTGAATAAATCAGATTTGGAATTGGATAAGAAAAAAATCCTTCTGTAGTTTCAAAATCTTAAGTTTAAAGCTGTAGTTTGTTGTGTCGGTGCGACTTTAAGTCTCTGTGACTCTCTGTGACTCTCTGTGACTCTCTGTGACTCTCTGTGACTCTCTGTGACTCTCTGTGACTCTCTGTGACTCTCTGTGACTCTCTGTGACTCTCTGTGACTCTCTGTGACTCTCTGTGACTCTCTGTGACTCTCTGTGACTCTCTGTGACTCTCTGTGACTCTCTGACTCTGTCCTGTTTGACTCTAAAGAGGCAGGTTGGTTAAATTAAATATTAAAACATCCTTTGGTGCCGTTTTGTTGTTTCCACATAAAAGCTTGAGACCAAACTGACAAAAATGTAAAAAATGAACAAAATGAACAAAATTAGTTCTCCCCTTAAATCCTGATAAAAAAAGATAATAATCTAAAGAGTTTATGTGAGATCCAGCTTCACAAAAACATCCATGGTTGTTACTAATCTGTTAATATTTGTTCCAGTGCAAATTGATCTTTATTTATGGCACAAATCAAGTCACATGACCCGAGTCACATGACCCGAGTCACATGACCCGAGTCACATGACCCGAGTCACATGACCCGAGTCACATGACCCGAGTCACATGACCCGAGTCACATGACCCGAGTCACATGACCTGTGTAGAGCGATGTGTCTCTGTCAGACACTCACAGGCTGATGATTTAGCCAGGTCCTGGTCTAGTCCTGGTCTAGTCCTGGTCTAGTCCTGGTCTAGTCCTGGTCTAGTCCAGGTCTAGTCCAGGTCTAGTCCAGGTCTAGTCCAGGTCTAGTCCAGGTCTAGTCCAGGTCTAGTCCAGGTCTAGTCCAGGTCTAGTCCAGGTCTAGTCCAGGTTTAGTCCAGGTTTGGTCCTGGTTTGGTCCTGGTTTGGTCCTGGTTTAGACCTGGTTTGGTCCTGGTTTAGACCTGGTTTAGACCTGGTTTAGACCTGGTTTAGACCTGGTTTAGACCTGGTCTAGTCCTGGTCTAGTCCTGGTCTAGTCCAGATTTAGTCTCAGTTCTGTGTCATATTCACAGTGACTCTTTCCTGTAGCTGTGGGTCACTCACCATCTTCACACCGCAGTGATTTAGACGAGTGTGTGTGTATATTCTTTATTTGTGTGTGTATATATGTGTGTGTACATGTGTGTATATATGTGTGTGTATATTTTTGATGTGTATATTCTCTGTGCGTGTGTGTATATGTGTGGTTATATTCTCTCTGTGTGTGTGTGTTCTCTCTGTGCGTGTGTGTATATATGTGTGTGTATATGTTTTATGTGTGTGTATTCTCTCTGTGTGTGTATTCTCTCTGTGTGTATATTCTCTCTGTGTGTATATTCTCTCTGTGCGTGTGTGTATATATGTGCGTGTACATGTGTGTATATATGTGTGTATATGTTTTATGTGTGTGTGTTCTCTGTGTGTGTTCTCTGTGTGTGTGTATATATGTGCGTGTATATTTTTTCTGTGTGTATATTCTCTCTGTGCGTGTGTGTGTATATGTTTTATGTGTGTGTGTTCTCTCTGTGTGCGTGTATATATGTGTGTATATATGTTTTATGTGTGTGTTCTCTGTGTGTATATTCTCTGTGTGTATATTCTCTCTGTGTGTATATTCTCTCTGTGTGTATATTCTCTGTGTGTGTGTGTGTATATGTGTGGTTATATTCTCTCTGTGTGGATTCATACACTGCCGTTTTCTGCACCTGTCTCCAGTGTGTTTCCATGTCACATCGAGGGTCACGGCGAGATATGAAATATTTATCCAATCAGAGCGCCTCGTCTCCTCGGGCCACACATTAGTCATAACGCTGCATTAGCCGCTCGTACGACACGTCGCTAAACGTGTGTGACTCCCCCTGTGACCGACACCACGAACACGAGCATCACACTCACAGGACTCATGCAAATCACCAGGATGTAACATGAAGTAATGTGAAGTAACGTGAAGTAATGTGAAGTAATATGTGCAGTAATATGTGGAGTAATATGAAGTAAAATGTGCAGTAATATGAAGTAATATGAAGTAACATGAAGTAATATGAAGTAACATGAAGTAATATGAAGTCATGTGAAGTAATGTGAAGTAATGTGAAGTAATGTGAAGTAATATGTGGAGTAATATGTGGAGTAATATGAAGCAATATGTGGGGTAATATGAAGTAATATGAAGTAACATGAAGTAACGTGAAGTAATATGTGGAGTAATATGAAGTAATATGAAGTAATATGAAGTAATATGTGGAGTAATGTGTGGAGTAATGTGTGGAGTAATATGTGGAGTAATGTGTGGAGTAACGTGCAGTAATAGAAAGTGTTCTGACACAAGAATACTTTGAATACTTTTACACAGTCACATTTAAATCCACTCTGTCCATGAGGAGGAGACAGGGGGAGAGGAGGAGAGAGAGAAGAGAGAGAGGAGGAGAGGAGAAGAGAGAGAGGACGAGAGGAGGAGAGAGGAAGAGAGAGGACGAGAGAGAGGGGGAGCGGTAGAGAGAGAAGAGACAGAGAAATGAAGAGAGAGGAGAGAGAGGAAGATAGAGAAAAGAGAGGGAGGGAGACAGAGAGAGAGAGAAGAGACAAAAAGAGAAGAGACAAAGAGAGAGGGAGAGAGGAAGAGAGAGAGAGAAAGAGAAGAGAAAGAAGAGAGGGAGCGGGAGAGGGAAAAGAGAGAGGAGAGACAAAGAGAGAGGGGAAGAAAGAGGGAGAAAGAGGAGAAAAGAGAGAGGAAGAGAAGAGAGAGAGGGAGAAGAGAGAGAGAGAGAAGAGCGAGAGAGAGAAAGAGAGGAAAAAGAGAAGAGAGAGAGAGAGGAAGAGAGAGGAGAGAGAAGAGACAGAGAGATGAAGAGAGAGGGAGAGAGAGAAGAGAGGGAGAGACAGGGAGGGAGAAAGAGACAGAAAAGAAAATGGCGAGAGTGAGAGAGGGTGAGGACAGTGGGCGTGTCACAGGGGGCGTGTCACAGGTGGAGATGAAAACAAGGATTTATCGACAAAATGGCGTCTTGAAAATAGTGGATTAAAGATTAAACTCAAACATGAATCTCTCCAAATAAAACTTCAGAGGAAAATGAGAAGAAACGACTCGAACCTGGAGAAAAGTCTGAACAGAAGTTTAATAGTTTCGTTTCTAAAATAACCGTTTTGTTTTGCTAACTCCGCTGTAACGCTCTGTGTCGTTCTCCAGCAGCTGATCCAACAAAAACCCTGTTGTTTTCTAATTCTGTGTTTTTTATGATCTTTTATTAACTTTCCCTCCCTCGTTTCTCTCCGTCCCTCTCTCTTTTTCTTCTTTCTCAATAGTCGATGTTGATGTATTGCCAATATCGCCGGGTCCCTGGTGCCGTGTTTCCGAGCGCCGCCGTTATTGGAGGAGATTGGCCTAATAATAATGATGTTTATTACAGATATTTATTATCGGCGCCGCCACATAAACTCCGACTCTAGGTGGAGCTATTTCATTTAGCCGCGAACGTGAGACGATTATTGTCGGGGGAGATAGCGGCGGGTTATCGGGGGCGGCCGGCGCGGGCAGTAAACAGTCCGGAGTTTAGAGAGAACCAGAGTCCAGGGTCTATCAGCCCGACACCGACCCGATATCGAGGCCCACGAGGCGGGAGAGGGCGCCGCCGAGAGGGGGTCAAGTGTGGAGCTACAGGCTGAAAGAGGAGAGAGCAGCGACAAACAGACAAACAAGTAAACACACAAACATGGAGGAGGAGGAAGAGGAGGAGGAAGAGGAGGAGGTGTGGAGAGGAGGAGGAGGAGGAGGGAGGGAGGGAGGGAAAGAGAGAGGGAAAGGAGACAGGGTGAGAGAAGTAAGCAGGGACATGTGCAACAAACAAACATGGAGGAGGTGTGGAGAGGAGGACGAGGAGGGAGGGAGAGAGGAAGAGGAGGTGTGGAAGAGGAGGAGGTGTGGAAGAGGAGGAGGTGTGGAAGAGGAGGAGGTGTGGAGAGGAGGAGGAGGAAGAGGAGGAAGTGTTGAGAGGAGAAAGAGAAGGAGGAGGGAGGGAGAAAGGAAGAGGAGGAAGTGTGGAGAGGAGGAGGGAGGGAGAGAGGAAGAGGAGGAGGAATCGAGAGAGGAAGAGAAGGAAGTGTGGAGAGGAGGAAGAGGAGGAGGAGGAGGGAGGGAGAGGAGGAAGAGGAGGAAGGGAGAGAGGAAGATAAGGAAGTGTGGAGAGGAGGAAGAGGAGGAGGAGGGAGGGAGAGAAGAAGAGGAGGAAGTGTGGAGAGGAGGAGGGAGGGAGAGAGGAAGAGAAGGAAGGGTGAGAGAAGTGTGAACGACATGAGCCTGTGTGAGAGTGATTTGGTCACAGTGAAAGAGAGAGAGAGAGAGAGAGAGAGAGAGAGAGAGAGAGAGAGAGAGAGAGAGAGAGAGGAAGAGAGCGTGGGAGGAAGGGAGAAAAGGGGGAAAAAGAGAGAGAAGAGACAGAGGCAGAGAGAGGAAGAGAGAGAGTGAGGGAAAGACGGAAGGAGAGAGGGAGAGGACCACAGGGAGAGAAAGAGGGAGGGAGAGGGAGAGAAGGATGGATGGAGGGAGGGACGGAGGGAGGGATGGAGAGAAAGAGAGGGAGAGAGAGATGAGGGAAAGATGAAGGGAAGGAGAGGCAGAGAAGGACAGAGAGAGAGAGGGAGAGAGAGAAAGAGAGGAAGAGAGAGGAAAGGGAAAGAGAGAGATGACCAGAGGGGTCAGAGAGAAAGAGGGAGGAAGAGAGAGAAGAAGAGAGGAAAACAGGGGTAGAGAGATAGAGGAAGAGAGAGAGGGTGAGAGGGGGAATAGAGAGAAGAGTGAGTGAAGAGAGAGAGAGCAAGAGGAAGCGAGAGAAAGAAAGACAGAAACAAAAAAGGGGGAGAGAAAGAGAGAGTCAGGAGACATGACAAAGGAGAGAAAAGAGAACGACATGAGGCTTAATGAAAGAGAGAGAAAGAGAGAAAATGGAAAAGAGGGAGGACAGAAGGATGTTTTCTTTTCTTTTTTGTGTTTTGTTTCTTTTTTTTTCTTGACCTCTGACCTCGTTTAAACTCGACGATGTTGTAAGTATAAATATATAAATATACAAATATATAAATATATCAATATACAAATATATAAATATACAAATATGTAAATATACAACTAGGTTTGTTCAGTACTGAAGAAATAAATACCTAAACTGTGAAGAAAAACTACAGATACTACTACAAATACTACTACAGATACTACTACAGATACTGCTACAAATACTACAACAAATACTACTACAGATACTACTACAGATACTGCTACAAATACTACAACAAATACTACTACAGATACTGCTACAAATACTACAACAGATACTACTACAAATACTACAACAGATACTACTACAAATACTACAACAGATACTACTACAAATACTAGTACAGATACTGCTACAAATACTACAACAAATACTACTACAGATACTACTAAAAATACTACTACAGATACTGCTACAAATACTACAACAAATACTACTACAGATACTACTAAAAATACTACTACAGATACTACTACAAATACTACTACAGATACTGCTACAAATACTACAACAAATACTACTAAAAATACTACTACAGATACTGCTACAAATACTACAACAAATACTACAGATACTACTAAAAATACTACTACAGATACTACTACAAATACTACAACAGATACTACTACAGATACTACTAAAAATACTACTACAGATACTGCTACAAATACTACAACAAATACTACTACAGATACTACTAAAAATACTACTACAGATACTACTACAAATACTAGTACAGATACTGCTACAAATACTACAACAAATACTACTAAAAATACTACTACAGATACTGCTACAAATACTACAACAAATACTACAGATACTACTAAAAATACTACTACAGATACTACTACAAATACTACAACAGATACTACTACAAATACTACTACAGATACTACTACAAATACTACTACAGATACTACTAAAAATACTACAACAAATACTACTACAGATACTACTACAAATACTAGTACAGATACTACTACAAATACTACTACAGATACTACTAAAAATACTACAACAAATACTACTACAGATACTACTAAAAATACTACTACAGATACTACTAAAAATACTACAACAGATACTACTACAAATACTAGTACAGATACTACTACAAATACTAGTACAGATACTACTACAAATACTAGTACAGATACTACTACAAATACTACTACAGATACTACTAAAAATACTACAACAAATACTACTACAGATACTACTAAAAATACTACAACAAATACTACTATAGATACTACTACAACAAATACTACTCCAGATACTACTACAGATACTACTACAGATACTACTACAAATACTACTACAGATACTACTACAAATACTACTCCAGATACTCCTCTCGCTCACAGACTGAAGTACTGTCAGATGTGAAACTTTCTGTGATGATTCTCACGTCTAAAATATTTGAGTTTAATGTTTTTATCACGATTTTGATTAAAGTTTTTCTGGACGTGAAGAATTAAAACTTTAACAGAATGTTCTGGAGGAGCCACTGACATTTGGGGGCCCGGGGCAACAAGCCTCACGTGGGCCCCTAATGCAAATTAACAGGAAGATGGTCCAAGTCTGGGCCCCCTAAGACCCTGGGGCCCCGACCACAGACCCCTTGGCCCCCCTCCCTGTCGACACCCCTGTGGATGAGTGTTTTTTCTGCTCGTTTATTTGAGTTTGTTCTAAATATAAGATAAAAATGACCTTGACCTTTAACCTCGAGCCTCTAAAGTCAAACGTCTGAGACAAGATGGACGCCGCCCTTCAAAATAAAAGCCTCAGCTGCAAAACTTTAAACTTTTATATTTGTTTTTACTCAAATCAAAAGTAAAAATATCAAGTACGAGCCAAACGAGCGAATTCTTAAGATTAATCCAACTGACAGAGAGAAAGAGAGAAAGAAAGAGAGAAAGAAAGAAAGAGGAAGAGAGGAAGAGAAAGAGGGAGGGGAGGGAAAGAGAGGGAGAGAGAAAGAGGGAGCTAGAAGACCAGAGGGAGAGACAGAGGGAGGGAAAAAGAGAAAGAGGGATAGAGGGAAACAAGAAGGGAGTGAGAGAGGGAGAAGACCAGAGGGGGAGAGAGGGAGGGAAAGAGAAGGAGAGACAGAGGGAAAGAGGGAGGGAGAGAAAGAGAGGGAGCTAGAAGACCAGAGGGAGAGACAGAGGGAGGGAAAAAGAGAAAAAGAGGGATAGAGGGAAACAAGAGGGAGGGAGAGAAAGAGAAGGAGGGAGAAGGCCAGAGAGAGAGAAAGAGAGGGAAAGAAGGAAAGAGAGGGAGAGGACCTGAGGGAGAGAAAGAGGGAGGGAGAGAAGGTCCAGTCCAGTATGAGAGGGAGAGAAAGAGAGGAAGATGACCAGAGAGAGAGAGAGGACTGGACAATCTGCCCCCCCCCCCTCACACATTGAGCATAATAACCCCCCAGGCCTCATCTACACCCCCCCTCTCTCTCCTCCTCTCCTCTCCTCCTCCCTCTCTCCCTCTCTCCGTGGCCTGGGCCCCAGACGGTAATCCAGCCGAGCGCTCCTCATCCTTTCATGTATCGATTTCCTCTCCTGCTCCGCGGTTACATGTCGCACCCACGTCATTGGCTACTACTGCCCCCCCCAACCAACGCACCCCCCCACGCCTCCTCACGCCCTCCCCACACCTCCCCACACCTCCCCCCCTCCTCCCCCCACACCTCCCCCCCACACCTCCCCCGTCTCATATGAACCACCAACAACAGTGAGTCCTGCACTGCAAAACAAAGGAAGGTGGACATGTGTCCAACCTGGTATGAATGGGCTCATTTTGGCTCATTTTGATTCATTTTGGCTCAATTTGATTCATTTTGGCTCATTTTTTATTCATTTTGATTCATTTTGGCTCATTGCTTAAAAATTTGCTTGAAAAAAGTTTCAGATGCATACAATTTTTCTTTCTTGCTAAAAAATGTTTAGGATCTTCTCAAAAACTACGTCAGAAATTGCAAAAATAAAAAAAATGTGAAATGATATGTGCAAAAATTACAAAAAAAAAAAAAAAAAAGAAAGAAAAGAAAATTGAGATATATTCAAACATTTCTGAAAATAAAATGTTTCAGATGTATTCAAAAATTGCAACAAAAAAAAAAAAAAAATCAAATGTATTCAGCTTTCTATAAATGACTTTCTGTTTGATTCAATTTGTAAAATATGCATATTTATAAAGCCAATGTATTATATATATATATATATATATATATATATATATATATATATATATATATATATATATATATATAAAATTACAAAAAATAAAATAGTAATAAAACATCATAACCTAGTGTAAGATATTTGCTTGAATTAAACTGAATTACACAAGTAAAAATACAAAAAATAATGAATCTAACTCTGTGAAGTCAAACAGATCCAAACGAGGCTGAACTGGGACGACTGGAGTGGGTTTTTTTTTTTTTGTTTTTTGCAGTGTATGGTCGGGGAGGGCGGAGCCAAGGCCGAGTCGCCCCAGAGACGAAAAAAACCTATAGATAAAGCAATGCAGTATTTCAGCAAAGCAACCAGCATTTTACAGGCTCTGAAACAAACAGAGAAGAGGGAGAGGAGGAGAGAGAGAGGAGAGGAGGAGGAGAGAGAAGGAGAGGGGAGAGGAGGAGGAGAGGACGGGGGGGAGGGGACAGGGGGAGGAGGAGGGGACAGGGGGGAGGGGGGAGTCTCCCTGGGGGGTTGGATCTTGTTGAAATGATCCGAGTGCGACACGCTGAAGATTTATTTCAAATTTGTCTTTGACAGAGAAATGTACGAGCTCACAAGGCCCTCGCCGAGGCCCGCCTCCAACCGCAGCGCCCTCGCAGAGGCCCGCCTCCAACCGCAGCGCCCTCGCCAAGGCCCGCCCCCAACCGCAGCGCGCCCTCGCCAAGGCCCGCCTCCAACCGCAGCGCCCTCGCCAAGGCCCACCTCCAACCGCAGCGCCCTCGCCAAGGCCCGCGCCCCCAACCGCAGCGCCCTCGCCAAGGCCCACCTCCAACAGGTACACCCTGGCCAAGGCCCGCCTTCAACCACAGCACCCTCACCAAGGCCCGCCTCCAACAGGTACACCCTCGCCAAGGCCCGCCTCCAACAGGTACACCCTGGCCAAGGCCCGCCTTCAACCACAGCACCCTCGCCAAGGCCCGCCTCCAACCGCAGCGCCCTCGCCCAGCCCGCCCCCAACCGCAGCGCCCTCGCCAGGCTCGACTGTAACCACAGGCCCGCCTCCAACCACAGGCCTGCCTCCGACCGCAGCGCCCTCACCAAGGCCCGCCTCCAACAGGTACACCCTCGCCAAGGCCCGCCTCCAACCACAGCGCCCTCGCCAAAGCCCGACTGTAACCACAGGCCCGCCTCCAACCACAGCGCCCTCGCCAAGGCCCGCTGTCAACCGCAGAGCCCTCACCAAGGCCCGCCCCCAACTGCTGCGCGCTCGCCAAGGCCCGCCTCTAACCACAGGCCCGCCTCCGACTGCAGCACCCTCGCCAAGGCCCACCTCCTGAAATCTCCCTGTAATGTGAAGGACGTGTGCAGAGGCGCAACTGTAAATTAAACGTTTTCTGACAGCGGCGTCGAAATTACGATTCCCTTTTGGCAAATAAAAATCGTCATATTTTATAAAGTACTTTTCCACCTTCACGGCTCTTTACATCAGAGACACAGACACTGGGGGGAGGCGGCTTAAGTGTCTTGCCCAACGACAGCATTATGGAGGCTGGGATCACACCGTCGACTTGTGTGAGAGTTTGTGACGCCTCGACACATGAGGTTTATGTCGGGACTGGAACCATCAACCTTCAGATCCAAAAAGTTTCAGATGTATTCAAAAATTGCTAAAAGAAAAAAAAAAGATTAAAAATTAAAAAAAAGTTTCAGATGTAATAAAAAAAAAAAAAAATAAATAAAAATAAATCACATGTATTCAAAATGATTTCAAATTACTTAAAATTTTTTTCAGATGTATTAAAAAAAAAAAAAATCCCAGATGTATTCAAAAATTGAAAAATTGCTTAAAAAAAAAAAAAAAGGTTTCATGTATGAAAAAATTGCTAAAAAATGTGTAAAATATGCATATTTTACAAAACTAATGAGACCAAATTTAAAGACAAACGTTAAACTCAGAATGCTGCAAATTTAAAACCCACTGCAACATCGAAAGGAACTGAGCATAAAGCCGCGGAGTCAAACCCACAACCTTCTCACAGTGAGGCGACCTCTGAGCCACTGCACCACTGAGGGGGGGCGTTACATTTGACTCCGGATCACATCAGGAGGCGAAGTGACACGACACAGACACAACAATGAAGAGAGCTCCTGGGGACTGAACCAGCGAGCCTGTGGTTTAGTGGTGACTGCTTAACATATTCATCTGTGGTTAAAAAAAAGTCCTGTCAGTGCTGAACGTTAAAAATATAGAAACCAGGAGATTAAAACACAGGAAATATTCAGGAAAGGTTCATTTCTGTCCCGAGAATGTGGCTTTTTTAGTATCGATACCTGCGGAAAATGAGTTTTTAGTTTCGATATTAGTTTTAGTATCGATCAGTGTTTGATTTTTGATACTTTTGCTCAGACTCATGCTCTAAATTTTAATAAATAAATTTTTAAAAAGACCTGGTGTAAAGTCCTTTATGTCGGTTCGACTCTGTTTGATCACACGGAGCAGCTTCAGTGTAGATGAAGAACGAGCCAATGGAAGGAGAGCAGGGGTCAAGGGGAGGACGGGGTGTGTGTGTGTGTGTGTGTGTGTGTGTGTGTGTGTGTGTGTGTGTGTGTGTGAGCATTGCGGGACGGGGCCAAGGGCGTTGTGTAAGGATCATAAGTGAATACATGAGCTTACACAGGGACATGTCCACACTCCACGAGCTGCTGAGTCTGCAGAGCTGTGAGGGACGGACCTGGAGCTGTGAGGGACGGACCTGGAGCTGTGAGGGACGGACCTGGAGCTGTGAGGGACGGACCTGGAGCTGTGAGGGACGGACCTGGAGCTGTGAGGGACGGACCTGGAGCTGTGAGGGACGGACCTGGAGCTGTGAGGGACGGACCTGGAGTAATCTGTGAGGGACGGACCTGGAGCTGTGAGGGACAGACCTGGAGCTGTGAGGGATGGACCTGGAGTAATCTGTGAGGGACGGACCTGGAGCTGTGAGGGACGGACCTGGAGCTGTGAGGGACGGACCTGGAGCAATCTGTGAGGGACGGACCTGGAGATGTGAGGGACGGACCTGGAGATGTGACGGACAGACCTGGAGATAAGAGGGACGGACCTGGAGCTGTGAGGACGGACCTGGAGCTGTGAGGGACGGACCTGGAGCTGTGAGGGACGGACCTGGAGCTGTGAGGGACGGACTGGAGCTGTGAGGGACGGACCTGGAGCTGTGAGGGACGGACCTGGAGCAATCTGTGAGGGACGGACCTGGAGCTGCTGAGAGTTAAAGGTGCACCGTGGAACTTTTCGGTTGGAGACTATGTGCAGCCTGGTCGTCTCCATGGAGATGTTATTTGTTTGCTTATATGTTTCACTGTGCGGCATTAAACAGATCTATCTGGGCCAAGTTACAGGTCTGATCTATGGAGAGGCGAATCCTCCATTTTTTTTTTTTTTTATAGAGCGCATTTAAATACAACTTCAGCTGCTCCAAAAGCTTCACACAAAAGTAAAAAAAAATAAAAAAAAGATGTGAATTTTGAGTCAAAAAACTGCCGCGCTGCTTTGGAATCCTTAAGCAGCCCCTGAGCCGCAGACACAGCGCCCCCTGTCTGAATAACTCGACATATACAAAGATAAAATGGCAGATCTATTGCAGTATTACAGGCCTGACACAAGTGTGATTCAATAAACAGCATTGGTCGACACGAAGACACCGCCGCCACCGCCGCCGCCACAGATCAGACAGATGAGACGCCGCTCCAGAGACCGCCACCATTTCAACCGCCCGCTCCCAACATTTATTTCACTTTACCTTTTGTTTTATGAGATCTCTCCTCCCTGATGCCTCCCCCTCGGGCAAGAGCTGCACACGCTCAAACACACGCTCAAACACACGCCAAAACACACGCTAACACACGCTCAAACACACGCCAAAACACACGCTAACAAACGCTAAAACACACTCGCACACGCCCAAACACGCTCGCACTCAACGCAGGCCGAGGGGGAGCCATTTCCAGACACATTCATACGTTTAAATAGAGTTAAAGTGCACTGCGGAACTTTTTTTGTGGAGCGTCCGTCGCCTGCTCGTCTCTTAAACGTGTTAAATGTGTCTAGCGCCGAGTTACGAGTCAGATCTGTGGAGAGGGCAACCCGCTCTCACAAAGAATGTGTGATTTTAAAGGTGCACTGTGGGGCTTTTCTGGTGTCGTTTCCATGGAGATGTCATTGCTTTGCTTATGTTTCACAGTAGATGTATCTCCGCTACCAGGTCGAGTTACGGGTCAGATCTGTGGAGAGGCGAATCCACTGTAGCACTGTAAGAATGTCTGATTTTAAAGATGCGATGTGGAACTTTTCTGCCACCTGCTTGTTTCTATGGAGATGTTATTGCTTTGCTCATGTTTCACAGTATGGCATTAGAAGTATCTCCAAGCAAGTGTCACTTCTGGGACAAGTTACGGGTCAGATCTGTGGAGAGGCGAGTCCACTGTAGCACTTTTCTGCCACCTGCTTGTCTCCACGGCGACGGTATTCCTTTGTATGGCATTAAACATAATCTTTTAGCATCTATTCAACTACATGTGCTTCATTACTGCATAGAAAAACACTCATTCTTACAGTAACCGGGCTCTCCTCTCCACAGATCTGACTTATACCCCGGCTGCTCGGTGTCTCAGATGTTTCACACTGTGGTATATCTCCATGGAGAAGAGCGGGCGGCGGCTTTAAAGGTGTTTCTGAGCCGTAAACACGCCCGCAAGAGCCGAGTGTAACGCCGTATGACATCTCCATGGCGACGAGCAGCCTCCACAAAGGTTCCGCAGTGTCTCTTTAAGCGCGTCTACATGTGTGTATGCATTATGTGACAGTGAACCAGGGCCCGGCGTATCAGCAGAACAAACACGGAGCCATCAGCCGCAGGCAAACAGCCGCGGCCCAGGACATGCATTTTAACGAGAGCGGCTCGTCGGATAAACACTCACAGGCTTCCGTAGATTATGTTTTATCTGAGATTCTCCGACAACAGCCCAAAGAGTCAACACCAGCGATATGTTAAAGGCAAAAGAGCCTGAGTTTTACACAAATATCACCAGCTCATATCACAAACTGCTCCTCTGTGCAGCGCCACACTCAGGTTTTTTAAGGAACATCGACAGATACTGAGAAAAATGAAAATCTGCCTGAGATTCTGGGATCGAGGTGATAAAAAGGAGATTTATTTTGGAAACTCCTCAGAAATGTGCAAAGGAAAAGTGTTTGGTTTAAGAGGATAAGTTTTATTTTTATTTTTTAATGAGTCTTAGTTTATATAAGTTCTATGTTACATAAAAACTGATCTTAGAGACATGTATTTATTTATTTATTTACAAAAAGACATGAAGTGCATCAAGCTCTCAGACCATGGTACATGTTTGTTTACTTATTTATATATTTTTTTTTATCATTTTATGTAATGTATTATAATTTATTTATATATATATTTTTTTTTTATTTTGTGATGTAATTTAATGTATTTATTTATATACTTATTTATGTGTTAAATTTATTGTATGTATGTATTTTATGTTAATTGTTTTATGTAATTTATTCATTTATTTGCTTTATTTATTATTTAATTATAATTTTATTTTTTTATGTTATTTATATATTTATTTATATACTTATTTATTTGCTTGTTTATTTTTTATTAAAATTTTATCTAATTAAATGAATTTGTGTTTATTTTATTTTATTTTTAAGTAATTTAATGTATGTATTTAATTATTTATATATATACTTTTTGTGTTTATGAGTTTATTTATTTATGCATTTTTTAAATTGTTTTTATGTCATTTATTTATTTGCTTGTTTATTTAATATTAATTTTTAAAGTAATTTAACATAATTATATATTTATTCATATATTTATCCAAGTGTCTATGTGTGCATGTATTTATTTATTTATTTATTTTACGTTATTTATTTATATACTTATTGAGGTTGTAGTTTGCTCCAGTTCTGTGACGTAACAGCAGCAAATTGGTAACAAACTGGTAAAAGCATCAGTTTATCAGAGCTTATTTTTATTATAATGAGTCTTAATGAAGTGATGATTTTCAAAACGACGATAATAAACAACAGACATTTAGATTTTGAGGATTTTCAGGTGTTTTTTGGATCATTTTAATCGTTTAAGTCGAGTTAAAGACGAGCTGCTGTGATAAATCCACACTCCTCATGTTCTAACGCTGCTCCCTCATCAAACACACGACTCCAGAGCTTTTCTGAGTCATGTTTGTTTCTTTTCAAACTAAGAAAAGGCAACACACGGAGATCCAAATGTTTCACTCCCTCTTTAAAGTTCCCATAATGCACTGCTCTGATCTGATCTAATGTTTCCCTGTCACAAACTGAGCTGGAGGTGTGTTTTTTTGTTTCATTCTCACACGTTTAACAGCAACAAACCTGCAGATTTAGACTGAGTTCTTCTCTCAAACTGAAAACACTCTGTTCCACCTTGTGATGTCATCGTGTGGTAATACAGGAAGTGCTCCGCTGTGTTTTTAAACTCCATAAACTTCACTCCATTTCGATCATTTCAGGCTCTGGAATATCCACTTATCTCGACTGAGCTAAAGGTAAAAGGAGCTGTTCAAATGGTTGAAAACTACCACTTGATGACATCACAAGGTGGAACAGAGCATTCTGAGCTTTGGAGATGTAGATAATCTAATAATCAAACATGTGTGAGTGAAAAACACAACTCCAGGTCTGTTTTTGAGTCTATAACATGGGTTAACGCTCACGAGAGTCGGTTTTGTGTAATACAGGACGTTTAAAGCAAACGTATAATCAGATTTCTCGTGAGCTGCTGAGTTAAGCTGTATTTTTCTTCAAACATTTCATTACAATACGATTTAAAAGTCAAAACAGGCCGCTCTTAGTCCTGTCATTATCACGACATTCTGCAGGACGTAAAGAAGCGGCGGCGTCACATCAGGCGGAGAAACACTGGACTTTTCCCTCACGCAGAGCAGACAATAGTGCCTCTTGGTGCTCGCCATTTGAAAGCACTTATCTTAAGTGGATCTACAGTGAGAGAAAATTGTAATTGCAACATGGCAACGCTACATATGGTCCATATTGTGCGTCTCGTCGATCGCAGGCGGAGGCAGAAAAGTAACAAATGACTTTAGCCAAAGGTTAGTGCAATTTGGTCAAGTGTGGCAGCTATAAAAAGACGACACGATCCGCCGAGCGTCTGAACGTGAGCCGCCGCTCTTCAGCTCGGGAAAGGTCAAGTATACGGCGACCCGCAGACGCTCGCAGACGCACGAGACGCAGACGCACGACCCGCGGCGCTAAAAGGCTCATTTAGCTGCGTGTATGTGCGCAGACGGGGGTCATGTGATGCGACATTCTGAAGAGATTAGGTTAAAAGTGACATGGAGGACGCTTCAGAGTCGTGTGTTTGAACAGAACTTTTTATATAAATGGATGTAGCTAACGTGCTAGCTGCGGCGTACTAAAGTCTGGCTTCAATTCACTTTACATTGAAAAATTAATGTTTCTCTGAAGCTGCTGCAGTGAGACTCGTCGTTCTCGTCCTAAAAGTTTCATATTCGTATTGTTTTTATATATACACATAAGACAAATGGAAATATTGCAAAAAACATGGATGTAGCTAACGTGCTAGCTGCGGCGTACTAAAGTCTGGCTCCAGTTCACTTTACATTGAAAAATTAATGTTTCTCTGAAGCTGCTGCAGTGAGACTCGTCGTTCTGGTCGTAAAATGCTCATATTTGTGCTGTTTTTATATATATACAGAAGACAAATGGAAATATCATTGCAAAAAACATTAAACAACTCTATGAAACTTATATTTTTACATTTTTTAATTTAAATCCTCCAAGTTTCCACCCTTTACGTCGTCAGAACATATTTATTATTGTCTTTCGTACATGATTCCACGTGTCTCGCTTCAAATCTGATGATCTGATGTTTTCTGTTTGGATAGAAAATGTAGAAAAAAAAAAAAAAAAAAAATTTAAAAAAACACTGTACGAAAGAGTGTGTCCAGATTTTTAACCAGTTTTTGGACAGTTTTAGAACAAGTTTGTAGACCAGTCAATCTGTTTACATCCCAAAACTTGACGTTGCATATAAAAAAAAAACTTTAAAAAACTTTTGTTAGGTGTAATTTAGTCTCAAACTGCTCCTTTCTGTGCTCAGAGAAGAAAAAATATAATAAATTAACAAAACTGAGGGGCTATACGGCCAGAAAACACACAAAACCAACATCATCTCTGTCTGTCGTCTATTTATTGTGATTCCAGGAGGTTGTCGGTGCGATTACGACGCTGCTGTTGTGTCCTTAGGCAAGACACTTAACCCACTGCATGAATGTGTGCGTTCTACGGACGGGACAATAAATAATAATATTATTTATAGTGAAAAAAAGGTCGACAAGTCCAATTCCATATAAAATCATTGGGGGTTTTATATAGAATTGGACTCTCTTCTTTTCACACATTTCAGTTTCTGGTTTAATCACAAACTAAAGCAGAAAAAACAACAAATTTACTCTGGATCTCAGTCCAAATCACTAAATCCACTGAATTCTTCATCCTCGTGTCGCAGATGAACAACTCCACCAGCTCCAGAGGAAGAAGAAGAAGCAGCATTTTTGTTCCGTCTTTCTCAGATGTTTTTTTAAATCACTGTAATGTTAAAATGTTAAATGTTCAGGAGAAGAGACTGGTCCAAGTCCAGAGCCGCGACTGTCACTGTGACAAGAACCAACATGTGACATTATATAACCATCATTTCTGGACTACAAGCCGCTACTTTTTTTCTACACTTTAAGCTGCACTGTACCATACGCTGCAGCCGTTTTTCTTTTTTTGCATTTTCAAGCGTCAGAGACGCCGCAGAGCTGATTTATTTAATAAATATTTATTTAATAAATCCACTAAAGTCACTCTCTCAACCTGGTCTGCAGCGTTCACAAAGACACAGGGAAAACTAAACATCCAAAGGCCCTCGCAGAGACCGCAACGGACGATCTGGAGGCGCGTCCAGATCGTCCAGAGCGTCCACAACGCGAGTCGGAGGCGTTTGTCTCAAATACAAAGGTCCAACGCGACTGTTTCAGAGTCACACTGCAGCATCCAATATTTTGGTAAACTTGGCTGAAGAATTCTGTCCTGTACAGGAGACACGGCACCTCCTTTAGTCAATCAGGACAAAGAACACGCGCCTTCATACACTGTAAAAAAAAGCATGTAAAACTGCACTAGTCCCTCCAAATGAACGTTTGAGCTCATTTTTCATATTACTATGTGGGAAATCTGCGGCTTAAAATCCGGTGCGACTTGTGCAAGAACAAAATTGATTTTCTTTCTAAAATTAAAGCATGCGGATTTAATCAAGTGCGCTCTGTAGACTGGAATTTATGGTAATTGAATCATTTCACATTTAAGTCACATCTGAGAATAAGTCGCCCCCCGACAAACTATGAAAAAAGTGACACTTTTCGTCCAGAAAAATGGTAATTACACTGAACTTTACCATGAAATGTTAAACCTGATCATTTCTATCAGTGATTAGACCTAAGAACACAACATTTTACACAAAGAATTTTAACAATATTCACTTAATCTTCCCCGTTTGTCTTAAATATTCCTGTAGAACGTAGTGATGTTTTGTGAAACAGGGCGGCCTCCTGCACGATCCAGGTTCCGCTGTGGATGTTCTACCTTTGTTTTGCACAAATTCAGTCTGTCCTTTTGAGTAAACCGACGTGTCAGAACTCACTTCATTCTGAGTCATTAAAATCAAACCTCGCTCTCGTTTGCGGCGAGGACGATTGAAACGTTTATCCGGCGTGTGAACATTTTCGCCGAGACCTGAGCTAACTTCCCCGGCAGACACGAGCGGCGGACACGGAGCGAAAAGCCGAGCAGGATTCAGCCAATTAGACCTGGCACCTTCACAGAAACACCAGTGGGCATGTGCGCTCCTCGAGAAAGACCTAACACGGCCGAGTAACACGCTGGCTCTGCTCCATAGGCTCCGCACAAGACAAAACACTCCATTCTATCTCTGACATTTCCAATATCTGTCTATCCCTCATAAAGCGCGCCACGGTCATAAAGGAAGCCATTCTTCACAGATGAACACGTAACGGCGGACAAGCTCCACATCAGGGCGCACACGGGGCCTATCTCTCACTGTTTAAGGCAGAAGAAGAAGAAGAACGCCACAAACATTATCTGCAATATGTTCGGTAAGAAGTGCGTTTCTGTAATAGAGGTAAAACAATAATAATGGGAGATAAGATGGAGATGACGGCGGGAGATAAGGAGACGAGGGAGACGAGGGAGACGAGGGAGACGAGGGAGACGAGGGAGACGAGGAGCAAAGCAGGAAAAACATGTGTGTTCTGCGTCTTGGTTTTTGAGCAGCTCTGGGTGAATTTGAAGTTTGTATCTTGGTCGTTTGATGGAAATTTGATGGACACTTTTAAATCTTCAGTAGCTCCTTTAATTCTTAAGTTAAACTCACCAAATTTTAGCAGTAGATAAACTGAACCTTCCCACATTTTTGGTAATATAAACGGTTATAATTCTTCACTTACACTTGAATTTATCACGATTTAAACTAGAGGAAGTAAAAATGACCTAATGTCTCTTATTTGATCCTGATATCACGTTTGAAAAGGTTTACTGTCTGAGGTTTATTCACAAACACCTTTTCTTTAAGATAGACCCACAGGAAGAAATCAGGACGAGTCAGGTCTGTGGAGATCACATACTGCCCCCTGTCTGTGAAAAACACTTATTATTCCTTTAATGGGGCATCTCTGGTATTAAAATACGGACGGTAACACCGCTGGGTTTGTGAATTTGACTCATGTGACTCAAAGTACCACTGTACAATGAGGGTTCGTTCCTCGGTGCTGGATTTGCTCAGATTAATGTGGGAAGAGTCGTTCTAAATGCTCTGGAAAAATAAAAGAAAAATATTTAGAAACAAAAGAGTTATGAGGTTTTTTCAAGTGTCAGTGACTTTTGGGCCACGCCATATAACTCCATCCTCAGACCCAAGGCAAACTAAGGAAACAAAGAGAACAGTAGGACTAGCCAGGATGCTAATCTACCTATGCAAAGTGGTAAATAATCTGATCAGAATTGAAGAAGCTGCCAAACATCTTCACTCCTACAACTTTTTGTCCAGTTACAGATTTAACTTGTAGTTTTTTACTATGGATCAGATCTGGTCGACTAATGGATTGAACAAACATCTGAGCCAAAGCAAAGCAATAACATCTCCATGGAGACGAGTGATAGATCGCCCACCACAAAGGTTACATAGTCCTTCTTTAATGAGGCAAAAGTTCTTACCTAATACCTCATCGTTTGGGAGGAGTAAATCCATCTAAACTCGTCATTACGACTTGTACAAATATAAATATAATGTAATTTTATCCACGTCCACGTCTGGATGTTCTGACCCTTCGTCCTTTCTCCCGAATCGTGGTTATTTTTGGAAGCTCGCAGGTTGTTTTGTTTTGTGTGTGTCTGGAGATGGATCTTTCATCACCTCGGCGGCTCCCAGCTCCTCCACAGCCCTCAAGTGTCTCCACCGCCACCTTTTTATGGCTCAGACGGACGCCATTTTGGAAGAGTTTGTACCGTCCGAAAGCCGAGGAGCCGCTGAAAACGAAACATCAGTCATTCGGTTCTCGCAGCGACATGTACCTCTCGTTTAGGGATTAGACGAATCTTTGATAATCTGGATTATTTAGCCATTATTTAGCCATTTTAGAAGCAAAGTTGAGTCTTTCCAGCTCAGTATTAGCAAGAAAAGTGAACAAAAACATGACGTGCTTTATATTTTTCTGTTTTTGTAACTTATACTAATATTTCACCATGTTTTTTTAGCTTTCTCCCATGTTATAAAGCTTTTAAATGTCGTCCATGCATGTTTGAGCAATTTAGCGATCTCTCCCGGGCGCTATCTGAACCCCCTTTACTGTTAGCTGTAAGATTCTGTACGAGGCTCCGCCCACAAGCTTACATCACCAATCTCCACACGACAATCCTCCATAAAGATACAAAAACATGACACAAAACTGCACTACGACGTAACAAACCTGATGTGATGTGCAGTAGTTTCATTAGAGGGAACGAAATCCTCCTTTTTCACTGTTTGGTCCTGGAAACAGACCTGGAGTTGTGTTTTGTTTGATTCACATGTTTGAGTAACACTTTATTATTTATTAAAGCTCAAAATGCTGTTCCACCGTGTGATGTCATCAAGTGGTAGTTTTCAACCATCTTAACAGCTCCTTTTACCTTTAGTTCAGTCGAGATAAGTGGCTATAGCAGAGCTAAAATGATTCTAGAAATGACGGTGTATCGAGTTTAAAAACACAGTGGAGCACTTCCTGTATCGCCACACGATGACATCACAAGGTGGAACAGAGTGTTTTCAGTTTGAGAGAAGAACTCAGCCTAAATCTGCAGAAACAAAACACAAGTCCAGGTCTGTTTGTGACGAGGAAACGACATCAGAGCACATCAGAAAACGATTTAAAATGGACCCTTTAAACAGCGTAAAAAGGGCCGTTTAAACAGTGTAAAACAGGCTATTTAAACAGTGCAAAATGGGCCATTATACAGTGTAAAATGGGTCATTTAAATAGTGTAAAATGTGCCGTTCAAATAGTGTAATATGGGCCATTTAAACAGTGTAAAATGGGACGTTTAAACACTGTAAACTGGGCCGTTTAAATAGTGTAAAATGGGCCATTTAAACACTGTAAAATGGGCACTTTAAACACTGTAAAATGGGCCGTTTAAACAGTGTAAAATGGGCCGTTTAAACAGTGTAAAATGGGCCATTTAAATAGTGTAAAATGGGCCCTTTAAACAGTGTAAAATGGGCCATTTAAATAGTGTAAAATGGGCCCTTTAAACAGTGTAAAACGGGCCCTTTAAACAGTGTAAAACGGGCCCTTTAAACAGTGTAAAACGGGCCCTTTAAACAGTGTAAAATGGGCCGTTTAAATAGTGCAATACGGGTCGTTTAAAAACTCTTAAAAACGTCGTTATCTCGTGTGATCCCTGTGCATCAATATCAGATCTTCATGTTAATCTCGACCTTTGACCTCTCTTAATTCACTCCGGCCGAGCGCTCCGAGGTGTATTTACCAGTTGCTCTGGATCTCTCCTGCCTCACCCTGCGCTGCGAGTCTGAGCTGGCGACCGCGCTGGAGATTTAGAGCCGGGATCAATACGAAATTTAAAAATCAATGCACTTAGCGCCGGGAAATCGATGCGGCTAATCGAGATGCCAATCGGCCCAGTCAAAACAATTAAGAGGGAAGAAAAATGTTTAACAACCTCCTGCGTGTTGCTTACATACACGCAGGGGAAAAGGAGGGGTATCGGAATGGGATGGAGTGATAGATGGAGGAGCCGGGGCTGATGGGAGGAGGGGGGAGAGGGAGAGGAGAGCGGCGAGCGACAGAAATGAAGATGGAGAGATGGTGCGAACGGCTAAACGATGACAAACATGGAGGACATCTGAGTGAGGAAGTGGCCCGCTTTTGTGTGAATAATCCAGATGTAGCGGGGCCGGCGGGAGCGTGCGTCGTGTGTTTCTATCTGCGGCGGGTTTGATGTATCGCGCCGCATTAATAGCGTCGTGTCGTGAAGGTTTTGAGAGTTATCGGCGAAGGGAGACGGCGTTTTGTGGCGTTTTGCGAGGGCGATAATGGAGCGAAGATGGTTTAAAAGACGAGTTTGAGGTTCGGGAAGTACCTGCTGCACGAGTCCGTTTGTCAGTACAGCTACGGTTATGCAGAAGGATGGGTTTTCAGAGTGTGGATGTCGCTCCCCGCTCTTCGCCTCGGTGTTCTGATCATCGCTGCAGACGGTGGCTCAGTTGGTAGAGCGTTTGTGCATAGATCTGAAGGTTGGAGGTTCAATTCTACCTCAAAATCTCTCGAAATCTCTTGGCGTAAACATCATCGTTAGAGCAGTTTAGATCCACTGACGCACAGGTTGGTGGTGCGATTCCAGCTCCCACACATGAACGCTGCTGTTGTGTCCTTGGGCAAGACACTTCTTCATCTATTCTCAATTAATACAACTGTTAAAATAGTTTTGCAGGATGTTAAAGAAAAAAAAAATCAAAATGTGAAGCTTAAACGTTCTAATTAACAAGAGATTTCAGCGTCCACCATGTACAGTAACTACGAAGCTGCAAGTAAATGTTCCACAGTAGGGCATTAAACTTATACATCTCCATGGAGACGAGAGTATGAGGAAGAGGAAGAGCGCCATTAGGCCGGGTTAGAGGTCAGATCTGTGCAGAGGCGAGCTTGATTTTAAGCACATTTCTGTTCATTTAAAGGAATACACAACCTCCGTTAGCGAATAACGCAGGATAGTTCAGCCGTTTAATGCCAGACTGTGGAACATTTCAGGCAAAACAATTAGAAATACACTGATATATCTGTCGGCCGATATTTAACGTGTTAATATTTGGAGTTTTTAGCGTATTTGCTGTCAGCGTTAAATCTCCAGCACAGGCCGATTATTTAGTTTTGGTCGATTTGCAGCGTAAAAATAGACCGAAAGTTTTATTTTAACACTTTAATTCAAATAAATAACTGCATAAAATATCAATTTGAGGTGAAAAAAGAGGCGTGGGGTGAGTTTGTAGTAAATTTAAAATACATAATCTGCAGTAAAATCAAAATTGTTCGTACAATCAGCCTAAAAACATCAGCAAAATCTTGGACATGTCGGTTATTCTGGATTCTAAACAATCGGCATCGGCATTAGTCGTAAATAAACCTACATCGTTGATTTGTACAGACAAAACCATCTCTTTAAGACAAACAAGTGCTCGAAAAGTTACACAGCGCCTCTTTAATGACAGCAAAGGAATTCAGCAGTCCAATTTAGTTTAGCAAATCCCCAAACTCTGCCTCCGAGCGAAGAACAAACGACTTTTGGTGGTCTATTTTGTGCTGGGAAGTTCTAAATGAGGCTACGCTGGGTGGTCGCAAACCGGGACAGAAACGCCGTCTTTGTCAACAGTCCACAGCGATTTACTTCATCAAAGCGAAACCCCCGATCCTCCGCTCCGACCCCGGTACAGTAACCAATCCATCCGACCACAGTGAGCAGACATCAAAACAGGACGCCAACCGCCTCCCAAATCAAGCGCATCAAACGGGACAAGAACCGTCATGGCCGACATCCAACGAGAACAAAAAGGCGCCGTTGTTGCTGCGTGTGTGTGCTACGGTAACGGGGCGGGGGGCTAATTTAGGGTCAATCAATAGATCTCCCCTCTCTCTATCTTCTGCCCGCTCACTACGCTAAAATCAATGGGAAAGCCAATAGTTCCCCGCCCCGCAGTGGATTAGTGAACACGCAGCTAATCAGCCAGCGACTGAAACTGACATGGCGGCTATTAACCTATTGATACGGCAGACACATGTTGAACACACACGCCGAGAAAACGGCATTGCAATACAGCGAGGAGAGGGGGCGGGACGGAGGAGAGGGGGCGGGACCCGGGGGCAAAGGGCAGGAGCGAGGGGCAAATACAGGGAAATGATGTCCGGTCGAGTCAGGATAATTACTACATCGAGGAATTATTGAAATATGACGGATGGAGCGAGAAGTGCGGGGGTTAATACTCATCGACCGGACTTTTTCTGAAAATTTTTGGTAATTTTTTGGGGATATGATAAGATAAGGTTGAGATAATACAGGAAATATTGGTTCAACTCCATGAAAAAATATTTAAAGCGTCGATATTCCTCTGTTTTCTGATGTTTTCTAATGTTTTCTTGTCCTGGAGTTGTGTTTTTTTGTTTAATTCACATGTTTAACGCACAAACAAACCTGCAGATTTAGGCTGAGTCCTTCTCTTAGACTGAAAACACTCTGTTCCACCTTGTGATGTCATCATGTGGCAATACAGGAAGTGCTCCACTGTGTTTTTAAAATCCACACACCTTCATTTATAAAACCATTTGGATCATTTCAGCTCTGGAATTGCCACTTATCTCGATTGAACTGAAGGTAAAAGGAGCTGTTAAAATGGTTTAAAACTACCACTTGATGACATCACAAGGTGGAACAGAGCGTTTTGAGCTTTGGAGATGTTACAGACGAATAATAAAGTGTGACTCAAACATGTGTGATCGTTTTTTTAGGAGGAAACCGCATTAAAACGTGGATTAAACCTCACTAGAGTCAGTTTTGTGTGATATAGGAGCGTTAAGTTACAGGTCAGAGCTGTGGAGAGGCGAGCCAGTTCATTTCAAGCAATAAAAACATCTGTGTTGGGAAGTTTTAAAATGAGGAAATGGCGTCTTTGTAAACAGTACAGTTATTTACTTCATTAAAGCCGAGCCCCAAACCTGTGCTCCCGACTCAGATCCGTTTTCTCACAGAAATATTAGTTTAAAATTGGTGTAAAGTGTAAAAAAGTCTGTTCTAAAGCTGCGTTATGAGCCAAAAACCAACAAAAACATGTGAATATGCAGCAGTGTGACGACGGGTTTTCCATCTCGAGTTCTTATTGGAAGATTTACGCGGTTGTTTAAAATTATTTTCATTCACAAAAGTAGAAACAAAATGAAAACGGCGTCTTTCAAAATAAAAGCCTGACACTGATGCATTATGAGGTTTCTTTGGTGATTTTTTTTAATATACTTTGCTAACGCTAATGCTAATTTTGAGGAATAAAATATAAACATACACCACAAACTGAAATAATCTCCCGACAAAACAATCGAATCGTCTTTTCTTTACTTTTCAATTTTAGTTTAAGTAGATTTTTAAATTTATATTTCACGCTTTTAATAAAAGTTAGTATTAGCTTTGAGACACAGCGAGCGAGCTAGCATGGACTAAACCGGGACTAAACCGGGACTTAACCGGGACTAAACCGGGACTAAACCGAGTCTAAACCGGGACTGAACCGAGTCTAAACCGGGACTAAACCGGGACTAAACCGGAAATAAACCGGAAATAAACCGGGACTAAACCGGGTCTAAACGGGGACTAAACGGGGACTAAACGGGGACTAAAGCGGAAATAAACCGGGTCTAAACCGGGACTAAACCGGGTCTAAACCGGGACTGAACCAGGACTAAACCAGCACTAAACCAGGATTAAACCAGGACTAAACCAGGACTAAACTAGGACTAAACCAGGATTAAACCGGGACTAAACTAGGACTAAACCAGGATTAAACCGGGACTAAACTAGGATTAAACCAGGTCTAAACCAGGACTAAACCAGGATTAAACTAGGACTAAACCAGGATTAAACCAGGTCTAAACCAGGATTAAACCGGGACTAAACCAGGACTAAACCAGGATTAAACCAGGTCTAAACCAGGATTAAACCGGGACTAAACTAGGATTAAACCAGGTTTAAACCAAGACTAAACCAGGATTAAACCAGGAATAAACCAGGTCTAAACCAGGACTAAAACAAGACTAAGCCAGTGTAAATACCGTGTTAATATAAAGTCTAAATTTTCATTCTCTGACGTGTTTCATTCTTATTTGTATAAAACCGTCAGAACCTTCAGGTCCAGCTCGGCTTTAATCAAACACAACATTTCCAGAATTAGTCGTGAATCTGTCGTCTGTCTCCTGTTTCTCTGCTCGCCATCACACCCCACGACGCGCCGCTCTCTCCGCCTGACTCCTGGCTGTCGGGGTCAAAGGTCGCACTCCAAATGAGTCTGTGTGGACACCAAATTCACTCTAATTCGGGCCCCCTCAGTCCGCGGCGGCCGGCCTCTTCCATTAGAGCGCCGCGTGAGGACCCCGGACGCTCTCTCCTCCCCTCGGCGAAAAGAGCCCACTTGTCACCGTAATTAATAAGTAGCTGCTTTTACGAACTGCCTTTAAATATAATGTTCGCCGCCGATCAGATCTTTCGTAAATGATTGAAAACGCAGCTGTCAGAAAGCACATTACCGACGACAAATGGCGCGACTTAAAAGAAAAGCATTTTGGAGTTTTTTGGCGTTGCCGTGCCGACACACCTCAGCCTCAGTCTCCTCAGGAAGATAAAATAATATGTACCTGGCTCTTAAGAGGAGCACTACACAAGGATCATTTTTCACAAATAACAGGCTGACTAGCTTTCATCCCTTACTTTTGAAAGGGCCCCTGTTTTTTCCAGATTGCTTCTCCTTCCTCTGCTCGCTCCCTCCTCGTCTTCACCTCCTCCCCCCGCGCTCCTCTGTCATGTTTTACTTTTCATATGTTGGTTTTTGTTCTTCCTCATTTTCCCCAAGTGTAAAACTATGAAGAGGATGAGTGAGGGTTCAAAGGACGCCCGGTGTTTTCACGTTTTTTGGGAGGGGAGAGGTTTTTTTCCCACTATAAACATTCAGTGTTTCCCATTAACAGGAAACTGAAGCCGAGGAAAAGACAGAAAAGAAAATGTGCGAGCTGGACCAAACGTAATGTGTGAAATCACTCGTTAGGGGCTTGAAAGACTGGATGGATTTTATTTTGTTGGTTTACGTAAGACAAAACAAAACATTTTCTTAATTAATTATAACTTGTCTTGATTCATACACAGTGGCCCAAAAGTCACTGACACTTTTAAATCTTCAGTAGCTCCTTTAATTTTTAAGTTAAACTCACCAAATTTTAGCAGAAGATAAACTGAACCTTCCCAGATTTTTGGTAATATAAACGGTTATAATTGTTCACTTACACTTGAACTTATCACGACTTAAACTAGAGGAAGTAAAAATGACCTAATGTCTCTTATTTGATCCTGATGTCACGTTTGAAGTGGTTTATTGTCTGAGGTTTATTCACAAACACCTTTTCTTTAAGATAGACCCACAGGAAGAAATCAGGACGAGTCAGGTCTGTGGAGATCACATACTGCCCCCTGTCTGTGAAAAACACTTATTATTCCTTTAATGGCATTTACTCTCGGGGCATCTCTGGTATTAAAATGTGGACGGTAACACCGCTGGGTTTGTGAATTTGACCCATGTGACTCAAAGTACCACTGCACAATGAGGGTTCGTTCCTCGGTGCTGGATTTGCTCAGATTAATGTGGGAAGAGTCGTTCTAAATGCTCTGAAAAAATAAAAGAAAAATATTTAGAAACAAAAAGAGTTATGAGTTTTTTTAAACTGTCAGTGACTTTTGGGCCACACTGTATTAGACTAAGTTGAATTCTATGTCAGTTATATGCAGTTACATAATTTTTTGGTAGTTTAATTACAGGATCTACATTTGTTTTACAGCATTTCCCCCAATCTCCGAACAGTCAGATAAATATTGAAGCACAGGAAAAGATGAAACTAATATCACAGTTTATTATTCAGCACAGATTAGTTTGAATGACTCAGTGTGGCTGAAAAATGCACCTATAGAACTGTGAATCATGGATGTTTTTGAGTCATTGTACTCGAGTCAGACGGACGTATAATTCGGTCGATATTTGGACAGTTTATCGTATGAACAGGGGCGGCGCCAAGGATTTTCAATCAGGGGCACCATGGGGGGGCCCCAAGTTCTCCGATGTGCACACAAACGGACTTAACATGTTGATTTAGAGCCTAATATGGACGTCTCACCTCAGTACAGATAAATTTAACAATGTAGAACCAGTATCAGTATCAGGAAGTGCATTGATAGCATGCTAGTTGTTCACCGTGATGACAAAACTCGGCTCTGGTCTCGGGAAGTCGTGAAAAGCGCTTAAGATAAGTGAGGAGTATGTTTGGACCACTGCAAACTGTTTAAAATAGTGTTTATGTTTTTATAGACAGTTAAAATCAGGTAGCGTCACTTAAAAAAAAAAAACAAACAGATTAATCAGAAGAAATAATATTTCTACTGCAAAAACTTTATTAAATGTTCAGTATTACGCTGTTTTCTGATCTATTTTGATGTCGTTTCCTCGTCACAAACGGACCTGGAGTTGTGTTTTGTTTAATTCACACACAAATAGTTCTTCTCATGTCTCTGTTCCACCTTGTGATGTCATCAAGTGGTGATACAGGAAGTGCTCCACTGTGTTTTTACACTTCACACACCTTCATTTCTAGAATAATTTAGATGATTTCAGCTCTGGAATTGCCGATCTTTACAGAACTAAAGGTAAAAAAAAAACAAAACGTAGATGTTAGCTTGAAAACTACCACTTCATGACATCACAAGGTGGAACGGAGCATTTTGAGGTTTGGAGATGTCACAGACGAATCATAAAGTGTGACTCAATGAAACAAAACACAACTCCAGGTGTGTTTTTGATGCGATAACAACTTTATAACACGGTTTAAACCTGACGAGAGCCGAGTTTGTGTAACACTGAACCTTTAAACCTTAAATTATTCAAACTCGCTTCACTTTTGCCTCATTCTCGGTAAAAAAAAGCCGCAGTCGGGAGCAGACGATGCAAAACAGACTCTCTCTCACCATTACTGTATCGCAGTGTGACAGTCGGCCAGTGTGACAGCAGCACAGCATAACAAACAGCCTGAAAATCGTATTCGGAGTTTTACAAGTCGTTTGAGCGCATAACTTAACCCCGTGCATGTTTTTCTGAATTACTTATCATCCGTGGATACTGTAGTGTGACGGGCGGACGCAGCCGGCGAGCGCCCGTGCCTCGCCCTATCTCCTCGGCCTTGCTTCCTGACACCCTTTCGCCAATCCTTTTTTCACACATTTAACACAAAGAGAATGGAAGTGAGAGCCGTCCCCGAGAGCGTTTTTTTTTTTTGTATTTCCCCCCCCTGAGTTTCGCCCAAAAGGCCTATCTTTACGGCGGCCGCAGCGTGAGCCCAGACCAGATTCTACATTTCGCCCTATTCCGCACTGGTCCCCCGGTTATAATGGAGATGGAGGGACAGTATTGAAAGGCAGAGAGACGGCGAGGAGACGGGGAGAGAGCGAGACGAGGGGGGTGTGTGAGGTATTGTTGAGATGTCCACGGCGAGGAGTCCGGATGCATTGGTTCCGTATAACGTTCCTATTTCGCTCGGACAAACGGAAAGCGGCTATTCGCAATCCCGATTTCTTGCCTCGGACCCAATATCTGCACCATACAAATGGGAGGATATGGTGGGAATCTGGAATATATGGCTCTTTCTTCTTATCCTGTTCAGACATATTGATGTTTTTGAGCCTCTGCTGAAATGAAGTCTTTCAGGGCCACGACGGCGACAGATTAAGAAAACATATCCTGTTTGGAAGGCGACATGAGGCAGCCTCTTGTTATCTGAATAATATGAGGTGGCGACACATGAAGATACCGCTACTTCTACTACGACCACGACTGCGACGGCTGGTCCTGGTGGCGGTGAATGGAATTACAAGCCAAAGAAAGTAACACAAAAGTCCACAAAGGAAGTGTGAGAGTTACAACAAGCACATAATGGTGTTTGGTTTAGTGTCAGCGAGTCTCACACAGGAAGGAGCCGCAGCCCGGAGCCGGATTAGCTAAAAGTTGGTCCGAAATGAAACTACTGCAGTATCTGTGAAAAGTACACGTCGTATTCATGTGTGTAGTTATAGAGTACTGCATATCTGCGGTAAACGAGAAGTAAAACACTGTTTTCTGGGGTTTTATCGTCATTTCCTTGTCACAAACAGACCTGGAGGTGTGTTTTTTTTATTCGCACATGTTTTTTGTTTTTTTTTCAAATGTCTATTATTTATTATTATTATTTTTTTTTTTTTCCGAAGGTCTTTTATTTATTTATTTATTTTCTTTCAAAGGTCTTTTATTTTTATTTATTTTCTTTCAAAGGTCTTTTATTTTAATTTTTTTCTTTCAAAGGTCTTTTATTTTAATTTTTTTCTTTCAAAGGTCTTTTTTTTCAAAGGTTTTTTTATTTTATTTTTTTTTTCTTTCAAATGTCTATTTGAAAGAATAGACCTTTTTTTATTCTTTTTTTTCTTTCTAAGGTCTTTTTATTAAGCAGTAAACGGTACAATGAAGTGTGCAATACTTATAACTTTTTCCTTTTTTCAAATAACAAATTTAAAAACCCAAACACATAAAACGACAAACTACAGACCAGCTGCAAAAAAAAAAACTAAATAAGACATACAGGTAATAATAAAAATAACTATTCACACATGTTTAACACACAAACCTGCAGATTTAGGCTGGAAACACTTCGTTCCACCTTGTGATGTCATCGTGTGGTGTTTTTAAACCTTCGAATCGTTAAACTAAAGGTCAAAAAGGAGGTAAAACTACCACTTCATGACATCACAAGGTGGAACAGAGCGTTTTGAGGTTTGGAGATGAGAGAATGAGACAAACACAGCTCCAGGTCTGTTTTTATCACACGGTTTAACTCACAAAAGTCAGTTTAAAATGTGTAGCATGTGTTTGATTGCTAACTGATATTTATTAATTAATTATTAATAAAGAGAAAAAAGTTATTGAGTGAATTGGGCTGAGTGTGACTGCGATCAGGAGATTTAGATTTGACTGCTGGAGCTGGTGAAGTAAGTAAGAGACGGGAGGCAGGAATTAAGTTGGGTGCTGGTACCATATATTGGGGTGTGCTAAAATATCGATACACCGATATGTATCGATATTATCCAAATCGATACGGTATCGATTCTTTGTTTCCTAGTATCGATATCGATATTCCCCCCAGACGTTACTCTTTACGGGTGAAGAGAAGCGAGAAGCAAGAGAAACGAAAATGTCAGAAAAAATGTTTCAACCACCGTCCTCCCTCTAGTTAGAAACATGCATTAATCAAAAAGCACTTCATTGTGTTTAATCTTCAATAAATGCAAAATAAATGCACTATTTAATGGTTTTTTTTTGTTTTTTTTGGGGAAAATTGGGTTGACCATTTAAGTAAGGTTGAAGGCCTTTATTTTTTTCTGAATCGTATCGTATCGATTTGAAATATATCGTATCGTATCATATCGAAATGGCACTGTATCAAGATACGTATCGTATCGTGGACTGTGTATCGAGGTATGTATCGTATCGCCAGCTTCTTGGTGATACCCAACCCTAACCATATATTATCATGAATTATTTTACAAAATATTTACAGAAACAAAATAGCAAACACAAAATAGTGATATTTACAATCTGCAGATTTGAACCCGTAAGATAGGATTGGTAAGTGCACTTAAAGTTCTAGTTGGTTGAGATGAGTTTGTTGCAACAAAAGGGAAAAAATGAAAAGTAATCCATACAGGTGGCGTCCACGTATTACCAACTTTTCAGTGTTTGAGAGTATGAGTTCTTTGTATAGTTTCCATTCATATTGTCCGGTTGAATAATGTCCCTTGGCTTTGCTTATAGTCAAAAAGTCAGCAACAGATAGAAAGAGTGAGGGGGCAGGCTGTGTCAGCCTCCTACCAGATCCGTAGGGTGATGAAGCTGTAGGTCCGGGTCTTAGCTCGCCATCGTGATCAAGAGCACCTGGCCTGTATTTAAACAAACAGGACTACATCAGTGACTTAAAATAAAAATCAATTGCCTAAAGTAATTAACCTTAGCTGGGTGTTCAGTTCCATTGTGTACACAATAATTTACTAATCGAATACAATTAATCAATTAATTGCTTAATTGCAAATAAATATTGTCTGCTATCTGCAGTGTTTATGTCATATTTTTACATAATACATCCACCAAGGTAAACACTTAATGAATGTCCTACATTACAGGCATAAACATTGACTAAACGGTGCTAAATGCTCTAAAAAAAAAAAAAATCATTCAATGTGTTTTACAATAAACACGAACAAGGAACCACCGTTAGCCCGCGCATGCTAATGCTAAGCTAGCTAGCTTAGCATCGAATGCTAGCGGCTCACTACATTCATTCAATTGACTCACCAATTCTCAGTGTAACAGCGCATGCCGGTTGCAAACGAACTCCCCACGGACCGAAGGTCAGCTCTACAATGTTAAGATTAGAACTACTTAAGTTGTTGAGCTTAAAACACAGAAAAGAGCGAATAATGGTGAATTGTTTCTTACTGACCTTTCCACATCTGCCTCGGCAGCTTCCCCCACAGCTCTGACCAGGGAGCCGCCGACACAGGTGTGAAAAGACGCGCTGTGATTGGGGGACTCGGGGGTCACGTGGTTAGGGGTGCGGTCACGTAACGTGCCTTACGTGAGAGACGGAGGGCAGAAAAATATAAATGTGACTTTTATATAAATATAAATGATAAAATAAATAATATAAATATAAATTAATATTAAATAAAAATTAATTTTAAACTGGGTTACAAATGTGTCACATGGTTCAGTCAGAGTACTGCTTCTGAATACTCTGAATACTTTTACACGTAAATGCATTTAAATGAAAATATAAAACATAAAAACACAACAAAGGATTAAAAACAGCTTCAGGAGGAGTAAAAACCTCACCACAAGAGCAGAGTCTGGTCTTTTTCTCACTGATTCTGTTCAGTTTGGAGCCTAAACTCTGATGATGTACTTTTATACTTTTATACTTGTACTACTTTGATTTGAGTAAAGTACCTGTACTCTGAATACCACCAAATGAAAGTACCTGCACCAGATTACAGTTAATCGTGAGTATTTTAACTACATGTTCAGTTACTTCCCAAACCTTTTTGAAATACTTTGATTAAACTCAGATATTCGAGGAAACTTTTTTAAACTCGATTTTCAGAGTTTTTTGTTGTTTTGGTTGTTTTTTTTTATCGTAAAGGTTTTGTTGAGTTAATGCTGATTCATTTCATGGTTTCAGTTTTATTATTTGACGTTTGTGACTGTGGTTGTGATCTGGACTGTGTAAAAAAATAAAATAAATTATTTTTGAAAAGAGTTGAAATTGAAAATGATGAAACAATTTTAAAAATAAATTGAAATCAGTGAATTTTATGTTTTAAATCAGTTTTTTATTTCAGATGTTTGAGAGAAATCCATGTTTTTCTGCTGAGTTTGTGTCGGTTCGTGATCGTTCTGCCGCTTTGACCTTTTGACCTCTGCAGACGACGCCATTTTGGTTTTAGAGTTTAAAAATATGAGGCTAAATCACTGTTAAAGTTGAAGTTCTGTCGTGTAAATGTCCGAGGCTCATTTCTGTGGATCGGCCTCGATCTCGATAAAACGTCTGAATCTCGACGTTTCGCTGAAGTAAATAACGACGATAAACGATAAAACTGAAGCCGACACGCACAAAAAAGCAGATTTAAACCACGAAAACGATTTAAGACGAGGCGTAAGAGGCGACGGCTGCTGTGGTTTGGGGCTTTGCAGAAATAAACTGGATTAAATTGGCTTAGTTACGTCTATTTTTCATATAAAACTGTTAAATTTAAGCTATAAATCATTGAGAAATTAGTCCTTCCTTCTGATATTTATGTGTTAAAACATTTGACTGGGAGAATCCTGTTGTATTGTCATGTGTCAAGTGCTCTTAAAATGTTTATCGTGATATTCATCATTTAAAAACACGATTACGAAACAAATCCATTTAAAGTCAAACCTAATATTATCAGGAGCGTCTCACAGAAAAAGCCGCTCGAGAATATGGGAAAAAGAGGAAAAATCAAGGCCAAAACTCGCCTTTTTAACTAAATTATTTCTATTTTTACACTGTCACATTTTAGCAAAGCGCGAGCCGTCGCCTCCAAACCCGAGCGTCTGAATCACAGAGGCCAAATCACACAAAATTGATCACATCCAACAAAATGGCCGCTGTGACTCAAATTGGAGCGCGGCGGCCGAGGACACAGACATGATTGGCAGCGCATTGTGACAACCTGTGTCCCAAAAAAAAAAAAAAAAAAAAAAAAAAAAACCTCCACCATTTTGTCCTGTCGTCTCATCAAACTATTCAGATGTGAGCTCGTGTTTCTCCACTAAACACTCCCAAGTGGTTTGAACGACTCCCACAAAGGCGTCACAATGGAGGAGGAAGACGAATGAGGCGGGAGATGAGGTGTGGGACTATGATTCTGAAGTGAGTAAAAGCTCTGTGCTCAGAACGCTGGTGTTCGGATGCGATAGACGAGGGATCGAGGGGGAGGAGGCGCCGGCGGAACAATTGAAAAGGAGAAAAAAATGTCGTTTTGGAGGAGAGGGGAGAAGAAGAAGAAGAAGAAGAGATTTGGGATTAAGGAGCAAGTGTGGGGTAAAAGTAGGAGGATTAGGGTCTGGTTTAGAGAGGTAGGAGTGATGGAGGAAACAGCAGAGGCGATAGACGCACGGCCCCAGGAAAAAAAAGTGGCTTTTGAGAGGATAA
The DNA here is from genome assembly GCA_019594935.1 of Periophthalmus modestus. Lineage (NCBI taxonomy): Eukaryota > Metazoa > Chordata > Actinopteri > Gobiiformes > Gobiidae > Periophthalmus > Periophthalmus modestus. The sequence continues at coordinate 1,095,927 of JAIEZT010000124.1, forward strand.
AAAGATGTATTTTCGGAGCTTCCTGTGTTGTCCAGAGCAACTTCCCGCTGGTTTCTTCCTCTGCCTGACTCAGTTGGAAGATGGTAGGACTAAGGACGAGGTCTAATACTGCGCACACACACACACACACACACTAAAACACACACTAAAACCACTGCTCTCTGCTGACACCCGCAGGACGCTCAGGGGAAGTGCGGGCCCGGCGCACACGGCCTCAGATATCGGCCGCTGCAGCCATCAGGTTGGAACAATAGCTCCGGGGGGAGATGGATAAGAGGGATGGGTGGTGGTCCTTCACTGGTCAGAGGACAGATAGACGCCGCACAAAAGAACGGACGATACGCTGTAACACGCCGAGGGATGAGGAGGCGCACGCGAGATGAAGAAATGGACAGTAAATGAAACACTGCAGGAAACACACGATACAGCTTAAATATCTGTGAATATATAAACCAACAAAGTGATTTTTCTGTATTCACTAAACAGACATTTTGTATTTAGTCATAAAAATACAAAATTTAACCTTTTTGCCCCAAGAAAAAACACCTCATCCACATCTAGGTTATTTTATTAAACATTTTCTTATTATTAATTCCTTAAAATCCTCATATTCAGCCCTGACTCTCATAAAAATACTGCAGCACTCCTACATATTTTGTATTTCTATATTTCGAGAGGGATTTTTTCTCACAAAATATTAAAAAATGAGCAAAAATCTCTGACGTGACAAGTCCACAGACAAAGCAAACGGCGACACGACAGAACAACGAATGAAGGAGAGAAAGACGAGGAAAAGAAGTGAAAATGTGCACGACACACGGTAAATCCAAGGTGTAGATGTGGATTAAGAGGAGCACGAGTCAAACACACGAGGTTTGTTTAAAACACACGGCTCCTCACGGGTTTGATTCTCTCAGACCTTTTAAAAAACATCATCGTCCTGTCCATCAGGTCGAGACAAAACTGCTGCACAAACGACATTTAAAGAGCAATTTTATTAAACAAAACACGCAAAAAGACGACGGAATAAAACAGCACGAGAGTCTCACTGAGCTCGAGTCAAAACCAGAGAAAATACTCGAGTTAACAAAGACAGAGACATATTTACAGATGTTTAAATCTCACACACAGAAAAAACTGCAGCGAAAAGATGCAACGAAACAGGGAAACGTGTCACAGTATTAACATTTCAAACTATTTCTGCACCACAGTTATTTTAATTTTGACAATTTCAAAAGAAAATAAAAGAATCTTATTTAATGTGACGCTGCAGGTTCAATCAGGTCTGAAGATTATTTCAACTATTGCTCAAAATGTTCCAGTTTTGTCCAGTTTATGTCGTGTTTTTGGGGATTATTTTGGTATCATTTGGTATTATTTGATATAATTTTGGATTATTTTGGATTATTTTGGATTATTTTGGTATCATTTGATATTATTTTGGATTATTTTGGTATCATTTGATATTATTTTGGATTATTTTGAATTATTTTGGATTATTTTGAATTATTTTGGATTATTTTGGTATCATTTGGTATTATTTGATATTATTTTGGATTATTTTGGATTATTTTGGATTATTTGGGATTATTTTGGATTATTTTGGATTATTCTGGTGTTTGCTTCTGTATCAGTCGAATGTGTGTTTGTGTGTTTCATGATTTTAAACGTGTTTTTTCTGTTTTTTATTCTCTTTTTCATCACTGTCTCTCGCTCTGACAAACCACAGACGATTCAAACATTTTTATCACCCTCCTCGTTGGGCTCCGAGCGGCTCCGAGGGGCTCCGAGCGGCTCCCCCGGGCCCCCGAGCGGCTCCGAGGGGCCCGGGCCTGAGCGACGTCCCGGGTCAGAGCAAGCGGACGGGGGGGAGGGGGTCGCTCCTGTGTCCTGCAGGTAAAATGGATGAGGTCGTGTGTGGAAGGGGAGGGGCTTCGGGGTCACGGGGGGGGGGGGGGGGCAGGGGGGACGGGGGGGCGGGGGGTCATCGGGTGGGGAGGTGGTCATTACGCACTGACCGTTAGGGTGACAAACGCGACACAGAGACGAGCGGCTCGGGGGGAAAGAGCCGGACACAAAACGACCACGACACGAAACGATGAAAACGTCAGAGTCAAAAACGAGTCGGTTTGAAGGAGAATCACACAGTTTAGACTCAGTGTGTACTTTTACTTTTACTTGAGTACATTTGAGAGCAGTATCTGTACTTTTACTCCACTATATTTTGAACTGGAAAAGTAAAAGTATTTTTCTTATTGTGAGTGAGCTGCTGAAAAGGCCGAGGTTTATTTAAATATACAAAATAAAAAACTAAACCAGGACTAAACCAGGACTAAACCAGGACTAAACCAGGTCTAAACCAGGACTAAACCAGGACTAAACCAGGACTAAACCAGGTCTAAACCAGGACTAAACCAGGACTAAACCAGGTCTAAACCAGATCTAAACCAGGTCTAAACCAGGACTAAACCAGGTCTAAATCAGGACTAAACCAGGTCTAAATCAGGACTAAACCAGGTCTAAATCAGGACTAAACCAGGTCTAAACCAGGTCTAAACCAGGTCTAAACCAGGACTAAACCAGGACTAAACCAGGACTAAACCAGGTCTAAACCAGGACTAAACCAGGACTAAACCAGGTCTAAACCAGGACTAAACCAGGTCTAAACCAGGACTAAACCAGGACTAAACCAGGTCTAAACCAGGACTAAACCAGGTCTAAACCAGGTCTAAACCAGGTCTAAACCAGGACTAAACCAGGACTAAACCAGGTCTAAACCAGGTCTAAACCAGGTCTAAACCAGGTCTAAACCTGGACTAAACCAGGTCTTCCTTTGAGCTTAAACAGATCAAACACATAAACTCGTTTCAGGTTGATCCTTGTTCCTCATTTGAAGTTTTCTGAAGGAGTTTTCCTTTTTTAGAAGACATAATGTTCAGATTTATATTAAATGTTTAGATAAAAATAATCTCTGTGGCACAAACACAAACAGGATCATTTTAAAAATACTGATCAGATCAATATGATGAACTCGAGTCTTTTTAACATTAGATTCTTAAAGATATTATGAAGTTTTATATCGGCTCATAAACTGCACCAGGCTCCGGGAGATTTACACCAGAGTCTGTGTCTCTGTGTCTCTCTCTGTCTCTCTCTGTCTCTCTGTCTCTCTGTCTCTCTGTGTCTGGTCTCATGTGTCTCTGTATGAAGCTCTCTCGGGGGGACAGAGGACTCTGTCTCTCTGTCTCTGTCTCTGTCTCACTCTGTCTCACTCTGTCTCTGTCTGTCTCACTCTGTCTCACTCTGTCTCACTCTGTCTCACTCTGTCTCACTCTGTCTCACTCTCTCTGTCTCTGTCCGTTGCAGACTGGACACATTTGTTCATCTGTATGAAGCTCACGGGGGGACAGAGGACAGAGGAGGACGGGTCAGAAGCTGAGGTCATGTATTAATTCTCTTCTTCGGTCCCGTCTCGTCCAAACCGGAGCGTCCCATCGCTCCATCAAAACAAAAACCACACGGATGTTTCCAGGTCCACGGCGTGTTTCCTCTCCTCCTGCTCCTCCTGCTGCTCCTGCTCCTCTTCCTCCCAAAATCCAACCCTTCCCCGGCCCCGGTCGTCCCGGCGTGCGCCCCCTCCCCCCACGTGCGGAGGTCAGTCTGGGAGGGTCATCTGTCTGGGATGGGCGTGACCTTTGACCCCGTGTATAGTCCTGATGTATTCTGACCGCAGACGGAGACACGTCCCATAATGGACACGAGGGGCCTGTTTGTCTCTGGTGATTTGGGATCGATTTATCACTTGTCTCGTGTCGTTGAGGTTCCGTCTGAGGGTCTGGACGCCGCTGACAGCCGCTGACCGCAGAGGAGCCGCCATTGACCGCAGGATATTTTCAAATAACTGTTCCCGGCGCCATTTATCAGCTAATCGATACGGAGATGATCAGGGACGGTCATCGATTCTGTTCAATTGATACATGAGCGTGGGAAAAACAGGCTGCGGCCGACGTGGAGGGACGGAGGGACGGAGGGATGGAGGGACGGAGGGACGGAGGGACGAGGGACAGAGGGACAGAGGGACAGAGGGACAGAGGAACGGAGGGACGAAGGAACGGAGGGACGGAGAGACAGAGGGACGGAGGAACGGAGGGACGTAGGGACAGAGGGACAGGACTACTACAGAGGGACAGAGGGACGGAGGGACGGAGGGGCAGAGGGACAGGACTACTACAGAGGGACAGAGGGACGGAGGGACGGAGGGACGGAGGGGCAGAGGGACAGAGGGACAGGACTACTACAGAGGGACAGAGGGACGGGGACAGAGTGACAGAGTTTTACTGTGTGGACACTTTGAGTAACGACAGCTTCAAAATACAACAGTTAGTTTAACATCAGCCTCAGTGTGACATATGTTTGTTGTTGTTCTCGTCGTTGTTGTTTGTTCCAGGCCTCAGACTCCACATGAACCACATGAACCACATGAACCACATGAATCACATGAACCACATGAATCACATGAACCACATGAATCACATGAACCACATGAACCACATGAATCACATGAACCACATGAACCACATGAACCACATGAATCACATGAATCACATGACCCACATGAATCACATGAATCACATGAATCACAGAATCACACATCACATGAATCACATGAATCACATGACCACATGAATCACATGAATCACATGAATCACATGAACCACATGAATCACATGAACCACATGAATCACATGAACCACATGAATCACATGAACCACATGAATCACATGAATCACATGAACCACATGAATCACATGACCACATGAACCACATGAAACCACATGAATCACATGAATCACATGAATCACATTCCACATGAATCACATGAATCCACATGAATCACATGAACCACATGAACCACATGAATCACATGAATCACATGAACCACATGAATCACATGAATCACATGAATCACATGAATCACATGAATCACATGAATCACATGAACCACATGAACCACATGAATCACATGAATCACATGAATCACATGAACCACATGAATCACATGAATCACATGAACCACATGAATCACATGAATCACATGAATGAACCACATGAACCACATGAAATCACATGAACCACATGAACCACATGAACCACATGAATCACATGAATCACATGAACCACATGAATCACATGAATCACATGAACACATGAACCACATGAATCACATGAATCACATGAATCACATCACATGAACCACATGAACACATGAATCACATGAATCACATGAACCACATGAACCACATGAACCACATGAATCACATGAATCACATGAACCACATGAATCACATGAATCACATGAATCACATGAACCACATGAATCACATGAACCACATGAATCACATGAATCACATGAACCACATGAACCACATGAATCACATGAATCACATGAATCACATGAACCACATGAACCACATGAATCACATGAACCACATGAACCACATGAACCACATGAATCACATGAATCACATGAACCACATGAACCACATGAATCACATGAACCACATGAACCACATGAACCACATGAATCACATGAATCACATGAACCACATGAACCACATGAATCACATGAACCACATGAATCACATGAATCACATGAATCACATGAATCACATGAACCACATGAACCACATGAATCACATGAACCACATGAATCACATGAATCACATGAATCACATGAACCACATGAACCACATGAATCACATGAACCACATGAACCACATGAACCACATGAATCACATGAACCACATGAATCACATGAATCACATGAATCACATGAATCACATGAATCACATGAATCACATGAACCACATGAATCACATGAATCACATGAGTCTCTGCCTCCTCTGGACAAATATAATTGTCGATAAAGATTCAAATCAGATGAGTTAAAGCTCCTGGTCCTTGTGCTGTTTTCTCTGGATGTGTTTTGTGCAGCGGTCACACCTGGTCTCTCCTGCTCACACCTGGTCACTCCTGGTCACTCCTGGTCACTGCTGGTCACTGCTGATCACTGCTGCTCACTCCTGCTCACTCCTGCTCACTCCTGCTCACTCCTGGTCACTGCTGGTCACTGCTGGTCACTGCTGGTCATTCCCGGTCACTCCTGGTCACATCTTTTTACAAAACGAGCCTCGTGCATCTGCATCTGCTCTTTAACTGAGCTCATGGCCCTTTGACCCCGGCTCATTACCTCAGAGCACGACTTCAGAGTCTGGAGCAGAAGACACCGTGAGGGAGAGTGTGAGGGACAGTGTGAGGGACACAGTGTGAGGGACAGTGTGAGGGACACAGGACACAGTGTGAGGGACAGTGTGAGGGACACAGGACACATCCTTTGATCAGGACTCCTGATCAAAGGATGGATCCACCGTGCACGAGGCGCGTGAGTGTTTAATACAAACTGTAAAACAATAAAATCATAAAACAATAAAACAATAATCAAACAGATTTAAGGAGGATTAAAAACACACGAGCTGCACATCTGCATCAGCCCAGACACAAGAAAACACACAACATAAAACACAAATAAAACACAAATAAAACACTTTAAATATTTGTCCCTGTGCGTTCACTGTGTGCGCGCA